>JAWRVZ010000072.1:1197500-1797500 GCA_037043235.1 Rhodeus uyekii | reverse complement strand
TTTTCCAGAGCATGTATTTTTATTTTCCATGCAACTACTGTACAATGAATAGGAAATCTCCCTATTGTGTGATGAATAGATGTAAATATATATTCACAAATGCTGACTGAATTCTATTAATATACTGAAAAAGATGATGATTTCTGTGTTTTCTGCGTGCTTGTGCGTCGAGAAATTGACCAAAGTATTCCACGTTCGATGCACGCCCGACGCATGAATCACTGACGGAGCGCGTCCAACACTTTCAGAATCCACATTGTCAGTTGAATGAACGTGATACGTGTGCGGTTCATGCATGATATGAAGGTGGGGCGTCAGTGGACGGACGTGGGCGGTTTCGAACCAGTTCTGACACATAAGCACTGACGGCCGACGCGTGTCCCGCGCATAGTCACGCATACTCGGCGCATAAACTATGCACACCGACTCATGAATAACGCACAGCGTTATTACAGGTGTTTTACAGGTGTGCGTCGGAAAAATTTTGAACCGTTCAAAACTCAAAACCACGCACAAAGTCCACGGTCCACGTTCGTTCCACCGACGAATTACGCATACGACGCACGCTCCGCGCAAAAACGAAAATCTGTGCGTAATTCGTGCGTGATTCATGTGTTTTCGCTGTGTGACTGGCCCTTTAGAAGATAAACTGAAATGAAAGGAAAATTAGAAAACATTTTAGAAAAAAAATTACATTTAAGTAAAACTAAAGCTAAAATTGTTGAAGAAAACCAAACATTTTTAAAAAGCTGCATTGTTAGCTTAGCAACATGCTAACATAAAACTCAATTGTGAAATGAATTATGAAATAAGTCACTTGTGTGCTTCACTTTTGGGTCAATTCAGCCTAAATAGACAGCGAGGCACCTTACTAAGTTTTGCAACTGTGTAAGAGAGATGCTGGAATGATGGTGAGGATAAATGCAAAGCAACTTTCAGAGAAAAATAAAAATGTTGAGAGAGAAAATGGGCACTTAGAGAAATAATCCTCTTTTTTACATAGAGTTCTCAGAGACTTTGTTGACAACATTCTTACTGCAGATAAGAGGGTTACGACTTTACTCACATACGGCATAGACTGTGCCAGTCAGACTGATTTCAATACATGGGATGTTTTTCCAATCTATTAATAGCACAGAAGAAACAGTCTTGTCTGCTGTTTTCCGGTAAAAGCCACTCTGGCAGAAAAGTCAAACGAGTTCAGTGTCAAACCTCAGCGAAACGTGCCCAGAGATTCTAACTCACTTAATGGCCACATCATGCATAATGTGCTAGGTTCAGTATAATTGAAAATAATTTAAACAGACTACTATATTTGTATTACTAACTCTCAAAAGCTGCTATACAAGCACTTTCCTAGAGTCACTGTCACTGTTGAAATCGCAATTGGAAGTGAACTGAGAGACGAAGGAATAGCTTCTCTGTGGTGGCTAGTGCTCAGGCTGCTGTGCAGGACAGCAGAGGAGAGATAAAGGTTAAGTACACATCTATAGGGAGAGGAAAGCAGCAGAACACAGCAGCCTAAGTGCCTGGCCTTTTGTTCGGCGAATAGATCACACTGATGGATGGATCCAGAAAGAGCTTATAGCTGCAGGTCATTAGCAGTGAAACGTTAGCAAGGTGTTTTCTACAAAAAAAAACACCCTGCTTGGGGGACACAGGGGCTTTATTTACAGAAAAAGCAGCGAAGCATCTTTGTAAGGAAAGTCGATATCACTCGTTTACATGTCTTCATCTATCGGGCCAAGTACACATGATACAATGTGTATTTTAATATTGGAAGGATTGAATACAGCACATGTTGTACTTCTCATCTTTATTTCAGAGCAAGCACGAGGCCCATTGAAGCCTGATTAATGTCTATACATTCTGTATAAAGCCTAGGTGTGCTAATGTGCATGTTTGTATGGGTTGTTTTAGGTCACTGTATATGTAGGGAGACTGTGAATGATTTGTATTATGGTGTGTTTGTGTTTTAAATCATAATCTTCCACATCAGCTAGACTCATCTGGCTAAAACACAAAATGGAAACGTTAATTCAGACTGCCTTCATCTTACCTGTATCTCTTGGCTTCCCTCTAATCCAGTACATGGACAGACACTCACTCTACATACCTCAGATAACCTTTTGAGTCCATCTTATTTCTTTTTATTCATAAGCCGCAGACAAACAAAAACATCAAAAGGGCTGTTATAGTGTCTACCGCCCGTTGATTTCAGGAAGTGTAACCCCTTTGCCATCAAAGTATGACACAGCAGGGCATAATTTAGCAAACATCAAGCAGAACAACTATCTTCTTTCTGCACCATGCACGGCTCTTGTGCAATCATTTAGCAGCTTAAACTGACTCTCAAATCTAGAAGAATATTTTTTCTCCCGCTTCATAAAAAGCCATAGGGGTACCAATCCGACAGGGCTAAGCTGGCTGCTCTATCCTTAAATGCCCTGAACTGGGAATACAGACAAGGCAGTGGGTAAATTACTATGGTTGGCATTCTTAGCCTTATGCGCCCTGGCCCTATCCCCAGAGTCCTGTCACCTCTCCCAAATCGCTCTCAAGAGCGCCCCTTGCTGGTGTCACCTTTTGAAGTGGCTGAGTAGGGTCCCCACCAGCTCTCCGATTCGGCTGTCCCCCGCTGGCACCATGCCTTGCAAGCACACGATTAGGTCCCGGTTATCTTTGGTGTGGAAGACGACCAGCTGGTCCTTCCCAGGGGAAACGCTCACTCCGGTCACCTGAGACAGAAAGAAAGGGTGATGAGAGTTAAAACAACACGCATACAGACACAGCGTGCACTAAAAAACCCTGCCATAACTTAGTTCTCATTATCGTCAACCAGCAAAAGTGGGCTCTGGGTTTTGGAGGTGCACTCACAGGAAACATTGCACATCTGTTGGTACATTGAAGTGAGGGAGCAGCTCATAATTTTTTCAATAAACAAGGTAAAACACATCCTTCTAGAGTTGCTATTTTAGGATAGCTTATATGCTATTTATTAATATTTCTAATTAGCTTTTGTTTTTATATTTTCAGTTTTAATTGTTATGGCTTTATTTTTAATTTTTATATTTTATTTCAGCTTCATTTCAATTAATTTGTAACAGTTTAATATTAGTTAACAATAACACCACTGTTCAAAACAATAATTTAACATGGGACTGATGATTATTAAAAGGAAATTATATGTTTGGTGTTTCTGACCTTGGGTTCTAACCAGATAGTTAATTTAATTTAATTATATATATATATACACATACATATATATACATATATATATATATATATATATATATATATATATATATATATATATATATATATATATATATATATATATATATATATATATATATATACACACACACACACACACACACATACATACACATACATACATACATATATATATACATGCACACATATATATACACATACATACATATATATATAGTAATACCTCGGTTTACGAGCGACTTGGTATACGAGCAAATCGGTGTACGAGCAAGGAGGGTCGAATCGGTGTACGAGCATTGTATCGGTGTACGAGAAAAAATTTCCCTCACCCATGCGCAGTTCTGTGTGGAAAAAGTCCTAACGCTAAGCATCCTTGTGCGCATTTTTACATGAAATATCCTAATGACAGCCTCTCATAACACAGTCAGGAGGTTCCAACCCCTTTTATAACCCCTTAACTCATTCATTGGCTCTATCATTCACCACAGTGATATTTTTATAAGTGATTTACAGAAGTTTTTACCTCATATTCTAAACATTAATTAATTGTGATTACTATTGTTCATGTAGTGAAATATACACGGTTTTAGCCAAATAATAAACAAAGTAATAGGGTTAGACAAACCATATTTTTATACAAACAACATATAAGCCTCTCCTACAAATGAGCACTGTTTTCATGTTCGTCGGACCTGCCGTTTCTCTGCAGTATCGGCAAAAGCGCAAGGAGTAAAATGTGACTTCTTACCCCGTGAGCGGGGCTCGTTTTAACAGACAGCGGGTTAGTTGTAACACCATGTTATCCAATGCAAGTTCATTCACGTATTTTTATTTGTTTAAAAAAAGCATAAGCATAACTTTTTTCCTTTATTTTTTAAATTTGTTGTGTTTTGAACAATGTAATGACATGAAAAACGTTTTAATAGGTTAATACAATGCAAAATATATGATTATCGATGCAACTTGTTCAATGCGGCTTAGTGTTACAACTAACCCCGCGCTGTCTTGTTTACTTCAGGACCGGATAGCAGCCACTATGTGTTTTTCACGTCTTTCAAAATGGTACCATCTTTTAGCCAAGAAGATGGTAATCATAACAATATAAGATTAGACTAACAATCTTTCACACATTCTTTGAAAATCGAAAAACAACTACTATAACAAAAAATATTTACATGCTGCCAAAAGAGTTTTTCCTGTGGTTCTCATCCAAACTTCGATGAAATTTCTCGAAAAATGGCCAGAAGACATGTGCAAACAGTGTGATAAAAAGCCCTTTAGCATGTCACATTTATGCCCCTGCAACTATCTAAAAAAAAATAATAATAATAAAAACTCGCTGTTACTATTTACCCTGCATTACTTTGTGCCCCGCGCTCCCCTAGTTCTCTCGCGGCTCCCGCAAATTCGTTCTCTTGCGGCTCCCGCGAATTCCTTCATTCGCGGCTCCCGCGAATTCGTTCGTCGAGGCTCCCGCGAATTCGTTCGTCGAGGCTCCCGCGAATTCGTTCGTCGAGGCTCCCGCGAATTCGTTCGTCGAGGCTCCCGCGAATTCGTTCGTTCGAGGCTCCCGCGAATTCGTTCGTTCGAGGCTCCCGCGAATTCGTTCCGTCGAGGCTCCCGCGAATTCGTTCGTTTGCGGCTCCCGTGAATTCGTTCTTTCGCGGCTCCCATGTTCCACGACTTTAACTCTGGATTATCACTCGTTTGTTTTCTGCACTATTATGATAAATTCACTCATTTGCTTTCATCCTTGCTTTTCCTGCTCCCCTCTCCTCCCTCCTCTCTCTCCTCCAAGCAGGCTGCTCAAATCTGACATGCATTACATTAAATTGTCAAGTATTTCTAGAGTTTAATTGTCAATTATTAATTAGTATTTATATGAGATCTTAATGGTTACAATTTTAACTGCAATTAATAGGGTAAAACCAAAAAAATATTTAAAATGGGCATTTGTGGTCATATGGAACGAATTAATTGATTTTTAGTGCATTCTTATGGGGACATTTGTTTTGGTGTACGAGCATTTTGGTTTACGAGCTCCCTCTTGGAACGAATTAAACTCGTAAACCGAGGTATTACTGTATATACACACACATATATATATATATATATATATATATATGCTAAATGCTAGTCAAAGGCAAAGACTTAATTTGAAAACACAGAAATCATCATCTTTTTCAGTATATTAATAGAATTTAATTTGCACGTTTCTTTAAGGCTTAAAGAAATCAAAATGATCTAGAGATTGTAATGTAAAGAAAACTATTTCAAACCATTTAAAAGACAAACAATAATAATAATAATGTTGACTGCTATATAAAAATCAATCTGGTTTAATCACCATATAGAAAGCAACTTTTTCGTCATTGACAAGAAAACTATAAAACAGAATATAATAGAGAATAAAGAAACTCTAGTCTCTTAAAAATATCAAACCATCAACCAAGGCTAGTTCAGGATGGTAAACACAGAAACCAAAAAAGAAAAAAAAAAGAAGCTAATATTAATGAATACATAATTAATGATATTTGTAATAAAAAACGTAACCCTGAAAACCAATAATTAAAACCGTTTCTTGAAATAATGATTAGACTGTACAGAGTACATGTTTGAAAACAACAAATAAAGATGAACTTTCTGACATACTTTTCTGACCCAAATACAACAGCAAGCCTCCATACATAACTGTTCTTATCCAGATGCAGCACTTGAACATATGTGATGCAGTTTCCTTAAGGTAAAATTTCTTTGTCTTTCATCCTCTTTATCTTTCTCTATCTCTCTCCCTCTCTCTTATTCACCCAGATAGGGGCTAGGGTTCAATGAACACAGTCTGGGATAAGGTAGAAAACAGCTAGGGGGAAATTGAGTGTACTGACTCCCCCGTGGATCAGTATTCCTGGGCAAAAACATGAGCAGAATAGATTCTCTACCACATCTAAGATCTTGTTGCTGGGCACATTGAGATGACCAAATTAGGACCACATGATAATGCAGTCATTATGGGATGCCGGATATGAGCAATTTGTCACTACCATACACAATATGAGTAAATATTTAACTGTTTACGATATTAACAGTTACAAAATACAAATATGAACATGACTGATGACCAGGCCAGAACCGGCTGTGATATACTGATATCCAAATAATGCTTAGGGTAACATAGATCAGGCACCCCTGATCATGAGAATGAGTCAAATTAACACTGATTTCCAGTGTTCGAAAATGATTGAAGGAATAGTATTTCTCCCACTGTTATGACAAATATTAATTATGTACGTATCATGCAGCGTGATTTTGTGCACTATAGGCTACATGTCTTATTTTTCTATAGTATTACTTTAATAATATTAATTTTATTATTATTTCTTACTACCATGAACTAAAGTGAACTAAACAAAACAGCATTCAAGAAAATAAATAGAATAAAAAGAGGTCTACTAAGAGTAAAACAGCCTGCAACAGGAGAGAAGATATGAAAACAAAGAAAGACTATAGAAGTGCGAAGACACAAGCAAGCCAGAGCAGAAGGAACACACAGGAGGCAAATTTGTGCACATGCTGGAACGATACTAGACATCAGCTGATCTCCCCTCCTGCTCCGTCACCATGACAACCCCATCCCCTGGGATGTTGGCATGACAACAGTGGAGAAGGAGATGGATGAAGGAGGAGGAGCGTAGTGGAGTTGCAGAGTGAATTGTTGGGGGGGGGGGGGGGATTAACAGTGAATTGTTTTTGTTTTCGTTTTTTTGGGGGGATAATATCTCTGTAATGTTCTTTTAGGACATGGTTCCAACCAAACTATTTAATAATGCAATGAATGTCCTTGATATCCTTTAGTCTTTGAGGTGTCATAAATAATTTTATCAATTTCCCTGACCAGTGCATTCCAAGACACTGGAGCAATAAATAAATGTAAGGGGCAGGAATGATTTAGATGGGCAGTGACCTTCTCCCTAATTAAGAGATGTTAACTGCTCTTTTCCAGCATACAAAAAGCCGATATTTACCTGCACTCGGCATTTCTTATTCAATACACAATCATATAGTAAAAGCAATTAAAAAAAACGTTGATATCTGTGTTGAATGGGAAAAAAAGAATACTTAATTGATTGTGATCATCACAACTCGACTCACTTCTCCCACCAGTAGTGCTGCCAAATTAATGAGTTAATTTAGAACAATTAGCTTATATATAAAAAAACAACTATTTGAACTATTGTAAAGGATGTATGCATTACATTCATTAAAAGTGACAGTAAAGATTTCTACCTCGTTGGTAAAACTCAAATAAATGCTTTTGAATCCTAAACATTCCACGATTTCCACAAAAATATTAAGCAGCACAAATATTTTCAACATTGATAATAATAAGAACTTTCTTGAGCACCAAATCAGCATATTAGAGTGATTTCTGAAGGATCATGTGACACTGAAGAACATTCAGCTATAAATTACACGTTAAAACAAATAGAAAACAGTACTTTTATAATTTATAATATGTAATCATACTGTATTTTGATCAAATTAATAGAGTCTTGAAAAGACTGAGACTTCTTTCAAAAATATTTACAAAAAATTACAATCCCAAAGCTTTTGGATAGTACTGTATATATGATGAAAAATACAAATATCACTAAATCTGATATGTTTACTGATAGAAAACCTTATTCATTCAATAAAAATAAATAAATTGCTCAAGCACTCAAAGTCAGCATTCCATGTCTAAACCTATTTAAACCTTATCATTAAGACAAAGGGTTTGATTGACTTGAGCTGCATTTCAAGCAAAACAGAGAATGTGTTTGTCACCCGTGTTTGAATGTGTCATCTTAAAGACTAGATGTTCTACCAATTTTAGCTTAGGATGAAATATTTTGAGTTTACAGAATAAAACAGACTTTATTAAACCTAAAAATAAATAAATCCAATCCATTTTGAAATCATTGTATTACAGTACTATAATCTGAACAATGAAGAAAAAAAAATCTTGATTGCAACCGTTCTTAAAAATCAGTTGTGAATTCTGATATTGAGTAATGTGATTGTCATTCTCTTGAAATAACCAAACTTGTATACATATAAATATGAGTGGCAGTCATATTATGCTGCTGTATTAACACAAGCTTTAATTACTTATTTTAGAGCAAAGTAGATATTTACATTATAGAGTGGGATGCTCTTCATGGGTTTGTACTGCTTGATGGGGTCCATTTTATAGAGGTGGCGATCAGTGATGAGCAACGCTCGGTCTTCTGCTTTATTGAAGCGATTGATCTGTTGAGATAATAATATTGCACAGGTTAACACTATGCACAAAGAAAACATCTGCGACTGAAGCAATGAAACACATCAGAGAGGGCATAGAGATCTGAACCAATTATAATCAAGAACATACTTTGCGGACATTGCAGGAGAAGAGGATCCTCATGAACTTATCTTTCCTCTGCAGATCACTGGACACCAGAGTAAAAGAAGACGCTGTCCCAGGACTGTCCCTTTTCTAATAACAGGAAAAAATTGGTGTTAAATATTCTAAATTAAACATATTACAATTTATTGTAAACCAAATGTTAATCTCAGAAACATTGCATGTTTTTAAACGCTAACCAGATAGTTGCCCTCCCAGGCTCTCTGCAGTCCTAGATCTGCTCTCTGGCCCTTCAGACATTCTAACGTGGCCACTTTAGCTCTGACCTGCACCATCTCTTCTGGAGACAGGCCTTTAATGAGCGTCCAGGCCCACCATCTAAAATGTATTCAAATAAATACCATAAAACACAAACCCATCACTTGAAACATGCATTGTAATTGTTACATAAATCTACTGAAGCATAAAAAGATATCACAGTTACATGTAAATATACTGAAACCACACTACAAATGTTACTCAAAATGTAAACTAAACCTGGAAATAAGCAGAACGTTTTATAGTAAAAAAAAAAATTCCAAACAAAGAAGCATTATGTAGTAAATTGAGTAAAAATGTTAAATGGTCATGACATACACAAGCAACTATAACCCATTATAATCTTCTGTAAATGATAAAGGTAAAGATAAAGCAGCTAATAGTATTGGATCTGACAGCAGCTGCATCACAAACCAAATGTAAATGTTTTGTCTATAAATGACCAGTCATATTTATATTAGTTTTTTCGTGAACATGTTAAAATAATGTTTAAAAAAAATCCATGACATGACCCTTTTAACGGTCTGGTGATGTCGTTTAATTGTTTCAACATGCAGGTAAACAAATGATATTTATCATATAATGTATAAAATATTTAATAATATTTCTCTAGGTTAATTTATTTTAATGTTATTTATAAATTTATTTACATAATTTCCTATAGCTCAAACAGTAGAGTGCGGCACTTGTAACGCCAATGGTCATGGGTTCGATTCCCAGGGAGGGCAAGAACTGATTAGAATGTCAATGTGTTCCTTGAATATAATGTAAGTCGATTTGGATAAAAGCATCTGCCAAATGCATAAATGTAAATGTAAAAATTATTGAAATTTGTATGACTCATTATTAGCTCTCAAGATCCCTCACAAACCCAAAGGAATTTGAAAAACTCCTGCATTACATAAAAAGGGGCGAAAAAAAAAATACTGATGAGAAATACTTTAGTTAGATTTTACACTCAAGTTGCTAAGCAGATAATATAATTTGTATAAAAAAACTTTCTTTTTCGAAATGTAGGTACACAACAGCTGTTTGACTAAATATCTAAACAACAGGAATATTATCTTGACTTTCAGGTCATTTTCTACATTGTTTTCAGGGTCAGAGCTGTGTTAAGGCTCTTGTGAATAGATCTCCAACAAGCTTTGATCCAAAGATCAATATGTGCTTTAGGCTCAAAAGCCCTGTTGAACACAAGAGAGCCTTTCCATACCTAGGAAATACATAAGCCTATAGCCAAAAAAACAACAACAAAAAACATTTTCTTGTCCAACAATGATAAAGACCTGAAAGCAATGGAGTGAGTCAGAGACATTACACTGTTTTAATAACATTAGGCCAGACCATGTTCCCCGTCACGCAGCTGACGTTAATGCAGCACAGCTGAAGCCATACATGATTACCCCATGAGTCACACAGAGCACTAGTGAGCCTGTCCACTTCCTGTCCTCCATAACTCTAACCTGTTGTAGATGTTCCGCAGCGCCTCCTCAAACTTTCGCAAGACCTTGGGCGGTGTGGGCCACTTCACATGTTTTCCATGATCCTTCATGCCACGGACGTTTTTGAAGCGCCGGTTGACCTCTCGGATGTATGACTTAACCTTGTATCGTCTGTATGCTCGGATGATGATAAGAGCGGCACGCATGCGGCGGTAACGCATTCTGGCCAGTGTTCCACGCCACACCTGAGTGAAAGAAAAGAGTGTGAATGAAAGATCAAGATTAACATTGTAACCGTAGAGCAGTGGTCCCCAACCTTTTTTGTGGCGTGTGATCATTTTAATGCTTAATTTTAATTAAACATTAATTTTTAATGCGCGTGAGATTGTTGACGTTTGCGAGCAAGATTGTTGAGATACCTCCTCACCGCCAAAGCTATAGTGCCGCTTGATACATTTGATACACGGACCGGTCCGCGGCCCGGTGCCATTTCGGGGGTTGGGGACCACTGCCGTAGAGCATTGGTGCTTACAAAGCCAAGGTAATGGGTTCAATCCCAGGGAAAGCAAGAACTGATTCAATTCAATGTGGTCCTTGAATGCAATGTAAGTCACTTTGGATAGAAGCGTCTGCCAAATGCATAAATGTAAATGTAATCCAAATAATCACAATATGAACATTTTTGATTATCTCAAGGTATGTGCAAATAAAGATCAGAGAAAAACAATAATTACCTAACTACAGATTACCTTTACTTAATCATCTGCAGTACAATTTTATTATTTTGAACATGGTCAACTAAAAATATTGCTTTTTTAACTATATTTAAATGTTATTTGACAGTAAAACGGACTTACATATGACAAGAGAAAATACTTAATTTAACATTTCAGACAAGAGACACTCAAAAGAAAAAAGAAAAACAGTAAAAAACCTTTAAAAAATTTATCTTAATCTTTTTTGTAACTGTATCTGAACATGGTTATATTGTTTCTTGCATCCAAGTGCATAATGTCATTCCAAGTACTGTATTTCCGTTACTCTTCAGATCTAAATATAGCAATTTTATGTTGTTTATTTGTTTATAATACCCCTGGTAGAGATACAGTATATTATGGTGCCATACATATACTATATTCCACATATATGTTATATGACTCGCTAATGACACATATAATGTGATCTGTGGCACCCAAAGTGCATTTGTGGTGGTGTAAGGCTTGTTTTAGACATGAATAATAGATGATAATGGACCTCCAGGGAGCTGTATAAGTGGCTCAGTACTCTGTAAAAAAAAATCCACCATATGCTGAATCCACTTTAGATTGACTCACGTGGGAAGAAGTGAAAGGAGCCTTATGTCTGGCAAATATGGCATCATAAACATGTGGTTAAACTTGATGCATTGTCCAAATATATACACATTTCAATGTCCTTTTCTATAACACTGTCTGAAAAAATTGAGGATGCTGCTTATCGGTGACCTGGAATACCACAACTAATGTCTGAAGCATGCATTATACTGTATTCAGTGTAAAATTCTGTTTAAAATTAAATAAAAATCAGCGCCATAGTGTGGGCGAGTACCCTACATGATCTCTAGTCTTTGCCGGTATGTTAGCACTGACCTCAAGGAAGAACTTGCTTTGAGTAGCTGTGCTACTGTGACTGAACCCATTACGTAACATAACTGTATGACTAATGCAGAGGAGTGAAAGAACAGCAAGACTCCACATTCATACTCAGCAGATCTGCTACCCTAGGTCCTGCATCATTAAATTGATGTGATGGACATGATTTAGACGTGCCTCCTTTCTAAACACATACCAATCAATCAGTCTGAAAGAAATACAGAACAACTCATTGATATTATTGATTATGCATTAATTATGATGTATTATAGAGCACATAAAGGTAATTAGCTTTGCTAATTAGTGGTTGAAGGGTCCATTTCAAATCTTGTGCAATGCTGCATGTTGCCCAGATTTGGATTATGGGTTTAATACTCTTACTCTTTTCTTTTTTTTTACACTTTGAAATTTGCTTTAAATACAAAATGTATTTCCATCCAAGAAAATACAATTTCCAAGTGGATGGAAATTAAGCTGGTTATGATTTGCAATTTTAATGTCAAAAGGTATTTACATATTACATAAGGGAATTACTTATTCTAGTTTCTGTCAGACTAAAAGTCTGAACAGATGTTTTTTAGATATTTTTGCTCAAAGGGGTAAAAATGATTCTGCAATAAAATGCATGAATGTTAAATGCAAGTCAATTTAAACCAAGCTTTCACACATTAATTGAATATATATTAAAATTGTGTAATTCACACCTATCTAGATATCATGCAAAGTTCAGATCCAACCCTGATCAAACAACTGAACCAGCTAACATAGACCTTCAGGGGCGCTTGATAATTTATGTTTTGTTTACACACACACACACACACGCGCACGCACACACACAGGTGTTCAAACTGTGTTTATGGTCATTTAGAGAGCTATGGCAAACTGCACATTCACACTGGCCATGTTGATGATATTGGAAATGCTTAAACAGTAGGGCGGACAGACGGTCTGTGTTTTTTTTTAGAGAGAGAATGGTGGTAGTAGACGACACCCAAGGGAAAGTGGGTAAATCAGGCCAATAGAAAGACCTCAACTCACCCCGCCCCCTCCAGTCAGCTTGTCTGTTCAGCATTTAACAAACCCAACACAATACCACCTCTCTGCAGAAGATTTACACACTCATCAAAGCCAACCTGGAGAAAGCTATGACAAAGAAGTCTCATGTAATAAATAATTGAAGCATAAATCTTTCAATCAAACCCATTGTGTGGGACTTTTCTTTTTAACTTTCTTCTCAGGGCTGCCAAAAAATGTATTAAAAAGAACGAGTGTGATAGGATAAGATCGATGAATTTTAATGGCTGTAACTGCTGTGCAAACATATTTTTATTTCACCTGAATAAAGAAGCTCTAAAAGGGGCTGTTGAATCTCTCATCCTGCAAAAAACAAGACAAAGAAATTCTAGCAGAATCTATTCAGTTGTGCCATCAGGTGTCAAAAGGCAATTACAGATGGCTGACAGAATGCGAGGTGACTTATCATTAATCAGAGACGCAGGAAGGCAAATCCCACAATCCCTCAGCACACACAATTTCATACGCTGGCAGGACAGAAGCACGTTCAGGGTATGTGACAGAGTTAAATGCATACACAAAAGATCCTAACCACAGACAACCCCACCAGACAGTGGGGGAGGAAGACACGAAAGAGCCATTTTCATAAATCAATAACATGTGCTTGGCAACCCATTGACTTGGTGATGGAAGCCTCCATCTATCCCGTCTCCTCTGGCAGATTGCTGGACTAGTGTGTGTGTGTGTGTGTGTGTGTGTGTGTGTGTGTGTGTGTGTGTGTGTGTGTGTGAGCGTGTGCATGTTTGTCTGGAGTAGATGTTGGGGTGCTGCCACATTCTCAGCCAAAAAACAGCAAGGCTCCTTTTGCACCTGTCACAGCCTGCAGTAATTTTTATTTAAATTGTAATATTTTCTTAATAAAACGTGCATGGTTTAAACTAGAATACTCCTATTCATTTACTACTGTTCTCAGTGTTTTTTGTTTCTATGAGGTTGCTAGGGTGTTGAGTGGTTGCTAGGTGGCTACTTACTGTATGAAGTGAATACTTAATGTGTTGTACACTTATAACCTGTTCATATCATAAGCATGAGAAATATTAATATATAATATAGTATTTTTATTCTGAGATACTAACTTTTCTCCACTGCATTAAACTACATTCCCACTACATTTCGAAATGCATAAATGGATATTCAAATTTGTGAAAGAGCTGATTCTTTTCAATTAATTATTTTACAAATCACTCTGAATGATGTGAACTGGACTGATTGGATTGCAACTGTTCACAAGTTAAAAAATGTCCAATCAGAACGCATCTCCAGTTAACAATTCACTGAATTATGTTTCCCCATATTAACAGTTCCCCAGTTTCCCCATATTAACAGTTCCCCAGTTAATTGCTGTTTTTAGAAAAATTGGTTAAATGAATGATTCAATGACTCCTTCTCTACAACATACTGGTGTAATGATGTAACTTGCAGAAAGAGAAAAAAAAATCCCCACCACTAATAGTATAAAGCATGGGTTTTCAAAGTGTGGGGCGCGCCTTCCCTAGGGGGCGCCAGAGCATGCCAGGGGAGGCGCGGAGAGTTGTAAAAAATGATCTAATACAGAGTCTAATGATCTAATACAGTCTAATACTGTAGAACCCCGATTTACGAAATTAATCCGTTCCGAGGTTGGCTTCATAAGTCGAACTTTTCGTAAATGGGTCAGGCTTTTACATATTGCATAATCCGTTCCAAGCACTACGTCAACACCACATTTAGTATGGGATGAAGCACATCCCAACTTCATACTTCTCAATTATCTCCCTTTCCGACTTCGTGGAGAGCATCCTCTTCTTCCCTTTGACTTCAGCAACAATCTTCACATCCATGGCTAGTGATTAGAAAAAAAGTGTATGTTAACAAGTTTATGTTTATGTTAATAATGGCGATGCAGCACGATGAAAACAAAACTTGTATACAAAAGCGCGGAAGAACTTTAGAGTTAGTGGGACGAAATGGTAGAGGAAATGGGAGAGGAACGCCACTATGCAGAGGCTGGTGGGAGAGATGCTGACCAATAGGAGAGCAGGATTGTAAAAAGTGTTCCCCTTCTTACATGGACTATTCCAGCCATCCCTGTCATTCAGTGCGAAATGGAATATTCCAAAACTTTCCCTCAGAGTTCAGGAAGTGACTGAGAAGAGAGTTGATGGATGATTAAAGTAAAAGAGATCGGCTGAAGATTGTATATAGTTTATTGAGTGAAATACAGGGAATTAGTGCCAATCGTTGAGGTTTTATCGATCTATGCACCTTTAATAAACACCAGTTTTGGATTATTCCCTGAGTGAGACATCATTGTTCTGACCGGACAAACTGTAGCCTTCATCCAACCCGAACCAAAATCAGCGCGAATTTCAAAACAAAACTCGGAAATCGTCGCCTCGCCGATATTATTATTTGTCGTTACTCGGGCGGAAAAAAAAACTAAATCTTTTATCGTACGTCGAACTTTTCATAGGTAGAGCATTTCGTTCTACTGTAAAAACTCGCCGAACTTGCAATAAACCTTTATTTTACATTTCCCTGTGATGTCATTTTGTCGCGGCTGCAAGAGGCAGTGGAGCTGAAGCTTTGGTGGAGAGTAGGCGTGTGTCAACAATCGCTCACCGCGTCCACCCCCCCCTCCTCCCGTCAACAATCGCGCATCACGTCACGTTTTTTTTGGAGGGGGGGGCTTTGGGTGGGTTGTGTCAAAAGGGAGGCCCACTGTCTCAGACTTTGAAAACCTCTGGGATAAAGGAACAATATTTTAAGAACAATGCAAATGTTAAAGAATTTTATAAAGAATTCTTATAATGGAAATGGGGTCGATGAAGTAGACAGATGAATGACCTTGAGCACATCTGAATTGGATCTTTTCAAAGTCAGAATGGTTAGTCACTTTCATTAGATTTCATTTCACGCTTTGCCAGTGACGACGTGTCCCTATTAACTGTTGTCTCATCAGCCACCAGGATTGGGATATTGCAATGGTACGTTACAGAACCAGGCAAACGTTTCACAAATACCTACAGTTTGACATAATTTTAAAGTGGAAGTATACAATGCTATATACCGTGATCATCTACCACTGCAAAAGGAAGATTCAGAGGAAAAAGATCTGAGGAAAAAGGAACAATCCTAGAGGAGGCATAAGGGATTTATGTGGGGGAAATATAGAAGATTTATACAGGGAGTCAGACATCTCTGTTCATTAAGTGTTTGTTTACCTCAGCAAATGCAATAAAAAATCCACATTGTATTTGACAAGTCTTAAATCTGTTCAGAAATTAGTGATATGGGATTTAACGCAATCAATAAAATAAACAGAGAAGTATTCTCACAGCCGAAACCACAACTAGCATGGCGATGATGTGGATGCTGGGGCTTGAGCGAATGAAATATTAATTAAAGGGAAGAAATTCATGAATAATGCAGCCACTCAATGTCTGTGTTTTATACAAGATGATCCAATTTGCTTCAAAGACACAACTTGCTTATGAACTGAGCAGAGGGTCATATGGCGAGTCATCAGAGCATCTTGCCTCTGCCCAAAGGAGCTCCCTGCCAGAGCAGAGGATCCTGGGTATTTTTATCACTTGCGGGAGAAGCTCAAAAAGCGTAACAGCTTAGAAATGGCAGTGGAGTGAGGGGGCGGAGGAAGGCAATGGCACAGAAAAATGGCAGGAAATCTGTGAGGCAGTGGTGGGGTGAGGCAGACAGGAAATCAGAAAGGATAAAGTGGGAGGTGAGGAATAACGGAGCATTGATTTGGGGATTGTGGGTTGTTTTGGTTTACATGCTTAAAAAAGATGAAAGATAAATACATCCCCAAGAGCTGCGCAATGAAAAATGAGACACAAAGCAGAACTCAAAAACCTACAAACAGAGAGAGATTCATACAGATGAGCAGTAGCATTTTCAAATAGGGTTCATTGGCAGCCTTTGCCACAAATGTTTGAGCCGCTGGCAAAAGTGGCAGACTTGGCACAACCCAAACCAGTCTGCCATGTGCTGATAAAGGGATTGTGCGTAAAAGAAAGATGATCCAAACCTAAAGACACACACGAGAACGATTTCAGCGTCTAGGGCCAACCATAAGCTGTTTTTTGTGTAAAATAACACATTATTGCCTGTCACTCACTGGAGATCAACACAGGTGATATCAGCTCTACTAGGATGCCCGGTTATTGCCTGGAGGTTTACAACTTGATTAATGTTGAGACAACATTCCCCCATATATTGTTTTTCCCCCTTAGGGAACTTGAGATGAACCTGTTTCAGGATTACACCTTTAACTCAGCTCTGAATCCATATAAAAGATCAAACAATCAATCTCTGATCCAGGAAGAGCACAGATTTAACAGATCTGCATCTGCTCATGAATGTGGCAGTACATGACAGAAATAGAGCCTAGAACTGAGAGTTTGATACTGAATGAAAACCATAACAGTGTGTGTTTAAAAATACCTCAATAATAGGGATTCCCTGATAATATAATTTTAAATGGAGAATAAGATCTTGCAACAGAGGGAGTGGTAAAAATAAACACTCAATGCACAGGCAGAAGTGATGCTTTGATTTCTAATAACTGTCAGTCAACGAGGACAGTAAAGTGAGAGTGGGGAAAATACACTAGCGTGCCAAGACCCCACAATCATTTTGTGTGAGAGTAATATGACACTGGCAGTCAATAAATCTGCTATTCAAAATATTCTCACACTCCTGAGGAAAACTAAAAGTAGAAAAGCACTGCGCACTGTGCATTTACACAAACACAAGAAAATGGCCTGAGCCAAAAGGATTTTTGTCCCTTTTTTTTATTATTGTTGTCTAGCTGTGGTCTGTTGTTGAAAAGTAATACTGTTATTGAATCACAGGAACTTGGTGTGGATATGGCACTGACATATACTATAGTTCCCAAGAAAGTATATTTGAAGTCTTTTGAACTGTTAAGTCAGACTAAAAATGTCTGGTAAAAAGTGAGAGTAAATCCTTTTTCAGAACTAACTTCACTTTTCTGTGACGTGACATTGATTTTATATTTTGTTAATTCATGTAAGGACATTCATCCAACCATTTTTTTTTTAAAGCCACTGAATATATTTATATAACTACATTTAAAATAAATGGTATCAAGCCTAAGCTAGACATAAAATGTTTCAAACCTTCTGCAGAAAGAGGACGATCCTCTTCACCATCTCTGCTCTCTGTTCCTCCAAGCTGAAGATTGTTCGGGGAGTACGGATGAAAACTTTGGTCTTGCCGTAGGCTACATCATGTTCGAACCCACAGCCCTGTAGGAGACGTTTAACCGCCTCCTTATCGGATGGGAGGTCATGATTGGGCCAGGTGAACTCAGAGATCATCTTATACCTGAAAGGTGAAAATGAAAAGATTTTGGGTTAAGAATAGAGAGCAACAATTGACAGTCTCTAACCGTTTATATTATTCTCAGTATTTTAAACTTTATAGTGAAAATGTATGCATTCTATGATCATGCAGTTAATAATAATAATAAAAATACAGAGTCAGAGCTATCTGTTTTATAACAAGAATTATATAACACACAGTGAGTCTTAAAAAGTACATTATATTCAATGCACATCTGCAGCCTTGACAGAGACACAATTCCCTCCTGTGAGTGCTGTTAACACAGCAATTTCAACAGACACACTCTGCAACAGACATTTTGTCAACTCATCAAAGTTGTGGCAAGTTTGTTTCAGGGTGTTTTATGGGACTATTTCTTTTGAGCAATATACAGAGGCCGCTGAAAATATTTGTATTAAAATGGAATACACAATTTGTATAAAGTATTCTTTTGGAACCTTAGATAATGGGGGTTTGATATATAAGAAGAATTCTGGTCCTTATATATCAAGAATCATTGTACATTCAAGTACAATGTATTCTCTATTAACTCTCAAGGCTGTTGAAAAAGACTTCAGAACGAACACAGTATGTCATTGTTACATAAAACCCTTCGTCAATCATGACAATTATGGTAAAGAAGGGACGTCAAGGGATGAAAGCTTTCACACCAACAGACGTTGCATAAGATCTTCACAATCTGATGGATCAATCTGTAGTTTCAGATGTCAGTAGCAACCAAATTAGCAACAGTCTGCCACAAGAGCTTTGAGTTACCATGATCTGAGACCATACACAAATGTGACATCATGCATCAATTAAAAAGACTATGTAAACACAAGATAATTAAATGATTATGTAATGCTTTGAAATGGACACGGTGGTCATACAAATGGAAAATAGTAAGATGTTCACCTCTGAAGGAACCGTGGGTAGGTCTGTCTGTTAGCAAAACCAGCTCGACGTACCCGGACGTTCTCCAGGAGGCCCAGATACTCCACTTGGTGCTTGCAGCGTTCATGTTCAAATAGCAGTGGTGACTTCACATCATTTGGCTTTATGCAACGCACATAGTACGGCTCCTGTATGAACCAACAGAGGACAATGGTGAGTAACTGCACATGTTTTTCAGTCAACCTAGAATCTAAAAAGTATTTTTAGACAACTTCAATTTGAAGTAGAAAAGTTAAATATACAAGACTGTACTTAATGCGTTAATGAGGGAAAGAACTACAATCTAATGAAGTATTGTATTGACAAACAAATTAATGGAGAATTATAAAATTATTTAAAGAATTATACTGACTTAAAGATATCGATTATATATATATATATATATATATATATATATATGATAGAGAGAGAGAGAGAGAGAGAGAGAGAGAGAGAGAGCGAAACAATATATATTTTACACTGATTGCAAAATATACATATATATTATATGCAAACATTTAAGAACGCTTTAAGGGAGTGGGAAGGAGCTAAAGAGTTGTTTTTTTCACAATCTGCTAGTCGCAATCTTGTGTTTGGTTGAGATTTTTCTGAAGAATTATGAGTTATATAGTTTCTCAAAAGGAATCACACTGTTAAACTATAATTGGTATACTATAAAATATAATTGAAATAATGTGGGCTGATGGTTTCAAAAGCATATACTATTGATTACCAACTCGTAGCTCACAGTAGGCCTGTTTTTAAGTTTGCAAATTGCCATAAAAAAAAAATCACTTCCCCATATGGAGAAAATTAATGGGATATTTACTTCCAGAAGTTGACTGTAGTAAACAGACTCTATTAAATGGCACTCTTGAATACTTGACTGTGATTGGTCATTCACCTATGATCAACAAAAACAATTCTGACTTCTTACATAGCTGTGCTGACATATTGTGTTGTATCCATTTCTTCTCATATATAAAAACCCCAACAGATATCAATATTTAATGTCCACCTATTTACTGATTTGGTAAGCTGTTGTGTAATAAGTAGGGATAATATACATTAGTAACTCATAAACCCAAAATTTTTTTTGCAACAATGACCGTTATAACTGAAATATTATATGCAATGGTCATGGTCTACACAAAAATGCTTCAAACACACTCACCTTGCTGGCCAATTTCTCCACCAGAGAGATCATGGAGTTTTTGAAGAGTGTTGCAGCAGTCAGGGGTCGTTTGGTGACCTCTGTGATGCTCAGCTTGCCCTCTGGCCACATGGCCTTTAGAACAGGATTTGAGCTGTAACACATAAGGAGAAGGACATATATAAGTCACAGATGTCGTGTGACATCTGGCAGGTATGTAAATAAGGAATGAACTGTATGGTAATACTGACCTGTTGTAAAGTAACCTCTTAAAGTCCTGAAACAAGGTGTCCTTGTTCTTGTCAATGAAACCAACAACGGAGTAACTGAAAGAAAACACATAACCACATGGACTAAAATACACAGACATATACAAATGGATTGCACATGACAAACTGTCTAAATCTTAAAGGTGAATTATGTCATTCTTTTTCCAAAGGCAACAATAACCAAATGTAAAAAATAATGATGGTTTATAAACAGGCTTGTTTGAAAACTCCCCCATCTGCAAGTGCAACAGATGAGTTGTGTAAGTAAACAAATTTTTAATAGAGGAATGACATTTTTTAACAATATTACTGATATGATACTATTAATTGATGTTACCTTATTTTCAGGGTTTATACAGAACTTCATAAGTTGAATTTACTACCTTTTTACTACCTTCAAAATATTTTTAATACCAGCGTCACTGCGATTATCTTGACCGACATAACCATCCTCCAAAAAAGGAGGGATTTTTTTTTTTTTGGATTGGTTGAGCCTCTTGTCGAACATTACGATGAACAGCCCTGCTTGGTTTACGTTCTCCACCAGTTTTTCTTCTTAAAATATGGTGCAATATCAAATTTAATCATGTAAGCGTTCTTATTCTTGCCTAAAGCGAAGGATTTCGCTATGTCGGAGTCCGGAAACATTTCTAAACAGCTCTCCAAAGCCATCGTTGGAATTGAAAGAGTGGTGTTTAGTTGCTAGATCTAAACACTACGGACTAGTCGAAACGCCACTGATTTGTGAGTCATTTAAACTAAAGTTTTGTAACTGATTAGACGACTAGACTAAAAGTAAGACGACATTTAAATGCATCAATAATACATCTAAAATACTGAATCTATAAATCAAGTAAAATAATAATGAATTTTGCTGAAATAAGGTCAGTATTAGGGGAGCGCGGGGCACAAAGTAATGCGGGGTAAATGGTACCGCAGACTTTTTAGATAGTTGCAAAGGATATGATTAAATATGATGTACTAACGGGCTTTTCACCACACTGTTTGCAAACGTCTTCTGGCCATCTTTCGAAAAAGTTCAGCGAAGTTTGGAGAAGAACCACAGAAAAAACTCTTTTGGCAGCATGTAAATATTTTTTGTTGTAGTAGTTGTTTTTCGATTTTCAAAGTGTTTGAAAGTATGTTAGTCCAATAATTACCATCTTCTTGGCTAAAAGATGGTACCACTTTGAAAGATGTGAAAAACACATAGTGACTGCTAGCCGGTCCTGAGGTAAACACGACACCGCAGTGTTAGTTGTAACATTGCATAGCCTATATCAATAATCACATATTTTGCATTGTATTAACCTATTAAAAAGTTTTAATGTTCAAAGCATAAACAAAATGTAAAATAAGTAATATATATATATATATATATATATATATAATATTTCATTCATAAGTTATGCTTATGATCATCAAGACAACTTTTTGTAAGAAATAAAAATACATGAATGAACATCCATTGCATAACATGAGTTACAAATAACCCTCTGTCTGTAACAACTAGCCCTGTCACGGGGTAAGAAGTAACATTTTACTCATTTTATGCTTTTGGCGATACTGCACAGAAACGATAGGTCCCACGAACATGAAAACAGTGTTCATGTGTAGGAGAGACTTGCATGTTTGTATAAAAATATGGTTTGTCTAATCCTATTACTTTGTTCATTATTTGGCCAAAACCAAAAAGTGTTACTTTGTGCCCCGTGCCGCTATTCGACATGCTTTCCTTGTGACGTCTCAAAACTGCTGTTTTATGTGTGTGTGTTTCCATGGCGACGCGTCATGCTTGTCAAGTGACGCACAGCAACCACAAAAAAGTATCGCATGCATTTAGTTTCTCTTATTTATTCAAAATATTAAACTTGTTCGCTGATAGTTTGTGTCGCAGATCGGAGATAGACATTTCACTTCTACCGAAATACATGACAGTAAGTGTCCGCTGAAGTGGGAGAAGAATAGAGTGACTTTACCGCCACACATAAACACCACAACGCCTCAGCTGCAGTGTAGTCTGTTCACTCTGCTGTTCACTCACCTCAGCTCGCAATTCACTGGGCGCGCGCGCGTGCGCGCGAACAAACACAACCTCGCGTGATATTGCTCAGGTCCTAGTTTCAACATCTAAATAAATCCTCGCAAATTTTAAAAGAAAGGCCTGCACTTAACACAAATTGAAAAATATATCTAAAAAAATTTGGCTCGAAAATGTAATACCTCGTCAAAAGACGTTTACTACTTTTTACTACTTTTTAATGGCCTTAATTTTGGCTGATTTCATTTACTACCTTTTACTACCTTTTACAACCCCGCGGACACCCTGATTTTGTTTATGCTATCGCCCAACATTACTTTGAATGAGTGAATGAATGAGGCATTCATATAGTGCCTTACTACACATTACTATACACCCAAAGCGCTTTACAATTGTATCAGGGGTCTCTCCTCAAGCATCACCAGCGTACAGCATCCATTTTGATAATGCCACAGTACAATGATGCCAGTGCGCTCACCACACATCCGCTAGGTGGAGAGGAGAGAGAGTGATGGAGCCAATTGAAAGGATGGGGATTATTATAAGGAAGCCATGATGGATGAGGGCCAATGGACACCAGGGTTACACAGTTACTCTTTACGAGAAGTGCCTTGGGATTTTTAATGACCACAGAGAGTCCTTTTATGGCATTAAAAAAAAAATTGTATCAAGGTCCCGCCCACACTTGCGCTTCCGCAGACTCAATCTCATGCACATTTATCAATTTTATATCATTTTATATCATTTTTATAGCATAAAAATAACTAACTAAAACCAAAGCTAAAGAAAAAAAACTAACACTTGATACGTGATATGAACTATGTAAAACGACAGAGATTATCTTTGGAAAAACAAATTTAAATTCTGATTTCATGAGTTGCATTCAAAGCTTTAAAATGCCCACCTGTGTCAACATGCTTTATATTTATGCATCAAGTTGCTACACAACCAGAATCAGACTTCAGTTATATTTCATTACTATTTTACCTGCCAAAAGTTAATTTAGAATAATTTGATTAATAAAAGCAACTATTTATTGAACGTCTTATTACTGACACCTGCCTAGTTACTTTTTCCTAATTTGTGTTACTATCAAATTTTATAAAACATATATTTTACAACAAATCTTTTTAAATTCTCCTCTAGGATAAAGTAAGTTTTAAAATTATAGAAATACTTCATGCACTTCTTCCAAAGATGTTGAAATTATACAAAAATAATTTGGTGTTTATGTGCACAATAATAAAAAAAAAAGGATTAATCTCCCCAATACCAAGCATGCGTTTCTAAACTTTTCATAGTTCTTTTTTTTTTTAAATACATTTTTTACCATTTTTAATGCATTTTTTAAAACATATACAGACCTATACCTCAGTTAGCCACCAGGGGGCGATCAAAACATTTTGGCTTCACTTTTCAGGATGTGTGAGGCACACTTGTAACTGATGCAAAGCTCTAGCTCGTTAATTGAAATTACATATAATTTTAGATTCCATTCCCCTACCCATTTCTCTCTTTTACACAGACACAAAGGAACCTGAGCATCAACATGGCATTTCAACATGGTGTCACATCACACCTCCACCCACATAACTTTAGGAAATAACTGACAGCCTGCAACCTGGCAAACCGCTGAAGTGAGAATATAAAACATCAATTCACATTTTGAAATAAACTTGTTTTTGCAACCGGTTTAAATCATTCGGATTGACTAATACGTTTGAGTCACTATTTACCAAACCTTTTCAAACCCAATTCGTGCCCAAAGGGATCTCTTTAGATCTCTTTTCCCTTAGGTAAACCTTCTGTGGGTAACAGTGATTGTTAATTATAGCATTTAGGGCTTATGGTCTCAGACAATATGCCTCCTCTAAATGTACTTACACCACATCTCCAGCGTAATGACGAATACGGAAGTCTCGGTCAAACTCCAGGTTTTTGTCTGTTGGGGAAAGCTGTGGAGATATTGATGAGAAATTAGGTTACTTTCTAAACAAAGTAGACTTACAAAACTCTTGGTAATACTTGGAAAGCAACGTAAACAAGCCTGAAAAAAATGTTGCAGTTTTAGAGAAAGTGCTAGAAAACCCAAAGGCTGGGAGGGGGCATCTAAGTAATTCTGCACATATGAAAGATAGATGAGATGCGCTTTTCTATCTAGCATAAGATAGCAGAGTTGAAAATCTGTGAGTTCAGTGAATGACTGTGAAAGAAGTGCTTTTTTAACTACACAATTTAGTTATGAGTGTTAAACTGCAGATATAAAACAGATAGCTTTGACTCTAAATTCTGATTTCTTGAGCTGCAAAATGCACACCTGTGTCAACCAGCTCTATATTAGTGCATCAAGTTGCTACACAACCATAATTACACTTCAGTTATATTTTACTACCTCAATTTCTTTATTATTTTATTAATTGTTCATTCCAAATAATCTGACTAATAAAAGCAACTATTTATTGAACATTAGTGTCTTTTGTCTCATTACTGATGCCGGTCCAGTTTTTCGTAATTTGAGAAATAAGAAAGGTAAAATATTACAGAAATATATATTTTACACCAAAAGTCTTTTTGAATTCTCCTCTATGATAAATTTAAATATAAAAAGCAGTCTTTGTTTAAAACAAATGTCCCCAGCATGTTTTTTTAAATAATATTTTTACATAAATTTTTAAATGAATAGGTTTTAAATATACATTTTTTTTACATACAAACATTTAGTTCAAAGTTAATCACTAGTAGAGCATGTAAGATATACTGCTGTTAAATAATTAGACATAGCAGATCTAAGCAGGTTGAGCTGAGGGAGGTGAAGGATTTACAGCAAACAATGAACCAGACTATTTAGATGTCGAACAAGCAGTCAGAAGAGGATCAGAAGAGGCCAATCAACTTGTGGTAGGCAGTAATGATGTTTGCAGATTGCTTGTAAAGGGTCTATTAGCCTGCGCCCTCTATAGTTTTATGACCTATCTATCTATCTATATCACTGTCCTCCTTGAGGAGCCTCCGCATGCTGGATGAGGGTAGCTAGTGCAGTTATATAAGACTCAGTGTCATTCATAAAATGCAGCAGTGACATCAAAGGCAAGCAGCCTCAGCTCTCATTAAGATACAGAATGCTGCTGATCCACTGTGTGAACAGGGACGCCCATATCTGCGGATTAAAGCAGAACGGAACAATGACACTCCGAACCCCTCTAGCCACAATCCGTCACATGCCCACATGCTGGATTAATTAAAGGATTAACTATCAGTAAGTTTTAGTGAGCTTTTGTGTCACTGTCCCCATTGTGGTAGACGCCAGCATCTCTATTCTGTGCTGGTTGCCACTTTATGGGTCTCCGTTTAGTTTGTGTATGCAGTGACTCATTCGGCTCATTTCAACTGCAATACAGATAAAACGGCCCTCTAAGGGAATGGATGAGAAGCCACTATCTCTACCAGAGAGGACAAACCTGAATACTTCAGCTGAAGTGGAAGAGCAATCAGAATCAATTTGAATGGATGGCTGGAACTGTGTTGAAAAAAAAAACTAATTTACTCGTTTGAAATTGCAATAGATTCATATTCGATGTGGGACATTACTTATAGGGTCAGATTTAGGATTGGGTTTGGTTTAAGGTTAGTTGAATATTTTAAAGCATATTTATATTTATTGATATAATAACTACATGTAACGCGTAACAAAGACACTGTATAATAAAGTGTTACCCAAAGAAATTGTTCATTCTAAAAACCTGAGAATGCAAGAAAACAGTTGGGCATGTAATTGTACTTAATCACTTTGCCAGCAAAAACTGAATTTTGTATTTTTAAACATTACCGTTTAATTATTGCAGATTTGTGTTTACATTTCTATTTATCAAAATATTGTATGTGTGCATTATCTATAATGACAGGATAATATGATATAAATAAATACAGTTCTTTTAATCATCAAACAATCCAAATGTTTTTTTTTTTAAATCAATGACGGTTTACACACACAAAATATAAAACGCACCAAATCAGCATATTACAATTATTTCTGAAGGTTCATGCGACAATGATAACTAGACTGATGATGCTGGAAATTCAGCTTTGTCATTAGCGGAATAAAATACAATAATTTTAAATTGTAATAATGTTCAACTGTGTGTTTATCTCACAAACCTCAGACCTCTTACTGACCCCAAACAGTTGTGTGCATACATATTACACTGAAAATAAAAATAAAAACTCCCCTTATATTAAATAAGTTGCAACTGATTTTTATAAGGGTTAACAAAGTGAAATCAAAATCTTCTCCAATAAATCCTGGAACCTGCTTAAGTAGGGCTTATGTGACTTACTCAAGAGTAATAGCGCATGAATCCTTAGGGATTGACTCAAACTCACAACATCAACATTAGGGCCGCAGTTTTATACTAAATGCAGTCCAATTCTACCATGCCTGAACTTACAGGGTTAAAAAAAAAAGTGTTTGATTGTACAGACACGTTTAATCCAGGATCCTGCTGGTGGCACAGATGTCTCCCCAAAAGCTCTATTCTCACCCCCCAGGACCACACCATCCTGTCTAACACCTGTGCTTCTCACTACAGAGTGCTGGTTAAGCCAACCACACGAACAGCAATGGCACCTATAAAGCCCAAAATCTGCCATTCACACACTGACACAGCTGACAGCAACCAGGTATCCAAGTGGAATCTAGACATCTAGATTAAACAAAGGCCAATATAACAGTAAATCGTAAAAACATTTATCTGAGTTTAAAACAAAAAATACTTTTTTTTATTGTGACTGCTGACAGCAGATGGTAAATAATAGAAAGAAAAATAGGACTCATCCAATGTGATGAAACCTTATTGTCTCGGGATGTCCTTGATGAATTTAAATCAGTTCAAGAACCAAGGAACTGTAACTGAAAATAACAAAAAGAAATTGAGGAATTCCATATCTCGTGAACAGTTTACAAAAAGATCCAATTAATGCTAATGTATTAATTAGCAATACAATTGTTACAGTATCCTTAATCTTTGTTAACGGTTGTCGTTCATGCTCAGGTCCATTAAATAATATAAAAAGAAGCAACTTTGATTTTTATAATATATGAAAATGAACAGATTTATTAAAAAGTATTTGTCATTGTTAGTTTATGTTAACTAATTTAGTTATCTGAATGCCAAGATCTCTTCATAAAGTTTGAATGCTTAAACTTTTTTTGTTGCTTTTTACTCGCAAATACACAAGGCATAAATCAAGGACTTATGTTTGGAAAGATAGATGTTATGCAAATTGGAGTTTAATGCACTGGGTAATGCTAATGCAAGTATTGTGAAAAACCTTAAATTACAACAACCCAGCTAAAGGTAAAGTTGCAAAATTACATGTCAATTTCATTGGGATTTCATATACCAATTCCCCAGTAACTTACATGCTTACAAAAGTCAGCACGAAAACAATGCAGTTACTTCCACAAAGATGGAAACAATTCATGATCTCTTCCTAATGAAGAGTTCTGCAGAAAATTCACAGACTCCAGAGGAGCGCTTCCCCATGAAGCTCTTCTACAGAAATCTACGGCTAATTGGCTGGTTCCTCTGGCCTACACAAGCCTGATCGGATAATGAGCCTTCCCTCGCTTTCACACAACCAGGCATCTATGTGTTCCCATAGTAGCCTCCTCTCACAAGACCACACCTGCAATCGGCACGTGATGAAGAGAGGGAAAACGAGGGGTGAGGGGGAAATTGGGATCAAACAAAAAAAACAGGAGGGAGGAACGAAGCCCCCAACACATACCGGCAGACAGCCGCTTGTGTCAGCAAATAACAGTAATTAAAAGCTGATGGGGAAAAAGAGGCATTTTTATATCACACACCTGGAAGGATCAAAGCTGTTCTAAGAGTACGATGAGAATGTGGAAAGCACAGTGAGAACATCAAGAGCCTGCAAGGTACATGGAGGAAGATGTAAACAAGCTGATAAGGTGAATGTGGCGGTAAATGAAGCGCTTTATTTAGATGGATATGGCAGCTAAAGGCTAGGTATGCCATTACATCTGATGTGTTCATCTTAGCTAAAGCATAGAGCATGTATACAGACTGAGGTAAACACTTTTTTCAAGCAAGTAGACATGAAAGTGGGGCTTCTGCAGTCAAAACACTTTTACATCTAAAGTTTTTATCTTTTGACATTTAAAGAAGGCAAATTATACATAGGGAAATTGAATCACCATCTTTCTAACCGCTACTAGACTAAGACTACAGCAACATTAGGTCTATAAATGGCGTATAATGGACAGGGATTTGTAAAGGTCGATAAATACAATAATGCACAATGCACTCATATTGATGCCTCAGACAGTTATCAGTAATGATTAAACCAGATTTTTACATTTGTTTTAAAGATTTGATAGAGTTCTCTCTCCTTCATATTAACATTTCGTTGTTTTGGGCTGATTTAGTAGTAGTAAAAAAAAAAAAAAAAAAAATTCTGCATTGTTCCTGTCTGCATGAAGATAATCGCTCTAGGCCAGTGGAAATGAAATCAAGCCAGAATCCATTTGCGACAACTATTAATAATAAAATGTGGACAAATGGCAGATTTTAAATGACTGCTACATTTCACTGATATTCTTATCCATTTCTTCTCCAAGAGTCTATTTTTAGGGTTTAAAATTGATTAAAGTACATTCAGAGTAAAGTTTGGGGGCAGTAATGAAAGACTGTGTGCATTTTTTTATTATGTTTAGTCAGATGCAATCAACTGCAATGAATCGAAAATAATTGCTAGACATTTGCCAGGATTTTTAAGCATAGTCATCCACAAATCATACAGAGCACCTAAATTTAAAAGTCCAAAAAGAGCAACTTTACAAAATAATGAACTTCCTGCTACAGCCAGTGCAGCTTATGGCAGAGTCAGTTCCATGTTTCCTGTCAGGACCAAGTTAAGAGAAACGAACTACAGAGAAAGAACTCCAATCCACAGAGCATACTTTTCATACTTGAAATCAACCAAGGGTGAAACTTCCCCTCTTAAACTGAGACTGCAGAGGAAAACACCAAAGCGAAGAGGGTAAAATCCACAGTGAAGAAAATCGCATGGGACTCGGCCACAGATTTTTAACAAGCAGCAACCATTAATTATGCTGTTAAAACGTCCTGAAATTTTCACATTCTTCCAGAAAAGGATGTCTATCACCATAAAAAAAAAAAAAATCTAGAAACATCATAGAGGTGGCTGTAAAAGATCAATTTAATTTGTGAGATAAACACACAGTTGAACATACTGTATTAGAGAGCTTTCCTTTTCCATTTTCACCTACTGACCCATAAGTTTCTCTTTCATATGCTCACATCGCACGCCAAATTTAGTGAGAATGGTGTTTAAATAAATGGATTCACTTATGCAGATGTTTGTGCTCACACACAGCAGGAGAAAGACACATCATCCATCTAGCTAACAGGCCTGAGATTCCTCCAGTGAGGAGTAACCCTCTGCATTAAAAATGAGCTCTGAAGGACACTTAATATTCCTGCATCCAGGGAGACTTCTGATTATTCACAAAGCCTGACATGGAGGCAGACGATGCCTGTTAGCTTTTGTTTCCTCCCTTCGGTGTGAATGCAGTTAAGCTGAGGGCAGATTTGATAAAGTAGTACCTGAACTGACCCTTAGCTGGGTTTGTGCCCACTGCACTGCATGACCAACACATCATATCCAGAGACTACGTCTAGAGCTAAGCAAGGTGGGTTATGTTTACTGCATTTTTCTATCTTTATCTCAGTCCGTCTCTATACATATCTCTCCTACTCCCTTTCACATTCTGACACTTTGCCAAGGCTGTGAGACATCAGTCTCACTAGCTTCCATTGGTTGCCAGTGACATCACCAAAGGCTCAGCAGTGAATAATACTGGAGGACATTTTTCCCCTGACCATCATTGCCTCCTTGTGTTTATTCAGGGTAATGCATACAATTCAATTAAGGCTAAGTTCAGAATTTAATACTATCTGGTTACTATTATGCAAATTGTCCATAATCTTCACATTTTCTGTATAACCTAGATGGCCTAGGTACTGGATATTGTACACTATTGTTCAAAAGTTTGGAGTCAGTAAGATTTTTTTAAATAAATAATTACTTTTATATGGCAAGCATGCATTAAAGTGGTTTATAAAGGCCAGTATTGACATTTATAATGTTAGAAAATATTTATAATTCAATTAAATACTGTACTTTATTTTCATAAAGAATCCGGGGGGAAAAGGGAAAGGTTTGCACAAGAATTTTAAGCAGCACAACTGATTTCAAAATTGATAATTGTGAGAAATATTTCTAAAGCACCAAATCAGCATATTAAAAATGACTTCTAAAGGATCACGTAATATTGAAGACTGGAGTAATGCATATTAAAAGTAAAAACAGTTAACTTTTACAGTTTAACTGTAATTTTTGATAACTAAGTTTTGTAGCTTAATCAGCAGAGCATTGGTGTTTACAACGCTAAGGTCATGGGTTCGATCCCAGGGAAAGCAAGACCTGATTCAATGTGTTCCTTGAATGCAATGTAAGTCGCTTTGGATAAAAGTGTCTGCCAAATGCATAAATGTAAATGTAAGAGACTTTACAACATAAAACTCTTAATGACATTATTAGGACAGCTTTACCTAGTTATTATTATTTCAATACCTTGCGGCTGGTGTAGTGTGCATGTTTCGCCAGTTTTCCATTGAGAGCCTGAAGAAACATCTCATCCGTCACCTTCCCCACATTCATGCATGCCTCATCCAGGACCGCAAAAATGCCCTTGTGCTGCTGTTCCACCAGATCCACGATGATCTGATTGTTAAAGTAGTCAATCTGTTTCCATGAACACACAAATCACAACAAAGCTTATTTAGTTGCATTAATGCTAGATCAATACAAAATGAGACTCTTTCTGTATAATATAAATAGTGAGAAACCATCAAATAAAACCCACATGTTTCCAGGGGATGCCCTCTCGCTGATACTCTTCCTGCTCTTGTTTCAACACTAGTTGAATGAAGAGCTGCTGTAGTTTTTCATTACAGTAGTTTATACAGAACTGCTCGAAGCTGGATAGAACAAGGAAGATATTCAGGAGAGACACTGTGAATAATAGTACACAGAGCAGAATAATCTGTATGGAACAGCATATGCGCTCACCTGTTATTCTGAAAGATCTCAAAGCCATAGATGTCCAGGACTCCAATGACTGTGTTCTTCCCATGAACCCTGGCATCATAGCTTTTCACCTCAATGATGTCATTGATTCTTCCCACAATCCAACAGAAAAGACGCTCATAAATGGCCTGTGAGTAAAAAATAATGAGTGAAAGTGAATTGGTGGAAGAAAAAACGTAGATGTGAATAGTTAAAAAGCACCAAGTTTGTCTTGCTTGGTCAAGCTTTTTTATTATTTATTTATTAATATATAATACATGACGACATAAGAAAAATGTACACTGGCATTCAAATGTTTGGGGTCGGTGAAAAAAGCATCTTTTGTCTTTGCATTTGCAATGCAGAAGAAACGAATTCTGCACCTAAAGTGACATTTAGATGCATTTATAGAGAGAGAGTTTTACGAGAGTTTGTATAATGCAGCTCAGAGGCGACATGAATGCATTTAACATGCAGATACCAATGCCTAAATAGTGTTTTGATGTTTTAAACATATAACGTTGAATATTGATATTTGAAATTATTTTAAAAATAAAAAGATATTTTAAAAGCGAAATTAAAGTAGGTGGCAGCAAGTCACTGTTAATGAGTGCGTCATGTGTGAGTTTTTGTAACGAGAAGGATATATTCGATGTCAGATCGCATATCGTTAAAGTACCAATTACGATATATCGCACACCCCTAGATAATATGCATTTATAATGTGCATGCAACTGTATAACTACATGTACACCGTATAAATAGTAAAATATATAGAGTACAACATATAATAAAAACGTACATCAGATATACTGTGCGGAAGATGACATTATTATTCTCATTAGAGTGGATCAAAACAATCATCTATCCTATTTAGGACCTGTAGAGGTTTTAATTCAAACATTAACATCCATATACAAATCTTTGGTCCAGCATTTTTTTTTTGCAGCTACGTTATCACAATTTTGTTTGTCTGCTATAAAAAAAATATCTCCCAGAGTCCCAATTCATACCTTGGCCAAGGCATCACGGCCATAACTGGCCTCTTGATGAGTATGCTGTTTGTCAATGACATCCCGACCGGTGGCCACAGTGCGATAGAGCAAAGCCTTCTCTACATTCTCATCTTTGGTGGACAGCAAATCCCCCAACACTGACACTAACTTTGAGTTCTCAATGAGAGTCACATCTCCATCACTTCCAAACTTGAGATTTCCCTGGAAAGAATAAATAATTCATCAATCAGTAAGTTTGGGCTATACTAGCTGCAGTTGGTAATACTTTTGAACAAGCTTAGGAAACACTATACCACATGCAAGATGGTAGCCAGGATCTTGTAGACTGTCTGAATCTCCTCAACAGTGAAACCAATGACCTTCATGGCATCAGCGACAGCTTTAAAATCAGCACTGTCATTTATAGATGACTGCCAGATTAGAAGAGAAAATGGGAAGTTATAGTCACAAAGAAAAGCACATCCTGATAATTCAATTAAGTTCAGTTAAAACATCCTCTTCCTGATCTTGCTTTTAACAATATGCTATTAATTCAGCTTTAGGGATAACAGTACGGTTGGCAAACAGCTTTTCGTTTAGTGAAGGTAAATCAATGATTTTGAAATGGGAGGTCATTAAACATACTATTACTTTCGCATCAAATTTATAGCGGAGCAATTAAAGGCTGAAAATTGCTGACACAGCGACTAAATCCCCAGACTTCATAAAACAAAAGCGCAACACTTAAATAGCTAATTATGCTGGAATTTCATGGCTAACAGCTCTTGTAGAGTAACGCTAATTTCATACAGCAGGAACCTTTTGCAGCCACAAAGTGTGAAGTTTAGCCAGCATGTGCACGTACAAAAGACTTGAGAACTGGCATGAAATGTTCAAAGCACTCCAGGCTGTTTGTTTCAGACCTCTGTGAGCTCAGCAATCCAGTCTGTTCCATGACAACACCTTTTTGTTTGTTGCTATAAATTTGTTTTCTTCGCGCCCGCTCATTAAACTCCCTGCAGAAGCAATGGAACAGCGCTTGGGTGATCTCATCTCCTGACTCAACAGGCTAATACATATGAGGCAAGTACAAATTGGTTTTAATATGCACCAATGGCTACTGTACCCAGAAAAACAATAATCAAATTCCCTGCACAATTATTTGTGATTGCCCCTGCAATAAAATTTTTTTCCAGAGATCCCAAAGAAGGTCTTGAGCTCCTTTATGACATCTATAAAAACCCAACAAATGTTTTTGTACAAACATTGCCACCCATAATGGTCTCTTTTAATTTGTACATTGTGCAATACCTTTATCTGGCCTCCAACTTTAATGTAGGTATATGCTGTGGGATCTCTCTGAATGTGCAGTGACCGCAGCTGAGCATCTGGAGCTCCTTTCACCAGCTGAAAAACACATTTAAAAGCACTTTTGACTTTCCCCACAGGATCATTTATCTTGTGTTGATACGGAGGAACATGTAAATTACAGTCTTGGTAATAATGGTTTGCAGAGCACTAACAGACAGCTGGAATTGTTCTGATGTTTTTAAGCAATAGAGCATTATTTTGTTTGGGCAATAAAAGTGAGAAATTAGTAGCATTTGAAGGCTCTGACAGTGGAGTCATAAACAGTTTGGTAGGATTTGTCTGGCAAAATCAACTTCTGCGGCTCACCTGGTAGAAAGAGTGGAAACTCCTCTCTCCTTCCTGCTGAAAGATGACCCGGGACTATGTAAGAAATCAAAAATATGTGTTAAGGATAAAAATCATATGCATTTATAATAAGCATAAAAATGTCAAAGTTTCTCCAGCACACATATCACGATCAAGCAAGACAAAGCAAAATAATGCTAGGGTGTTGTGGTTTGTTGTCAGGGTGTTGCTATGCAGTTGCTATAGTTTTGAGTGTTTTTAACACATTAGAAGTTGCTAGATCATTTCCAGGTTGATGCTAGGTTGTAATCAGTTGTTGATAGGTGGCTGATGTTTAGGGCGTTTCTGAAAAATGACTGCTTCTCCTTTTTAGCATCCTTACCTTCTCAAGCAGGTAGTTGTTGATATGGCCGCCAATGGGGTCTCCCTTAAAATCAAAGTTGATATCCATGTACTTGCCAAAACGGCTTGAGTTATCATTGCGGTTGGTCTTGGCATTGCCAAAAGCCTCCAGGACACAGTTGGACTTCAGCAGCATGTTTTTTACCCTGCATAAACACACACTCCGTTCATTTCTACAACATTTACAAGCCACTTGTGCATTAGTTCACGACTACAGCAAACTGAGCGTCAGTTTCAATATGAGGCTGATGGATCTGATTGCTCCTGACATTTGGTATTACTAAATACACTAATCTGTCTGTATGAAGCCTTTACGAGCCCTGGTTATATCTGGCTATTTTAGTGTATATAGTATCACCATGTGGTATCCCTGCATGGTGGTTAAGAGCATTTCAGTGGATGATTTATGGGGCCTGCTGCATGGGTCAGACCACAGAATGCTCAGCATCGGTTCTCCTGTCACACAGACATGCATGACCTACACTGCACATTGGAGGAAGGTGCCCTGCTTATTGCCTGAGAGGCTGAAGAGGTCCTAACCCTACAAGCCTGTAATGCATTAAGCGGGACACTTCCCTCCATTTTGTGACCCAAATAACTATAACATCCTGTAAAATTCCACTATGCTTTTGCATTGGGCCTATAGCAGTGTTGTGTCACCAAACTTATTTCGCTTGAAGTATCCCAAATCCCCATTAAAGTTAATTACTTTCATCATCTTTTAACTGCCCTAACAAATGTATTTATTTTTAAGTCATCATTTCTGTTTTACAGGTTTCGCAAAGCAAAATCAAAATCATATTACCTTCTAAAATCTGCCAACTACTCCCTCAAGTATACGTTATCCTGGTTGGAAATTACTATACATTACAAAAACTCCTGTTTCGGCATAATTTTAGAAATGCCCATTTTGAAAGAGCTTTACCTTTAACAAGCAGAGAAAATAAACCCTATCTACAGGGTGCAATAAGAGTGATATGAAATGTACCACAAAGCGCTATACATCTAAAAGTGGATAACAGCTGCAAAGCCTGATTTTATTGTTATTACTATTACTGCAGTCATTAAGATACGAGAATGAAGGTCAATGCAGCATGTTGCATAAGAGAGGTATAAAGATCTTAATGATTAAATAAACATTGAAAGCCCAACATATTCCTATACTGAGTGCTATATTTCTCAAGCTACATAGATACAATCAAATAAAGCATAGTTGAGTTTCCTATCATTTATTTATCAAGCTTTACTTAGATCCATCAGATTTCAAATTAGCATGACCTAGCACTATTTTAATCTCTGCACTACATTTCACTTCTATCTATTGCTCCTTGTGCAGCTAATTCATTATTCATTCACTCACTACCAACTACCATTTTGAAAATCCTGTTTTCTCTTAGTCATAACTAAGCAAAGATTCATACCATTATGAACGGCATCCACATAACAACATCAAATACTTGTGAAATGCTCAGCGGTTGATGATTATAACATTAAGGGGGCATGCTATGCAGCATGCTCTTAACATGACTCATCACTGCACCAGTGAGGAGAGAGGAACAGAAAGGCTTTTGTTGTACGTACCTCTCCACCTCTGCTCTTTGGCTGGGATTGGTGATAGCAGCGATATATTGCATAATGTATTTACTAGCCTCTGTTTTTCCAGCTCCACTCTCCCCTGCAAATGAAACAAACAATGACTAATGCTTTACAAATAATAATATAGTTAGTTAAAATTAAATACTATTAGATTTATGATGAAATATAAACTGGGACCACTGGTGAAAAGGCATCTATTTTATTGCAAAAACATAAATAACACACCAATTTGAATGAAAAATGAATTGAACATTGAAATGTTTGGAGTCAGTAAATTTTTTTTAAAGAAAATAATTCTCTAAGGATGTATTAAACTGATCAAAAGTGACAGAAAAGACTATGCATTGTTACAAAAGGGTTACATTTTAAATAAAGTGTAAATTTCTTTTCACCAGAGAATTGTGATAAAATATATGTCCTGGTTTCTAGGAAAATATTGAGCAGCAAAATCAGCATATCATTATGATTTAATTATATTATTAAATAGAAAAAGTTACTTTAAATTGTAATAATAATAATAATAATAATAATAATAATTCACAATGTTACCGTTTTATAATTATCATAAGTATAAAATACACATTTCCCTAAGACAAACAAAAAAGGTCTCTTAAACAAAAAAAATAAACACCAAGTTCCTCTGTTTGCCACTAGATGGCACCACACATACCAAATATTTTAGCAGTGTAGTCACCACCTGTGGTCACTCTCTGGATAATAATCAATGTTTTCTTATAGAGGCTATATCTGAGTGGTCACCAGATTGAGCAATGTGCATAATTACCTCAGCATAGCTCAACAGCATCCCAGACAGAAAACAAACAACAACTCAGACATTATTGAAGAAATTGTGAAACAACCATATTGTCGTTAATCTTTTTCACACAATGGGCATGTCTTGAGAAAGCAATTTGCTCATGCACTGAACTCTATTGAGAGCTGCTTCTAAAGCAGTCCACTGTGACTGGAAAACCACACACCGCGTCAGTACCAAGCAATTCTCATATGACCACAGATCTAATCACATCATTCCCAGTCATACTGAGGCCCCACAAGAAGCCTGCATTTCAGTAAGGCCTGTTATTTAATCAAACAGAAGGAATACAAAGATTGCCTTTTCCACTTAAAACGAGAATCACCAATGAGCTTGATGGTGAGTCACAACACATTAAGACATCGTCTACCTGAGATAACAATGCAAGTGTCTTTGTTCCTCCTCTTCATGGCTTTGTACGCAGCATCTGCGATGGCGAAAAGATGTGGCGGTCGCTCATACAGCTCTCTGCCTTTGTACTGCTCGATGATTTCCCGCCCGTAGATGTTCATGGCACGGTAAGGGTTAACCGACACCACCACTTCTCCGATGTAGCTGTAGATTCGACCCTTTTCAAACCTATTGCAGAGAGACAGGACCATCATTGATTTGCGGTATACACATATACGCATGCTATAGAATATTTGGTTAACCATGACTTTATAAAAGATCTGTTTGGTTTGTGGTTATTGAGGCTTGTATAATCATATTTCAGGGCCCTGTGTAAAGAAAGGCCAGCTTAATAAATTATCTCAGTCAAGAATCAAAAGCAAATAAAAGTGCAGGATAGTCAAGGTCATGTTTCATGAGCTGTATAATCTGTTTGCACAATAATAAATCGTGCTGAAAAGACCAGCATGAATTACTAGGCTGGTTAGAGCTGGACCAGAACCAGCCAAACCGACTGGTTTCAGACAACCCATAGACTATTATATCTCCACATCCACCTAACTCCTTGGTCACATAGAGCCAACAGTTGATGTTCACCTTGCCTTGAAAAAGCAGGCTGTTTTGAGCTCCATCCTCAGGGGAACCTTACTTCCTTGTTCTTCCGAGCAGACCTGGGTCATGCCTAGTAGAATAAGGCATCCTTTCTTCTCAACCTGTGGGTTTGCCAAGCCTCCCTCAGCTCCATCCTGTCCCAGTCAGTGTGCTTAGGAGTTTCAGGCATGACCTCATATTCTCATACTGAACTAAAGAAGCCATATTACGCCATTTTACAATGTCTAAAGTTTGTTTTTGGGGTCTACTAGAATGATAAATATTTTACATTGTATGTAATACATTACATATATTTTACATTGTTAAAATATTTACAATATTTACATGTTTACATAGGGAAGCACCTCGCTTCCCTATTTGTCAGTAATGCTCTGTTAGTTCCAGAAATGTCACGTCACTTACCATAACTGGGTTTCAACACACTACCAATGCATCTCAACCTTTTTTGTGTATGCCTTGGGCAGGAATTAAAGTGAGGACATTTAGAGTTCAGAAACAGTGCTTACTGATATAAAGAATAACTCCCTTTGGTGTGACTTTGTGCTTTCAGACCTTTTTCATGCTCAAACAGCAATATTACACACTAAAGAATGTTAAAAATGTAAAAAGCATAATACATCCTCTTTGAAGATCCTCAAATTCAATTTAAACATCCAGGTATAAGTTGAACAGTTAGACTCAGTAGTATTAAGAACTGCTTCGGTCCTCAGAGAGTACCTTACTTACGCCCTGTAGAGCAGAAATGTACCATACAACAACATTCACACAAACAAGCCACAGAAACAAGCCAGTATTCCCTCAGGACGTCTTACAAATATATCAAGGATTCATAGAACGAGCAGCGATTTTTAAACAACAATAAATCACCATGGACACACCTTGAAGAACATTTAGTCAGATTCAAATGTGTGTGTGTGTGTGTGTGTGTGTGTGCGCGTTAAACTAAAATTGTTAACGTGAAGACACCATTTAGTTTCAACATGATTTCTTACATGATATTATTTTGAACTTTCTATTATTCAGAGAATCCTGATAAAATATGCGATACAGTTTCCACAAAAACATTAAGCAGCTTGACTGTTTTCAATATTGATAATAATAAGAAATGTTTCAGGCATGGCAGTGAAGATTGTGCCTTTGGTGGCAGCAGCCTGTCAGGCCAGCCCAGGAACAGCACACATAAAAAGGCTCTTTTGTGCCGGCCTGCGGGGTAGGACACTGTGGTGTACCCGCTCCATTGTTCTTCTGTCAATGTGAGGTCTGTGTGTAAGGAGCATAGGCCAGGCCTCCACACCCCGACACAGCAGGCTTACTCTATTCACCCACATCAGCCCCTAAGGGACAACAAAATCAACTAAGGACAATGCCAGAGGGATTATGATTTTGAACTAATGATCATAACTGAACTATCAATTTTTTTCTAATGTGGAGAGATTGTAGTGTTCAATTCAGAGGTTACAGATTAAAAAGGAAACATCACACATTTTAATTAATATTTTACATCTACGGTCCAAATCTTTTATCAATTGTGATGGAAATCCAGTCAGATCCATGTTTTTTGTACCAAAATAGTCATAATTTCTGATTTTTAATCCTGAATTTTTGGAGTAATTTTATTCCACATTATATGATTATTCCTCATAATTCAAGGGCATGTGGGACTAATGGCAAAAACAAACAAGAACATTACTCAAAGTACATTATTAAAAATGTTATTGTTCATTGTATTGAAGAAACCAACAGCTATACTGGAAATAAAGAATTGGAAATGAATAATGCGTTTCTACAGTGTGAGCATAGCCTACATTTTTTCACTTTACATTACGGTGAAAAGTTTTGAATTGGTTAAGGTTTCTTTAATGTTTTTGAAATAAGTCTCTTATACTCTTTCCTATTTTAATACATTTAGTAACTTATTCCTATGGAAGATGAATTTTCATAAGTCATTAAAGTCAATTATGTTTTTGTTATTGTGTCCCGGATTGTGCAAGGATTTTATGTTGGTGTGGAGCATTTGACTGCAAATTGTCTTGCAAATTAGGCAGAGCGTAATGGAGTTAACCAGATGGAACACACATGACACGTCCTTTTAATGCATCCTTGCATTCATTACTGACTCAAAAATTGTGAATGCTAGTGATATTATATTTGCTATATCAGTGGCTCATGAAACTCTGCAACCTTTGTGAATATTCCAACCCAAAGGAAACTCAAATTAAAACTAAGAAAGGACAACCTTCGCACTTCTTCGGATTTGCTTGGCATGATTTTCTTTCTCCTTTGATATTACCCTTTTGATTCTCTGTGGTCCCATTCTCACTCACAGCACAAGCCAATGAATTACCCATCTGTCCTCTCATTACTCCATGCCAGTCGCAAATCCATTACGATTCTGAGAACCCGTCAGGAAATCTTACTAACTCCATCATGTTTCATTTTCATTTAGATGCATGACTCCCTTTAGGTTTGCCCTCCTCCAAGACAACAACTGCCCAAAAACAATCAATTGTGATTGAATCAGAATTCCTGCATACTGTGGGGTGTGTGTGGGAAAGCAGAGAATTGTCATCTCCCATCTGCCTCTGCAAGCAGATTAAAATCAACATCTGATAAGCAGGACTGTGCAAAATCTATTCTTGCTCAAATCAAGATAAAGCTTAATAAATTTATCCAGCTCTACTTTACTTATGTTACCATTCTTACCAGATTTACCTAAAAAGAATCAGCGTTGAAATTTATTTGTGGTTTAATTTTGAGCCAATGTTCCTGAAAATTCAGTAAATTTTTGATCAGGCAGATCAGACGTTTTCCTGGGAATGAGGCTGTCATCATGTCTCCTTTATTTCCCAGAAGGCCTAGGGAGGGTTACAGCAACAGGCCGCACGTGAAGAAAAAACAGCTGGATCTACTCCACAGGTTGATTTATTTCTCTGAACAAATGCGAGCGTAACTAACAGTATGTTTTCCCCAGATAAACATTTGTTCCATTAAAAGGTTAATTCACCAAAAAATTAAATATTCTTTTAATAATTTATTCACCCTCATGTTGATCAAAGCTATATGTCTTACTGAAAAAAGGGTATAAAAAAAAGAAAATGTATGTTTTTCCCCGTGGAGCATGTGTTGTTTTGGACTCCACTGACTATTAAAAAGCATCTGGATTGAACCATGATGATCGATCACACAGATTCAGTTTTGACCTTATAGCTAAATAACACCTGGCTCCGGCCATTCGACCTACAGCCATTTTAGTGTTTTAGAATGCAAAACATCTTTAAAAAAAAACTTTCATCCACCCTTTCTCCCCCAGGCAAGACCATTTGACACAAAGATCAACAGGAAGGAATGCACCAAATACACGTAAACGTCTGTGTGTGCTATTTAACTCATAATACAGCTGTATAGGATATATTCATGTGTATGTATGTATGTCTCTATATATATTAGCCTCACTTTGATTCTTTAGTGATTGTGGAGCAATTTGTAAATTGGTTATAGTCAAACCCGATAAGGTAACCCTCCTTTAATGCCTTGTAACCCTGTCTTGTTTAGTGTGTAAATGTTCCTCTCTTTATGCCATAAAATGCAACATATTTTTATACCCTTGTGAAAGTAGAATCTGTACCAATTCTGCCACTGTCATAAAATATGCAAATTAGGCAGGAAAAGATTCAAAGAACTTTCCTGATTGAAGAATACACCTCCATCCACCCAAAATTGGTGTGTCCAGGTCCAGGTGTGCCTTTTAAAATCAACCAGGAATCTTTGTCAGTCTTTGCGGCGTTCTGCTTTTCGGGCCAGCCTGCCATTCAGGCATTCTGCTCATTTCTTCATCTCTGCAAGAAAACCCTTCCAGACTTTCTGGCAAAAACATACTCCCAAGTAAACTTCAAACTTCCCGCCTACCTGACAAAGGAAGGAACAAACCATCAACGGACGTCCAGCTCAAGACCAAGAAACTCTCCAAACACACGCATCCGCTGCTCATTTTAATGTTTGATTTTTGCTATATGCTTTTGCTACTTTTAGTACGATAAAACAAGAAAGTTATTCTTTGTGGCCATAAGAATAATATTTTTTAAGAGTTGATAAAAAGACTGTATAGCCTCATGTGATGGACAAAGCGGCCCGTCCCTTTTGAACTTAATTGCAAAAGGAAGATTCATTCTGCAAGCTGAATCAAACCATATAACGGATTATAATCTGTACTATATAAAATAACATTAAAAAAAGAAAAGAAATAACTTTTTCAGTATGCTTAAAGGATTTTTAAGTCGGAGCTACACCCTTCACCAACCTTTAAAACACTTGGGTTATCCGATGTCCCAGACAATAAGAGCTTGACAACAATTTTAGAAAGGGATCACTTGCCAGGCTGAGGATAACTACTGGTTTCAGGCTTGTTTGGGTGGGTCTCTTGTGGTTATTTGCTTGTGGTTGGCCGGGGTGGGGTGCCGCTTGTAAATTCCCTAACACCAATTGCAAGTAAAAAGCATAAGAGTAAAAATGATCTGAACTGGACAGCAGAACAGCATTAATAAAAGAGGAGTAGAGAATTAGCAATGGAGAGAGAGAGAGAGAGAGATGAAAAGACGATAAGAAAACAGAGAAGAGGGAACACCAGAATATGAACGTATAAATGCCTGCAAACTAAAGTTATAAGATGGTCTAACCTCTAGATAGCCTATGATAGCCTGTGTATTCACAACCCAGCAATGAAAGGATAATCTGTTCCTCATCCATGTTTATCCCCTGCACACAATTTACCACCAAGCAATCAGTGTTACTCAGTCCACAGCTTAACACGGCACAACCATGTGTGACCTGATAGTGAATTGTCCTCTGGACAGCAACCGCAGAGAGGTTTTGCCCAGAATACTTATAGGAGATCTCAGTTTTGTCTCAGATGTTCCTTTGTAAAATTTCTTTGGATAAAAGAGACTTTTGTCATGAGAGTTATAAAACGAAAGCATAATCATTTGGTAAGAACGTTATGAGAAATGTTGAGGATCATATTGACAAATGGCTCTGAGCACAGTTAGACATTTTCAACATCTTATTTGAAACTCTAGAGAAGACACATGTGAAATTACTGGGGTCGTTTCTCAGCACTTATGCAAAAGTTGAATCTCCATTGAATCTCACTGATGTCTAGAAAAATAACTATTAAAGATTGTCATTTGTGATTTGGCTAACTTATTGGCCAACATTTAGTGATGCACCAGTATAAAATTTCTGGCAGATGATCATTAAGTGACACATTTTTTGGCAAACTAATAAATAAACACTTAAAATTAAAATAAATCATTTAAAACGCTATAAGTAAATATAGGTATCAGAATATTGAAATGCAGAGTATAAATAATGGTTATTCGTTTTCTGACATGTTGTTAAATTGTGTGTTGCTTTTAAAAGTAAACTTTAAATGAGCATAAGATAATATGAATGTAAAAATATAGGAAAAGAGCATGCAATATTAAATATCCTATATATATATATATATATATATATTTTCTGGAAAGCCCTTCATGCTCACTGTACTCAACTTAGCTCACTCTTGTCAAGCTAACCTCCTTTACAAACATACTACTGTACGCAAAGCCTGAATGGAGAAAATGTGTGTCCCATTTGGCAAAGCTTCCAGCCATGTCTTAAATGTGAAGCTTTCACGCTAACTTTCATTAGCTTTACACTGACTACACAGGAAATGAGAGCCAGGTGTAAATGTCATAAACTCAGCTTGCTGGCGCGCTTTTGTTATTTTGGCCCACTCCCTTCATTGTATCCTTGAGATAACAGGCACTTTTTGTTGTCCCATCAGGATAAAAAAATGAGGGAAAACGGAGGCATGTTTTGACGATCGTGTTTCAAAGGTCAACGGTAAAGTGACTAGACAAGGCCTTGGGCCAAACTCTAACTCATCTGAGCTTTTAGCACAATATGATGTCAACGAGCAGAAGCAGATGACATGACGGCCAACTCGCAAAGAAAAAAAGCAGACAAAAAGACAAGACCAGCCAAACAAAGTCAGACATTACTCAGCAAGCTATTTCAAGAAGTGATCTCCTTCAGGGTAAAAAAGAGGCCAGGGATGGAAAGTACAAAAACAGATGAGAAAGAGAAAGCAGTGCAGTTAATGGGGTAATTGGCTAAAAAAAAATAAAAGAAAGGGAGAAACAGATTGGAAATTATTGTGAATGTTACACCTGGCTGTAAAACAGTTGCACCGACACAGCAGGACACAGACCTGCCCGAAAATATGTGACTAAACTCAACTGTGTGCTGGTCTTCATCTGAAAAACAGCATTGAAATGCACGACACATCCATCATTGTGTCCAATCTAAATGTTATTAGCTAGAAAACATAATATATAATCTCATTAATGTGTCTATGTAATGAAATCAAACCACATCATCGGTTAGAGAGAGGAAATGGGCTTCCAATAGGGCGAAAACACAATTTGGGATTTATTTGAGTCGCTCGTGTGCACAAGGAAAAACAGAATAAAAAAATGTGGGTATATAGATGTAGCCTGTTGTACACGTGAGAGAGGAAGGCGTTACGAAGAGTGTGCGGGGTCAATCGAGAATGTAAACCTGTAAGCTATATAAACCCTAAAGACAGGGAAAGTGAGTGAGAGCTCCTCTAACATGCTTAGTGATCTCAGTGACCGCCAGCCAAGGCACACAGTCCACAAATGAGACGTCTGTGGAGCTTGAAGCTTATTCTGGGGGGAAAAAAGGCCAAAAAAGCAACAGCCTTGTTTATGTAAGGCCGGTGATATGTTTCAGATTACAGGGGGTTGTATGGAAATTCTTGAATGCAGACAAGCCCTTTTCTTTACTAGAGATTGAGAGAAAAGCTGGCTTTTTTTTAAGCAAACTTTGAAGCAGCCTTTTGAGGGACATAATCACCTATAGAGATTCTTTTTACTTGTAAATTTGGAATGTGCAGAGTCTTTCACATTCTAGTCACCAGCATATATCATGTTTTGGATGCTTGTCTCCTGGCCAGGCTATTTAACAAGCTTAACCAGTGAAATCTGGTTTAGCAGGAAAATAAAGAGAAAGGGACACAATCTAAAAAGTTGTTCTAAAATGGGAAACAATCCTCCAAAACAACAGGGAAGAAGTTGAATAAAAAAAAGGTTGAATAAAAAATTAAATGTAACAAATCATATGGATGTTGAAAAATGGTAGAAATGATCTATAATAATATTCTCAATTGCAACTACAAAAATTAAATCATTATTTTCCATTTTTGATGATTTGACATATTTCAAGACAATCCTAACAGATATTTCAATTTTTCCCAATTCAAGTAGAGCTGTACTTGCATGCCTACTGCAAGATGAGCCGATCGGACTTGGACTTGCCTTAAAGGGATTAATGAAAGCAAACAGATATAATAACAGGGAGAAAAAACTATCTTGAGGTGAGCAAGGATAGTGTCTGTGTTTTTATTAGGAAAAAAAAATACAGAAGCTATGGAAGATTTGACCACACCAGAATTAATGCTGTGAGCAAGAATAGAACTCAAAACAGGACAAAATGTACCATGTCTTTGGTCAGAAGCTATTATAAAAATCACAGGATAAATCCTTTGGGTTTAAAACATTTACATGGAAAGTATTTTTCCAGTGGCATTCCTTCTTAATCTTTCACACAGAGGACCTTTACAAAAAAGCAGTGCTGGTCAAGTACCTAAATATAAACACAACCATATAAAGATCTTTAAATGCATCGTTCTATCTTACAGGCCAAAATGCATCTCTGTTGCTGCATCCATACTTACAGGATAGGGAAATATAACCTTTGACCTTATTTCTGGCTCTGTGCAGTGCACCTGAGCTCCAAAGACTTTGATCCCTCTGTTTGCTGTGCCGGATGGGAATCGAGTTGCTATGTGTCACAGCTGGACTCCACGTGGCCCTGCTGTTAAGGCAACAAGTGAGCCTTTACACCGTTGATATGGGAGAGGCTTAAACTTATTCAGCCAACAGCTTCAACCTCAACTGAAATCCTTAAGATTAAATTCAGGAACCACTATTATAAATGGTGTCTTTGTGATCTGCCCCATGAGGAATTACAAAAAGTTAATTTCATTCAAATACACAGAGGTCTGAATTCATTTTTGTGCATGAGTTTATATTTGTCTTCAATTTGTTTTTGTCCAGAGGCACCATAATGTAAATATGACAGAAATAAGCGTATGGTCTCAGCTTTCATTACTTCCTGTAGCCCTCTTTAAACCTAACCTTGGACCCCTACTTACAGTTATCCTCCAGCTGAACGGCACAGACTCACAACATTCTGCTTTTAAAGTTTCCCTCACTCCACTGTATGACCATACAACACAACGTGTCAATTTTTAAGCAATCATCTGCACTGGATGTGCAATTATCATTAGGAAAAGGAAAGAAACAGACCCCTGTAACTATAAACTTGAAAAACAGATGACTAGCAAGATATATTGCAACAGTGGTTCTTTTGGGACGCAGACTTTACATTTCACATCAAGTGATGAAAGGTTAACAATATAGTCCTTCAAATTAAATATGTAATTAATGAGGGGTCACATAATGGCTGCTGAAAATTCAGCTTTACCATCATAGGAATAAATTACGTTTCAAAATTAATTTTAAAATAATAACTGTTTTTACAGTATTTTGATCAAATAAATGCAGCCTTGGTAGAATGTTCTCCTCTCTTTTAAAATTATTAGTCTTCTGCAGCCTGAAATATGCATGATGATATGGTTTGCAGCATTTTATTATTTGCATTCAGCCAGGCTGCCCACTCTCATTCAGCACGATGACTCACGCAGTTAACGCCGTTCTCATGCTTTAAAGCCACATGCCCATTTTCTCATGCAATTAAAAAAACAAAGAGGACACAGTTATCATGTTGACACATAACAGCAAGTTCATTTTGATATGAAATGAAGTTTCAGCTTTCAAATTGTGCACATTTTATTCTGAAACTCAAACAAGAATATATACCCTTTATTAAACACCAGACTGTTGTAGTGCCTCAGAAGCGGCTCTTTACTACTAGTTGCAGCACAAAATAAACATGAATGAACATCCAAGGGTAACCAGTAAAACTTAAAAGAAATGAAATGTATCATGTCTCATGTAATCGCTCAGTCAGTTTCATCCATGGAAAGATGTCAATAAAAAAAAAAAGACACGTAACTTTACGTTTACCCCAGAAAAGCTATTCAGTGTCCAAATAGCTAGTGAGAAATGTACTCTAGAGAGGAGAATTTTGAAAATTACCTATTCATTATGTTTTTAAGAAATATGGATATACAGTGGAGTTCACTTATCTCGACCTAGGTTAACTCGCCAACCCTATTATGTCGACGTTTTTGTGGAACCGCCAAACTCCCTATTTGTCTTAGCATTTTCTTATCGGTTATGTCGATTCTTTTATGTCGCCGAACCCTATCTCGAGCACAAAAGAGGGACAAATTCGCAACTTCACACGGTTATCTTGTGACTAATGATCGTACCTGCGCATGCCGCTGAGTCTGCGTTGCATGTACAGTGTCACGTACAGCCGCAGAAGAACTCGCGGACAGTGTTGCCAACTTAGCGCCTTTGTCGCTATATTTAACAAGTATTTAGACCACTCTAGCGACACATTTTCAAAAAAGCGACTAGCGACAAATCTAACGACTTTATCTGGAGTTATTGGAGACTCTCTGAAGTGAAAGTACATATCATTCTTACGCTTCTCAACGAGCAGTGAGTGCAGCTGTGGGCCCATCCCCATCCCAAAGCACTCACAGCTGTGTGCACATAAAGCCCAACTTCTCTGATTTGATTGGTTTTCTCAAATATTTTGACATTGACGAGAGGTTACGACCAATGAGTATGAGGCTTAGATGAACACACACACACACACATACACCAACACACCCTGCTTCTGTTCTGACGTGAGCTCTGCTCAGTGCCGCTGCGGATTGAAGAACCCGGTTATTAAAAGACAGGACGAAGCCGAATTTGTTGAGACAGCACATTAGGCCGGCAGAACGCAAGAAAGTATGCAATCTAGTACAGTGTGATGACCTCACGAATATGTTAACACGTGTGTTGTGACTGTGTTTACGCTGTGAGCAATCATTGTGTTTGCAATGTTGGAGAATATAATTAAAGGTTTGTATTTAGAATCGAAGGTGTTTTTATTGTATACTCGTAAATATCTGCTGTTAGTTGGTGCACATATGCCTTTTGTTGTAAGCAAACATATAAAGTGTATGTACATTTTTATAGCATCTCGATCCTCGGTTATCTCGATGCTTTTTTGCAACCCCCGAGGCCGTCAAAATAACCGTATTCCACTGTAATATATATATATATATATATATATATATATCCAAATGAATCAATACTGAATCAAAGTCAAATTGCAAGCTTATGAATCGAATCATAAAATCATGTCCAAGTTCAAGTGCAAGCCATGATTCAGCATTGTTCTTGCTGCCATCTGTGACCCTGCAACATATTTTGTTTCACAACATACAAGTAGAGAACCACTACATTGGGATGATTAAAAAATATAATCATTAGGTCCTTTTTTCTACTGTTTCTCACTCTTAGAACGCCAGACACAAAGACTTTAGACCAATCAAACCCATTGCGCTAGAGTCTAGTACACTGAGCATCAAAGGTTAAGTCTCTAGTGCAGGAAAATGTAATGTGCTCACACTTATATAATAATAATTACAAGACTAAAAAGAGGACACATGGATAAAATAAAGACCAAGTTTTGTTGTTTGAGCACCGTCCTGTTTTTCTACGGAATCAATGTGGCTACTGTTGGAGCATATCTGATCGCTTCTGGAAGCTGGCTCCAACTATGGGTGGCATAATAACTAAAAGCGATCTGAGTGATCTGTTAGGTTTGTATTCAGTGAACATATTTGCAGTGTACTAAGGTCCTAGGCCTTTAAGTGATTTATGAACGACATTAGTTTAACCTGAGTGAGAGGTTAAACTAAAATCATCATCTAAGTAAAGTGGAGATGTCCATCAATTCAAGGAAAGGTTGAACTATATATACATAAAGTATACAGTACCACAAGTTCAAACCGGGAAAATTACTAGTTTGTGAAGGTTTTTTTTTAGTCTTGACTGTAGACTTTCAGAATGACACAAGACATAACTGGAAGGGGCTGATTATCAACCGTTTCATCTACAGTATCAGAGCCAGAGTCTAGAAGAATTTGAAAACATTGTCTCGGGCAGCTCTTGTAATTGTTTTTGGAAATGTGCAGAGGATTGCCAAAAAATTCCCCAAGATCATAATGGCAGACAAAACAACACTGCCATATAAAGTCAAGCCCTTAGCACACATCAAATTAAGCAGTGATTCCACAGTGCCTACACAAACCCTTGTTCGAAAAAGGGGGCGTTGTGTAAACACAGTCTTGGGCAGAGTTCAAATCATGCTACAATGTACAGTATGTGTCAGCAGTCCTGACACTTGTTTAACTTTGACACCACACTGTAAGAAGCTTAAACGCTCGCTTTTAAACAGACTGACAAAATTACTTTAAATCTTACGGTTAAACATTCTGTCACAGTACTGAATAGAAAGGGTGCATTTCAACTTTATTAAATACGGTAGGAGCTTTTTCAGCAGAGCAACCCCAAGCTGACTGTAAACAGCTGATTTCACTGGATAAAACATACATTATCCAAAGGAGTTCAACCTATTCAAATCAAGTTTTGCTTTGACATGATAAATGATCTATCTGAATTCAAAGCAAATGGCCTTCAAAAGGCATCACATAAAAACACTCCAGAGGGCACAGGATGTGATCTGGCATCACATAGCTTCTGCTGTTCCAGCTGAAGCCCCAGACACAGATGTGGAGACTGAAGACTCAGGAAGCTGGCCTGGTCACACCCTCTGCAAATAACAAACTGCACTCGCCATCCCCCAGCCAGGGGAAAATCAGACCATAGCTCAGAGAGAGGTGGGAAAAACAGACACTGTGCTTTGAGTCACTGGAACCAATAAGCATCCCCTGCTAATTATTGGCAAAAGTAGTCTGTTTATCTGCATCCACATGGCGTTTGAACAATAATTCAGTGTTATCATATATAAATATATATATATATATATTTATTTGTGTGTGTGTGTGTGTGTGTGTGTGTGTGTGTGTGTGTGTGTGTGTGTGTGTGTGTGTGTGTGTGTGTGTGTGTGTGTGTGTGTGTGTGTGTGTGTGTGTGTGTGTGTGTGTGTGTGTGTGTGTGTGTGTGTGTGTGTGTGTGTGTGTGTGTGTGTGTGTGTGTGTGTGTGTGTGTGTGTGTGTGTGTGTGTGTGCATGTCAGATACAACACTGTTCAAAGGTTTTGAGCAAGTAATGTTTGTTTGTTTTATTTAGAAAGGATGCAATAAATTGATCAAAAGTGACGTAAAGATTTCCATTTCAAACTAATTATGCCCTTTTCATCAAATAATTCTGAAACAATCTGAAATAATTTGGTTTCCAAAAGTATTTAACAGCAAGTATTTTCAAAATTGAAGCATATCAGCATATTAACATCATTACTGATGGATCATGTGACACTGATGACTGGAGTAATGGCTGCTAAAAATTCAGCTTTGCTATCACAGGAATAAATTATATTGAGATAAAAACTCTTTTTATTTTTTGATTGAATAAATGGAAACTTGGAGACTTCCCTCCCAGGGAAAGCAAGAACTGATTAGAGTGTCAATGTGTTCTTTGAATGCAATGTAAGTCGCTTTGGATGAAAGCGTCTGCCAAAATGCATAATTGTAAATGTACTTCTTTTAAACCAAACTTTTGAATGGTAGGTTTAAAGAGGGAATGAACTTTATGACTTTGTTCAATTTCAGAGGTATTAATACATTTGAAACTATAATCTCCCTCAGTTCACTGGAAAAACACTATCTGCAATTTTACATGAACTACAACAGGAACAATACATTAAAATACATAATTGCATGCTAAAGTGAAGAAGAAAAAGAAAGAAGAAAATCAATCAAACATTTCAAAGCTAATTTAGTGCACTTGTGAGATATCCGCATATAGGTCATTAGTTAACTGACATTAGAAGGATTCAGCTGATTTTATGGCATTGTAATATTAACCATTAACAAAAAAGAACTGCATGCTGAAACTACACCCCCCATCTTATCAGAGCTACCATGTAATTTATTGACAGTGTGCTGTTGTGGAAATGTGATCCACATCACCAAAAGCTTGAAACACAATGGGAGGATATCCACTGCAAACTTGTTTTAACAATAAAGCCAATCAGAGAGGGTGTTACCATGGAAAACACACCTCTGATGCCATCCCATAGCAGTCTGGCTCAGCAGGTGCAGCCAGTTAAACAAAGCTACAATAGATGCAGCAAACTCAACAATGCTATGAACTCATTTAATGTATACATAAGATGTGCAATAGATTGTTCCCTTGATCTGAAAAACTTTTAAAGCTAGTTCCAGATGCATATATCATATCAGTCAATTAGTATATGATCACACTTCAATGTTTTGCAAGATGATTTGAGTAACTCTTTCATCTGGCTGAATAAGATCAATAACAATGATTCAGATTTGCAACCTATTATTAGTTTTCAGTTCACAACAATTGCCTTGCATTATTAATCTGAATCACTACGTTTTTACGTTTGAGTGTGTGTGTGTGTGTGTGTGTGTATTGGAACTAACCTATTATTAGTTTTAAGTTCACAACAATGGCCTTGCATCATTAATCTGAATCACTACGTTTGTGTGTGTGCGTGTATTGTGGAACTTGAAAGCACTGATTAGAATGTCAATGTGTACCTTGAAAACAATGTAAGTTGCTTACAAGTGTATAAATAAGACCATCTGCAAAAAAGAAGATATATATTTGTATGCATTTGGCAGATGGTCTTATACACTTTTATATACATAAACATACAAAAACATATACACATTTTATATATATATATATATATATATATATACACACACACACACACACACACACACACACGTATACATGCATACATAGTAGGTGAATTGTCTTACCTGAGTTTAAGGTTGGCCATAAACTCTTCCAGAGACACATTGTCCAGAAGAACAAAGTCCGCCTTTCCAAACTCCAAACTTTCGTGTTCTGCCATTTTAACGCGGTAGAAATTTACAATAGCAAAAAAAAATGCAATATGTAAAGCTAACTTTCGAATATCCCACGAATACTCAAGTCAATTCGACAACAGCAAACCGGAGCTATAATGCATTTTCCTGAATTTGTTTACATTTGCCTAGCGCACAATCCGTCGGCTCCTTTTCATGTCATTAGTAAAGGAAAAAATTAACAAGCAATTTTTGTAAACTATACGTTGTTTTCGTCAGTTAAAGACCGAAATGCATAAAGCCACACACTCCCCCGCCGCCTGAAAACTTCACACAACTTTCCGAGCCTCCCGGTGTTTTGAGTGATAGTCCGCTACACCGAGAGTCGCGCCTCTCATCCCTTTTTCCACGAGCTTCACTCGTCTCGCCTGAACACACCGTGGCTCGGTCTCCTGCCCGTCTCGCGTAAGCCCCTCCCCTATTGGGCGCGAGCTCAGCCGTTCACGCTTTCCTCTATCCATGAATGATACAATTACAAAGGTGGATACATTTGCCGTCGACAAGGAGTGTTAACATCTGTTCCTTAAACTTTTTTGTTACTAGCAGCATACTTATTTTCTCTACATAATCCCAAATTATCAACTCTCGGAGTTCATACTATTCAGAAGTGAATAGTTGATCGCTGAAACACAGATCACCACAGACTTACATTGCATGGCGAGAACGTGTATCTGTTACCAGCTACAAAAACAAACAAACATAAGCTATCCTACTTATTTGAATGGGGACTGTTGTGCTAGCTACGAAATACTTAGCCTACTTTAATGAAAAAGTAGTGTACTCTAAGTGAATGTTTTACTGGGGAAAGTGCTAGCAGCTTATTTGGTAAATGAACAAAGAAAAGTTAGCCTATGAATAAAAGTTAGCCTAATGAATAAAAATATGTTTGTTTAACATAGAATCCGTATTTTAAAATGTTGAGTCGATGCCAACATGATTTGCTAGAGTTAAGACTTTAATTATCTGTTATTTGAAGGAGATACTGACATTTGAATCGTGCATAGTTGGAATTCTTTGAAGACTATTAGTCGTCATCTTGAGTATCTCTGGAATTTCCGTCTGTCCTGTAGCCATATAAGGCAATGGATATAACCCCATTTGAGGGAACTTTAATTGTAGTTCAGCCAAAAAAAACTAGTTAATCACTTATCTGATAATAGAATAACAAGACCAGATTTAGATGTACTCACAGGTACATGCATTCATTGGATTACCATTTTTTTGGTCTGCTAAAATATTAACAAAACGCATTTCTGTCATTTTGTTCATGTGGTAAAACATGCTTTTGGGCTGGAACGTACTGTCAACGTGTTGGCGATGACCTCGGGACTCAAGAACGTGTTTAAGTTTAATGAGGACTGAAGATGGCTTCAGGTTGCTGTGAGCAGATCTGGGGCCAAGTGACATCCTCCCTGATTAAACACAATGAGTTGACTCTGCTGCCCCCATCTGTGTCTCTAAGATACTGGATCCGGGACAAAACTATTACTTATCGTTACATAATAGTTCACCATAGTGTTTTTTTTACTAAATAACAACAATACAAATATACAATAAAAAAAATACTTGTATGTAAATCTAGAAGAAATATTAGGTTACATAAGAACATTGTTATTTTTTTATATTTAATATTATAAAAACAGTATTTTGGGGGGTTTTATATATGATAACAAAAGTTAATTTATCTTTTTTTTTTTCAAAATAGTCTTACTGTCAAAAATTTGTCATTTTTATGGGGAAAAAACACTTGTTCAGGAAATTTGCATTTAACAAATTTTAATATTTGAAAAAAAACAAAAACAATATATATATATATATATATATATATATATTTTTTTTTTTTTTTTTTTTTTTTTTTTTTTTTTAAATAATGACAAAAAAGTTTAGGTTTCTTCTCAAATTCAGAAGTTTTATGGCAAAGTAAAACACCTCGAAACTGGGGGATAAAACACCTAAAAATAGGAAAACACTTTTTGCATTATAAATCTCAGCAAGACACATGTATTAAAATAATTACAGCAATTAGTAAACAGAACTATAGCAGGACATTTTACCATTGTAGCATAATCTCGGTCAAAACTAGTATTAAATTGGCCTCTAATTATAAAAATATTCATAATTATGTTCCAGTTGCCTTTTACATTTTCTTTCTACATTTTTCTCACCATAAGTAATGAACCCCCAAAAGCAATGGTGTTAGAGGCACTATTGGCCAAAGAGCGGCCACGATTATGGGTCACATAAACTATAGCACCCTTGCGCAGAGTAGTCATGTACGTAGAGAGATTCCCAACTGAGCTGGAGGCCTGAACATCACTATGGGACAAAGCCACCCAGTAATTATTTACAACAAGCCATAGGTCAGTTGCCCCACTCCCCCCACTCTGTGTGGAGAAGTAGAACTGATAGACGCCTGACACTGGAGCTTTGAATATCCCTGTGCGAGAGTTGAAAGCGCCGCCTTGATTCACATACACTTTGCTGTACACAATCTTGTTCACTTTTCCTGAGATGTTGGCCGGGTAGGTGGCAAAGAAATGGATGTTTGCTTTCACTATACATCACAAGGAAAGAAAATACTTTGTTATTTTTATCAAAAGGTAGATCGTTAAGTATTATACCTACATTTCATGGTGTTTGTTAATTTAATTATTAGTAATGAAGAGAAATGGCTCACCTCTAATTGGGTTTTTCTTACACATCCAGGTGATTTGGTCTCTGCTGATGCAGGACTCACTTTTTTTGCACTTTCCACAGACGAGTGTGTTAATGTCTGAAAGGATGGTGTGCAACAGTCAATACACTTATTGCAATATGCATTTTTTTTCCTAAAGCCTGAGTGTGACGCATCTTACCTGCACAATATGCCAATTGGCAAGCTATCGGTTTGACAAACTTGTAGACGTAGTAGTTTCCCCGACATGCTTTCACTTGAATGGGAGGGGATTTGAACAAACAACAGTTGTTTTTCCAGTTTCCACACACTTTGCGTGTGACCACTCCGTCTCGTATCTTTGGATGACCACCAACAAGCCACAGTGGAGCGTGTGTGCCACACATTTCTTTCTTCACACACCTCTCGGGCATCTGGATGCTTTTCCCACGGTAGAAGAGACGGTACCAGCCCTTCCACTGGACATTACGGTCACAAGTAACCTTCTTGGTGGTGTAGTTTGTAGCTCTCCAGGTTTGGTCCAACAGTGAATAGTGATAGCAGGGGTCAAGGGCCTCGTCACTGTCATCCTCACCGGAGCCTTCGACTCCATCTTCACCTTGGGTGAGGGAGTACAGCAGATTGTTGCTGCCTATCAAAGACAAACATATTTTAAAAATTCAAACGCACATTTTCGGTGAAAAAAACAACTTTTCTTTAACATTTAAAATAAACCATACAAGAATAAAAACTAAAAAAACTAACCGGTTTGTTGTGATGTCAAATTCATCTCCACATCTGTATCAATAGGCTTCTGCGAACAGTAAGGCAATGCCTACAACAAAACAAAATAGTTTGTCTCACCATAGGATTAATTCTGACAATTGAGCCATGGAGGAGATTAATTTCATACTTAATTTTTAACAACAGCTTGTTTAAATCTTTTCGTACGTCCAACAAGATCTAGTGGGATTGATTTGAATATGTATTTATTTTTATTTGACTTGCAAAACTAGTGATCAACTTTAATATTACCTTAGTCAAGGCTTCTTGCTTTTGTTTCATTGCTGCTTGTTCATGTTTCAAGCTTTCCATCTCCTAAATAAATACACAGAGAAAGAACAATGCTCATACCACTCTTCCTTTAGAAATTGAAACATTTAGGATTATCATTTCATCAAAATATTTTAAATGCATCACCACCTTATACACAACTGCAAGTTGCTCCTGCAAAGGCTGCTCAAGCATATTCCAAGCTTTGAATGTGTACTGGAAGACATTGCAATGAAATAATGTAAAATAACATTTGCACAGCCGTACAACTGAATATTTAAAAATGTCGGTCTTATTTTATTTATTTACTTTAATTATATTTACCAATTCGATCATACTTACTTCTTTCTTTTCAGTGTCAGCTGCACAAACAACCAGCACGGCAAACACTTGGATGGATAAGGAAAGCATCTAAATATGAAAGTAAAAAAAAAATTAAAAAAACTTTAGACTTTGTATTATTTATTATATATGTTTTTAAAATAAAAATGTATAATAATATAATAATGATGTATTTCTAATTTAAAAATGGGTTTGCTATTAAGTTAATTTGCCTCAGTCAAGTAGAATTTACAGGTAATTAAATTATTGCGCTTAAGTGATTTAGTTTGTTATCTATATTTTCTTATTTTGTCTTTTTGAAATTATAAACATTTGAAGCTTACCTTTTCACAAAGAGCAGATCTCTATGCGTTATGCAAGTTATCTATATAGGGTAGCATTTATATACTGCACCAGATTATGGGATGGATGTCACTGACATCCAGTTTCTGGTTAGACTTTCACACCAATATTTTCTGCCATGAAACTCTGATGACACTGTTCACAAATAATGTGTTAACATGGACATGAAAAATAGCCACAGGCAGTTTTTGAGCTCATAAGGTCAGCAAAAATTGTTGTGCAAAAATATATTTGCATATTTGCATGCAAAATATTATTAAAATCAGTTCCTTGAAATAAGTTAAACTTATTGGTAGAAATATGTAACACGTTTTATTTCTTTATATATTTTTTAAACAAGCAAAGAAGAACAATGCATTAAAATACGTTTTAAAAGGAACAAGGTCAAGGCTCGGCCAGTATTTTAAACCACGTGAATATTTGGAAAAGTTCACACTCTTTTGCTTTGTGACCAGGTTTTAGTCATGAATTACCAAGTTAGCAATTACTTACTCTCACAGTGCAACTTAACAAGTTGTTTGACTGTTATAGATTTTGCCTTTTCAAGTATCATTCTGAAACCACATGACAAGTCATTGGTTAGAGGAAAAATATTTTTTGCATTATCAGCATAAGAGTGACAAGATCTAAACTCCCTTTCGTGCAAACACACTTTATGTTTTGCATAATATCTTAATAGGAAATGTAGTCTGCTTTGCTTGTTAAATCTAATATGTTAGTACAATTTAATATTAAACTCCTAAAAATTAAATTTGATTACTTTCATATTCAATAACAAAGTAAAATTGGCTTAAAATCCACATGGTGGGAGAAATATGTGCAAGATTTAAGAGTAATACTGATAGTTAATTGGAAATAGTTTCATGGAAAATGTGCCCTGTGACTTAAAGGTGAGCTTGACTAGTGGAAATGAAAACTAGTATCTGTGTGCAGAATGCAGTAATACTTGAAATAAAAAGTACTGTATCTGAAATGACGAAAGCCACCACTAGATGGTAACCTCTAACCTATTTCAAAACAATGGGGTTTCACATGTTCCCTGGACAGGAACTTGTAAATTACAAATCTGGTACACTTCAACATACTTGAAACACTAATTATGTAATTGTTGCATTATCATATTCACTAGTCTAGTGCTTATTATTGTCCAGGGTTATAGACTGAAAAATGTTCTCTAAAACCATAAAACAATGTTTGTTGGCTGAAATAAAATATAAAATAAAAATCTTGAGAAAAACTTATTTTAATAAGCACACTCAACTTATTTTATTTCAGCTAATTTCCCATGTTTATTTAAACGATGTAAAAAAATGTGAAAATATTGTAAATGAAAATATGAAAATAAAAAATGAAAAAAAGAGATAAAAAACACAAGAAAATTACCACGACTTTAATTAAAAGTAAAATCGAATTAAAAATATGAATAAAAACTATAATAGTATCACAGTGATGATAATATAACACTGTAATTGTCTTGCTGGGAAGTTATTTGATTCTGTTGAATTTTACATTATATTGTATATTTAAATTTAAAAAATATTATTATCCTTATTATGGCACATTGCTGTTACTCTGTTTTATTGTTATATATGTTTATCGGTTTGTTTGTTTGTGTGTGTGTGCTTGTATTCTTAACTTGTATTCCCTTCATTATATGAACCAAATGTCCACACAAGGGTAGTAATACCAGTAAATTTTGTCTTATAAATTAAAATAGCTTATAAATCATACTAACATAAGTGTTCTGAAAATCTAAAACACTTCTAATAAATGCAATCTGTATGCTTTTTTTTGTGATCTTATGAGTATTGATTCTTTGGCAAGAATATGTAAAACAAGCATCACAATAAAGTACTTGGTATGTTGTCATTGTAAAAACAAAATCAAAACCAGTTTAATAAGTAAAATGGGAGTAATGCGTTTCACTGGTGGCTAATTAAATGACAAGTTAATGAATCCACTTTCATTCTCATGGGCATAATAATAGAATAGGGTCAGCAGAACATTGTGTTTTATTCATTGACTGTAAAAACCATACCACACATAATTTGGTAATGTATTAAAACACTTTTGGCAGCAACCTCAGTTCAATCCCCAGTACTGTCAATAGAGCAATGAGCAGTCAATTGTGTGATTAGATAAGTCCAGTCCATTCAGTACAACAGTCCACCCAGGAAAACAATGTTCATGTTTTGATGTGAAGCACAGGCCCTTTACATAAGCAGGAGAAATCAGTAAACCGCCCTGGGGAATGACAGACATGCTAGGGAGAGAACAGCCGCCTGTACAATCTGGTTGCAGCCTGTTGTGAAGTGTGATATGTTTTGCATACATTACTCCCCCCGTCCCCTCCCCATACATCTCCACTCACCCGCAGAGCAACACGTACACTACATCATTTATGGCCCGCTCTGAGGGCTGTGCTTGTCCTATCAGGGTCTGGGAACTCCCCCCATACAGTTGCACACTGCTATACAAGCACGTCTCTGTAGATTCTAACACACGAGGGTTCAGTCTTTAACGGTTGCATAACAGGACACTCTAATGGAGGAAGTCATCAATTTCAGCTTCTTATTAATACTTACTCACATGTGTGGCTAAAAATACAGTAGTGATTTTGCAAGCATATTGCATAATTGTGCTGGGAGTCAATTGTTTTGTAACGCAAAGAAACATATCAAATTGCGCAGACATCATTTTTAGCCAGGCTGTCTTACAAGGAAATTATGAAAACATGCAAACAATATAGAGTATAAATATAAATATAAATATTGATAACTGATTCTATTGTATACTCGCCAAATAACTGATTTAAAAATTTTTTTAAATATAAATACAAATCTTAACAAAAGTGTTTTGTGTTTTGTAATATTAATAAAATGCACTCTCAGATAAGTTTAGGGGTAAACTAACCCGATGTTTTTGTCCATACAATTAAGTCAGTGGGGTCCAAAACTATTTTAATTTTTCAAAATATCTTCTCTTATTTTTTAGTGAAGAAAGAAAGTCATACAGATTTACAATGACATGAGGGTGTGTAAAGGTCCATTCAAGTCAAGTCACCTTTATTTATATAGCGCTTTTTACAATACAGACTGTTTCAAAGCAGCTTTATAGTGGTCACAGGAAAACTATAAAAACAAAGTTTGTTTTGGTTGAACAGCAGCTCTAAAAAAAGCAGGCAAATCAATAAAATTGAAGAATATTAAGTGTTGCGTGTCCCCATTCACAACAAGAATAATAATAGTGATAACTATCTTACTGTCTACACCAAAAGACACTTTATATCCCAGTGAATATAGAGCTCTTTAAAGTTGAGTGGATTCTAGTTAGCTGAGTTTATTGTTCAAAAATGGAAAAAAAAATGGTTAAAAACAAATTGCATTGATATCGTTCCTCTGTGAACTTCCCTATTCTCATAAATATGAACTAAAGTGATAGCACAGTTATCATTATAATTCCCTTTCATGGGAACTTGAGCTGTGTCGAAAACGCTATGAGGAGCTTGTCGAGGTTGTGACTCGTGAGATTTACCTCCGACGCTGGGACGGAATCGCATAGGAGACGTTCATCCAGATGCATTTATTAGGAATAGTGTCCCTGGTCTCAGCAGTCATATTTTTAAATGCTTAGTCGCGATTAACAACCTTGACATATAGCGTTTTCGACGCAGCTCGAGTTCCCCTGTCCCCCTCAAGGTTACATACGTAACCCCTTTGGGTTATCCTTGGCTTGGTGTGAGCAGGCCTTAAATTATTACATTTTGATTTGTAGGTAAACTATGACCTTTGAATATGGAAGCCCTTAAGAAAAAAAGGTACTTTGGTAAATCATAATTAGAACATAAATCGAAATAATGAGATAAAAAGTAATAATGAGGTAGAAAGTCATGATTCATGAGTCGTTCTGAATAAACAAATCCACTTTATCATTTGTTTTTTATTATGTGGTGGAAATTGGATTCCATACTTTAAGGTCCATGTTAGGGGTTAAAAAAATTGATTGTAGTTTCATTTTCTGTAAGTTACTACTTTATCTGAGAGTGTGGAGATTTGTGATATATGACGTTCAAACATATTGAATATGTGCAGAAGCTGTCTATGATTGCTAAAAAAAAATCTGGACTAAAACCAGCACGTAAACAAGCCATCACCTAACCTTATATGGAGTACTTCATGGCGTGTGCATTATGGTATGCAATACATTGTAAGAGGAGCACTTGTTTATCAAGCAGTTCTTGAGAAGGTTAATCCATCAAGAATGCAGTAGTTTCCACAGACACAAAATGATTGTGATATTATTTCCATATTTAGCAGGAACTAATCACTGCACATCTAACCTTCACACATCTGTACTACAAATTTGCTAAGGTCATTGTTTCTCCCAGACTTGTTTTTCCATTCATGCCTGTCATTGATGACCATTGACCTCACTTTCCATGTAACTCTTGACTTTAAAAAGTATGTTGTTTACTATAAAATGTAACCTCTGCCTTACTGGGCAAAGGATCAATGTGTATTATCTTGACCCACAATTCTCAATCATATTTGTCCTCTATAAAATCCATCCTTGCACTAAAAAAACATCAACAAAGTTCAGAGTACTTGCTGACTCATAAATGAATCCCATAACTGACATAAGTGACAAAAATGTTTTATTTCAATTCTATACACATCATTTGCTTCAGATGGAAAACATATTACAAAAATAAAGTTTCGATTTTCAGGAATAACTCGACAAGAACATAAATACACAAAATATGGTCCTTATATGTAAGGTTATATGGTGCAAGTTCAAAGCAGATGGTTGACTTAATACAGTAGGCATGTTCTCAAAAGAGTAGGCTTAAAATTAGAAGCGCTAAATTCATGCTGTATAATATTCGCAGAGAACTAGTGGACAAAGGCCCACAAATCTGAAAAAGGCAACGGCTGAGCAAAGTTCTTAGAGTTGACAAACTAAATTGATGAGGTATCTAAAATGCTTCAGCATGTTTAAGAATAAACATGCACAAAACACTGTTTTAAAATGCTCTGTGCATATTAGTTGTAAGTGTTTCAAGTTTAAATCAACGAGATTATTGGTACATTCTAACTGGTTCTAAACACATTTACATCTATGATCCCTTTCTAGCGCTTTAAACTCAAGTATGAAGAAAATACCAGGGATCACATTGACATATTTGGCCACACAGTAATACAGTCACAATCATGGCCTTTGGCAATTCTATGTATGAACACTTCTAAATTTGGAATCAGTCATTGATTTCAGCAATACTAATGCACTGCAACACGTTCTCCCAGTACACTCTTACATAAATGATCCAGCATGACTCTTCATCGCTGATTTCATGTGCTTTTAATTTCTTTGGCACACGCCTGTTGTTACTTGCTGGTTCTAATAACTTGTTGCAGGCATCAGAAAGTCAATTGACTCTCTGACTCACTTCTTCACGCTGGAACCTCCACTTAATAGTCTTCCAAAGAAGGAAGAGTAGTTTGGTGCAGATTATCTTGGCACTTCATGAGTTAATACGGTTTGCAGGTAACACTGTGACAAAACCTAGTTTCTCAAACAAAAACAAACCCCACAAAAAAATGATATATATAGTCATGGTGGCGGTGCAGAGGGAAACCATTACATGCAACAACTACGGTATTGCTGTGAGACTACGCGGATTCACAGTGAGTGGAGAGTTGAGGCTCGGCCATGTGGATACCACGTCCATCCCCATTCACTCATGTCAGTAGGTCATAGAACCGTCCTATTTCCCTCCTGGAGGCTTCATGTTTCTTTTCACTTGGCCAGTCTGAACACGGCCAGGTCCAGAGGCTCTCGACTGGGGACGCACCAGTCATCTGCCCCCTGGGTGACTTCATAGTTTCGTCGAGCTGTCTTATTAAACACGGGGAGCCTTTCGACTGAGTCAGTGGATAAAGCCTGAGGGGAAAACATGATGTAATCTGTTAGAACATAACACAAAGTATTCCAAGTACTCTCATTTACTCAAGTTCCCAGAGATCTTAAATGTGTTCAAACGACTTTAAAGCAAGAGCGTCAAACTCAGTTCCTGGGGAGCCACTGTCCTGCAGAGTTTAGCGGCAACCCAAATTAAATAATTGAACAAGCTAATTAAAGTCTTCAGGATCAATGTGGTGTGTCTGAAATCGCATACTGCATTTGAATATGAACGCAGACACTTGATTCCGTATCGTATCGTACATGAACACTACGTAAACTTAAATTAACATAACTTAGCTTAAAAAACGTTTCTATTTTATATTATTGTTTTGCTTTTTTCGATTTGTTTTCTACCCTTTTTCGCCTGACTACCCTCCCTTTCACTTACACCTGATGCAGACCTTTTAATGAAATACCTATCGAGGGAGATTTGTTTCTGCCTCCCTTTAAAAATGAGTAAGACAAGTGTCGTCAAAAAGCACCGAAGCACAACCAGTAGACGATTTATTAGGGTGTTTCCTCCGGTTCACCCTCCTCCTTCTACTGCTGAGCTCTTGCAACACCTGCGTATGTTCATCATCTGCATCTCAATCTACTCCTCAGTCCACAGTTCCTCCTGCTGCTAGATCACTCACGCAGGGAACCACGCTCATATTTATCCACAATTTCATGCTTCATTTCCATGGTCATCATGCGTTTCTTCTCACTACCATCCTTACCACTCACTTTCTTAGAACTCATCGCTATTATGAAGAATAATGCACAAAATAGAGAGAAAATACTCGCTACTCGCTGGCGATGCGTACAGAAGTCAGCGAACACGTGAAGTGAACATGCGTCGGCGCGTACTCGTATCTCGAATATTTACTCGTATCTAGAAGCAAAAATCTGCCCGAAGGCTTGCTCGTATCTTGGAGTACTCGCATGTAGAGACGCTCATATCTCGAGGTATTACTGTAGTGTGAATATAGGTCGTAGGAAGGAAATTCAAACATACTACATCTGCCTTGCTGTTATTGTCACGTGACCAACCAGCGTCAGCTGCATTGCTTCACTGTTATTCATAAATCCTCTACCATGGGATAGAAAAGTGTCAACCAAATGCGCACTCCAGAATCTCGGTGGAAGTAGTAGGTCATGCAGGGTACTTTTCGACCTACTTTTTTGGTGTACTTTTTACCACATACTATAAACCAGGGAAGTATTATATTATGCATGCAGCACCAGAAACTTCCAGGCATGTGTTTTGGAGCTGGTTGGAGCTAAACTTTTTAGGACAGTGGCCTTCCAGGTGTGAAGTTTGACATATGTGCTTTAAAGGTGTAATTACAAAACTACAAATAGATTCGTTCCAAATCTGTCAACATTGATTTTCATTGCACGGACAAAATCAGTTGAAACATTCTTTAACATATATATATTTTTGGTACAACAGACGAAATAAAGCCATACAGGTTTGGAACTAAGCAAATACTGGATTGACATAAATAATGACCTTTCATTTTCTGAGAATGGACAGCATTTTCAACTATCCCTTTAAGGTAGGGTTAAATGTACCTTCAGGTGAATGACTGCATCAGTACCATGGCCCTCCATAGAGTAGAGCTGGAGGTCACCCTGGAAGTACTTGGCATAGAGTCGAGAAATGGGCAATCCATAACCAAACCCAGCCTGTGGACAAAAGGTGGCTAGTATTATAAAGAAATAGTGTTATTTTATCATAATATACTTTTAGAATTTTTATTCATATTTTGTTTTTATAGTTTCCACTTTCGTTTTAGTCAAAGTTTTAGTAATTTTGTTGTGTTTTTTAATTAATATGTCTGTATAGTTTTTGATAATATTATTTGTGTGTTAGTTTCAGTTATTTTTATACATCAAAAAAATTGCAGAAATCAAAAACAATTTTTATTTATTTAAGTTAATGCTTATTTTATTTCAAGTCACAAGAATTGCTTTTATAGCTTTAGTTAAAGGTTTTTAAATGTTGTTTATATGTCTATATGATGTTTTTAATATGCTTTTAGACAAACCATGTTCAAATTCATAAGTGAACAACATGTTGAGTATTTTCTCCTTAGAACTGCAGCTAAAGCCCTTTGAAATCGACCCTTGCTCTCTGTGTCATAAATATGTCGTAACCTATCCTGTCAACGTGCGTACAGGCTTTAGCATAGAAGGGGAATTTTTTCTCCCAGAGAAGCCATATTATCTCAGTATATTTTTTGGTTGATATGAAAAATCAGGTATCATTTAACATGAATGTTATGATGAACTATACTCCTTTCTCCACTGACATTCTAAGATACAATTATTCACTACAGGGATACTTTAACTGTAATGACTCCGTGAGGACAGTTAAGATTATATATCTTGCAATTCTATTTGTATTTAATGTATAATGCAGTGAAGTCTCACCAGGGGAGCCCTTTGTTTCTCTCCCATCTGGGGTGTTGGTGCTGTGGAGTACATGTAACTGAAGAGATTCTCCATCTTTCTGAAAGGAACTCCACCACCTCGGTCACTCATCTACAAAGACAAAGAAGACATTTTTAGATTAAAAACTCGACTAAAGGAGAAAAAGAATGAGAGAGTGAATTGGGGCACAGACAGGAAAAACTGGGTTAACAGTGAGAAGAGTGAGGTGCAAGACAGACAGACGGGCACTGGCCGTGACTTTGACCCCTTATCACGACTGGTGAGTATGTACAGGACTCAAACCAGCATTGCCAAGGTAACTAAACAAGAAGTCAGTCTGCTCTGTGTTATGCAACAGCAGGTGTTCACTAATGGGAAAATGACTGATGGCTCCAGTTACATCAGACTGCAATCAATAAAGTGGCAATAAACTGACAAACCCTGACAAACTGACATATGCACTTTTGAACCTATGTACCCAATCCTATGAGTTTCACACGCATGAGAATTTACTTGGAAATGTGCATAATTTCCATGAAAGCATCTAACTCCTTGTAAAAAAATATATATATATAATTTTTTCAACAACATTGCGAAAATACTGCTTGTTAAAATTAAAATCACCTTGATTGTGAGGTCCTCTCCTCCTATGGCCACCATAACTTGAATGGGTGGAAGATTACTGCCTTCTTTATGGTTCTCAATGGTCGCCCTCATTGCATTCTGAGGAAGAAACCGTATTGTCATGACAACATTCAGATCTTACGTAAACGGCATTGTTTCAGGGCAGAATATGAGACGGGCTACAGCTCACCTTGAACAGTTCAAATAGCATATGGTACAGATGGGAAGGCACATACACTATCCCGATAGGCTGGTTCCTGTTATTAGCTGTAAAAAGTAAGAACACAGTAACAGTGTCAATATTGTCTGTAACTGCTAAAACATCTATTATGACAACTAAGCTCTGAGCTATTATGCATGAAACAAATAGATTTGATGGAATAAATTTAGTCTCAGGTATCTTAGTCTATATGTATATATATGTACATGCTATTTAACACAAACTTAATTATATTCATTTGCTCTTACTGTTGAGTTCCTGAAGTACCAGGTCAGGTGAGTTGAGGTAGTACTGATCACACATCATCTTGGCACTTTCATATGAATCTACATGAAAGATGTGTAGACAATGTTTTTTTTAGAAACATATAAGAGTGAATGTGTATTGACTAAACAATGGGTAACTGATTTGTTCACCCAATAATGAAAATTCTGTCAACGGTTACCGACCCTCGTTTCGTTTCAAACCCATAAGAATTTTAATCATCTTCGAAACACTGAGAGATTTCTGTCCTGACAGTGATGCAACTACCACTTTGACGCTTCAAAAAGTTCATAAAGAGATTGTAAAACTAATAAATATGATTTGAGAAGTTTAGTCCAAATTTTCTGAAGAGACACAATTACTTTGAACTGAAAGTGTTCAGGTGTTTTCATTTTTGGATGAACTAACCCTTTCAGAAGCAGATTTGATACAAACACCCACTCTAAATTCTTGTGGTTTTATCAAATAGATGTTTCACACTATACCTTTAACAACATCTGCCACCCGGCAATGAGGGTCTATACTGCCAATTGTATTGGGGTGAACTGGATTTGTGGCTCCATCAAATACAAGAGCTGAAAAATCAAAGAGAATAACATAAATACAAATAATTTAAGAAGCACTAATACTCAGAGGCTGTTACTAATATTGTGCTTACTGTGCTGGTTTATGAGCATTCTGATGGATATCCGGCTCAAGTAGAAACGGTCCAGGAAATACTGAATATTCTGATTAGTGACTGGATCTTGACCAAATACTTCTTTATATTCAATCACACCTTGGGCCATAGTGGGTACAACATCATTGTGCCTGTTTCGGATGTTGATAAGAGCATCCACAAACCTGTATGCAGATTCAAGAGTGTTAAAAAAGTGCAATAAAACATACCTGAGAAATATTTGACCTGAAAATCAAAAGAAATCAAAAGTGTACATAATTTGACAACAAAGTGTTTCTAAAACATGGTTCTAAATATAATTTCTTGTTTTTCTTTTGAGTTTTAGGTCAATCATAAGATATTTTAATGAAATGTCAGATTTAACTTACTCTTCTAGTACTCTGTGTTCATCTGGACTTTTCTCCAGGAATTCCAAGAGCTCCATCAAACTCTGAATATACCTTAGACCACAAAAAAATAAAAGAAATTCATCAGGAAACAAGCTTGTCAAGAGCCTCTTCTGCTAACTTCTTTACAAATATTTGTAACATATCATATATATATATATATTTTTTTTTATATATAAAAACAAATTGCAAATCTGAGATTTCAGTTAAGATGGACAGATAAATGTATTACACCAGTAAACGGATGCAATTTACAAAAACATTGACCTAGTATCTGTGGAAAAACAACCGTTAAACTGTTGCATTACATGCATATTAATGGCAGACTGTTTTGTTTTTGCCATGCCTAAGTTTCCACTCTTCCTAAAAGGAAAAACAGTGTGACGCGTTAAAGCACGAGGAAAAGAAAGTGGGACAAAGTTCACAGCACACTCTCTCCTTGAAGAAGTGTAGCTCCCACCCTGACTAAAGATATGGGACAAAGTTCACGTGCATCACACAAATTGGAATTTGGCCTAGTCTCAAGTAGACTGCGGTTTTTACTGAGCATGCTAAAAATAAATAACAAGCCTCTGGATATTTAATGCGACTAATTGCCTGTCAAACAATCCCTCGTTTATACAACAATACTAATCTTGGCAGATCCATTTATAAATACAGTACTATTTTGTATAACTCACCAGCTTTGAACCATTTGTACAGAAGGAGTGGTAAGTAATCTTTTGGGGAGCAAGTTGATTTCTTTCATGATGTTTGACAGACGTACGGGCAGTTCTTGTCTCAGAAAAACAAAGGATGTTTTCTCACATGCGTTGGTGGAACCTGGACAAATACACATGTAAAACATATATATATGTATGGCACGCTAGTAAACACACACGTTTGTATATTGTAATAAATACAGAATCATGCATTTAATACAAACTCATGAATAATGCAATTAAACAATTGAATACAGATGCAAAAACATGGCAGTTGTGCAAGGCAAAGCCAACTGCAGTTATATGATGTAACAATCAGACCGTATGAACAGTAGCAAAGGAAATTCCGAGTCATTACAGAGAATCGGTTCTTTCAAATAGTTCATTTCAAAGAATCGGTTCAGAGAATAAATTGAGCGTCAGCACATTGACTCCGAGACGCTTTAAAACCTTCAAATAAAACATTTTTTTGGAAAAGATAGCAGTTTATAGCATTTTTTCGATTACATTTTTTAGAATATTCTTTTTATTTACCATTAATAGGGATGTTTAATTTAATATCTTGAGTCCCAGATCAGTTTAAACGTCATGAACGTAAATAAACGTAATTAAAAAAAATACTAAATCTCCTTAAATCTCCTACCTGAATTGTTTGTGTTTTTGATAAAATGCTATTTATCAAAACGTCAAAAAATAGTATCACGTCGAAAAACAATTCAATACTTTCATCCTTTCGAAAAACAAAGTATGTTTTATTTAGCATTTTTTCTATTCTTATAGTAATTTAGCTTTCAGACCTTAAGTTGCTTCACTCAAATTACTCCAAATACAATTTAAAATTAGGGAGTTGTTGATTCAGTCCGATTTGTAAATCTATCGTTCTGTCAATTTTTGTAAACAAATTCAGAGTGATTCTGTGAGCCGAGTCACTAAAAGATCCGAATCAAAAGAAGATTTTGTTCTCGAATCGGACAAAGCTCCACAGATGGTAGAGCAGTCCCAAATAATTTATGCATCAACTAGATGTAAATTGCACGAGCAACTGCAGTCATGAACGCAATTAACGCATATTATTAATAATATGAAGTGCCATATGATAAAACCGCCTGTTCTGCAACTGCCTACACACGAGCACGTTCGTTGGCAACAGACAGCGATATATGAAGCTGTTCCTTCATCTGCATAGCAATACATATGATTTCATACTCGAGCAAACAACACAGCAGAACGAGCACTCACCAAAATCGAGAAACTGTTTCATAGAGAGCGGAGAAGGCGAAAATTTGGAGAAATGTTCGATGTGATGAGGCACGGTGGCCAATGCGGCATTCTTCATTATAAACCTGACGAATTTCATTTCGATGATTGGTAGATATACCAGATATAGCAGCAGCAGCAGCAGATATCAGGCTTTACCTATAGCTATGGTGTTTATAATGCATGAACTGCCCTATATGACGGTCTAAGAGGCAGCTGTTCTTCCATGAGCCCTCAACAGCCAATCAGAGTCCGAGTTTCCAAATACTACTCCAGTTTCGTCCAATAGCATGTGAGGATTTATATATAAGCATTCAGTCAGAAGGACAGAAGCACGTGTCTAGCACCCGACCACTGTGTTGTTTACGTCCTGAAGAAGCTCACTTGCTCCTTACGTCATAAACTGTATTGATCACAATGAAAAACATTAAAGCTAAGTTAATATCAGAATCTAAGGTAACAACCTATCAAAATATAAGGTATATTGCAATAATGTACAGTAATGTACAGTAGGCTACCTTAATATTTTGACCACACTGTAAAACATTCCCTTGGGAACTTTAATTCAATTAGAAAAACAAGTGCAAAAGTTACAGCCTGTGGTAATATATTAATTGCACGTTAGTCTTTTGAATGTAAATACTCAAGTTGAATCATGTTAAGATAAACACCTGTGGAAACAAATAGCCTATAGCATAGTTATATATATATATAAATATATGGCTAGACATGAGAAATTCATTTGGCTAAAACTTGTTTTGAACTATAGTTTACCCCTCTGATTTTTAAGTCCATACTATACATCATATAATGTTCATATTTAAACTTTTCTTTGTTGGAAGGTGAGTGCGTGTTTGAGGACTGTATGTTCGAAGACTAACAGGCCAAATCCGTTCTTACGTAACCAGTTTTGATAAGAGAAAAGTTATGCATATTTCACTCTCTCTTTCCAGCTAGCAGTCAGATGAGTAAATCAAAGGTTTTTTATTTATTATTTAATTATTTTTTTAGCTTAGATGTATAAGAAATCTATCAATAAATGTATATTTGAAAAATGTATAAACTGAGATTAGTCTGCAGACTCTGCATTCAGTATAATTATGGGTTATACAGTGACTCTCACCACATGATTTATCACAATGGAGACCTAGATAAATTAATAGCCTATATAGTGGCTCTTTTCATGATTAAATCATTACAAATAATATTTCCCATATGTTCAACTATAGGCTAAAGCACCATGCTTAGCCAGTGATCAAAGGCGCCACATTGTGGTCAGTTTTGGAATATATATTTTATATTTTCCACCACATTTAATGGGTAGTAAACCTGCTAATTTAGCAGTGTGGCAACTCTCGAGATTTACTTTCCTGCAAGAGTTTAACTCCAACCCTAACAAAACACAGCTGAACAAGTTAGTCAAGGTCTCCGGATTACTAGAACACTGCAGGCAGATAAGTTTTCCCAGGGTTGGAGATAAACTCTGCAGGAAAGTGGATCTCGAGGGCTGGAGCTTTAGAGCATTGCATTCATGATATTTCTGTTTGGGGAGAGAAAAGAACAAATAAAAAAACAAAAACAAAAATGACCAGTTACATGTTTTAGTAAAACCATGAATGTTAAAACACTTTATTCGACACCAAATCCTGTTTATTTGGCTCTACGGTTTTCAAATGCATGGTTCTGTGTCCTGTGTTGTGTTTGACTAAATCATAAAATATCAGACAAGTTGTAATGAATTTCTGTGCCTTAAACTGTGTTGTCTAAACTCCAAAACATTCTGTCTATGCAGTTGTGATTGTATAGCTTTTAAGATGGGGACCTGGGGAGAAAACAACTTGCCCAGTGGAAATTTCCTTTGGCATGCTGTTTTTGTCTATGAATGGAACACCTCAGAGCAAAATGTCAAACTCGCTCTCAGGCCATTCCTTTTCAGAAGCTGTTTTCATACCAAGTAACAGATTCCACAATGAATCCATATAGATGACTTATAGACGCAGATTTACTATCCAAACATAGCTATAAAACATTCGTGATAACTCATTCTAAAGATTTTAAGTTAAGTTACAATATACAGAGCCACGTACTCTCACAGACTGCAGTAAAACATGAATAAATGCAAACATTTCTCAGATTAATTCTCTGCACTTTGCTACCAAGTTGTCTTTTTGGATTTACTGACTCTGGAGTTATATGAATGATGCAGAATAAAAGCAGAAAGTATGAATATGCACCGAATATGCATAATTTCTTACTACATACATATGTCAAATGAGTCAAATATGAGAATACTGTATCCAGTGAGAATCTGAAATGTATAACCAATAGATACTTTGCTGAGAAGTTGTTAGATTTGAAAAGATGGACATGCATTGTCATAACCCCAGTGGCGATATGTCCAAGTTTTAGTCTAAAATATAAGATATTACAGTGGCCCTATTATGCTTTTTTAAATATTACCTTTCATGCAGTATGTAATGTCTCTGTTTATGAATGTAAAAGCTTTGCAAAGGTTTGAAGATCAAAGTACACAACAAATAAAGTTATTGTCTCCCACAAGAAAGAGTCAACAGCAATTCAGGTTTAACTTCCTGTTACATACCTATGTAACAGCGTAACAAATTAGCATAATGCCAGCCTTTGGTCTTCATTGGCTGCCCGCAAACAACATCTCAAACACTGTAGGGTTCAGGTTTGGAAGATTTTGGTCCACTTTGTCAACGTTGTGAAGACGGTGTTTCCAGCTCTACGAATCCAATTTACATACACTTCAAAAGGATGAGGACACTGGAATTAATACAGAAAAAAACGCTATCAACATTCTCATCACAGTGTATCAAGCACTGAGGAAGCCTCCAGTGCTAAAATTTAGATATGGTAAGAGGTGTCTTGTTTTGTCAGGTGTGGGGGAAGAAGGGAAGAGCAAGGACTCAAGGATGCGGGTTACTAGGGCTTTATTTAAAAGAAAAGAAAACTTCAAACATAAACCACCCCGAAGGGGAAAAACATAACTAGACTCGACTTGACTTGGACTGGACAAGACACGAACCGGCAAGAGACATGAGTACTGTATAGGCAAAATAACGACAATGACGCGACAAAGGACAGCAAACATAAGGAGATTAAATACACACAGGAGGGAGGATAATTGATGAGAACACAGCTGGGAGAAATCAAAGTAATGACAATGAAACAAGACGAGTGGGGTAACAGACAAGACATGAACATGCATCCAATGCGGACGCGCATTGCTGCATGTTCACAATAAACAAAGATGATGCGCAGCTGGTGACAACCAAACTGTGCGTGACAAGAAAACACAACATGAAAGCATAAACATAACATAATGTATACACACAGACGAGAGAGAGCGTGGCTCGCGCAAAACTTGAAACCGCGCCCACTCACATGACATAGAGCGCGCAAGAACGAGTAAACACCTGTTGTCGTGCGCTCACAACAAGGATGAACACACGAGTCACGAATGCACGAATCCCGAAACAAAACCGAAACTGCACAAGACCAAAGTATCGGGACCGGACATCATAACTCGCACAAAAGACGTCACACAGACAAGCGTGCACGCGACTCGAACACTCGAAGCCGCAACTCGAGACATTACGGTAGTGTCAGAGCTCTGCCACAAAACCAAGAGATTACTAGACCGAATGTGGCAGAACCCTGACATGTTTCTGAAAATCCAGAATCCAGTGACTGCCACAACAAAATTAGGAACCTATAAAATAGCATAATAAGGGAAATTAAATTTCTTGTTTATTGGATAAACTATTGCATAACATCAATATTACATATTCATGCTGTTGAACTAAATATGCCACTATGAATCATAATTATGCAGCACTCATCCCTGTGTGGTATGACTTATCATTATTTATTTTCTGTATATGTTTTTAAAAATTTCTAGGGGTCAAGTTGACCCCAAATTGAATAATGCTTTTCTTTTGTGGTACAATGGTTTCAGCTTCATAAATATCTCTATAGTTTCATTTAATTAGGTCAGCCGAAAATATAAGGGCGTTAGAAGGGAAAATAACAGGTTAATATACTATATAATGACTATCATTATTTCTACTCGCATAGGAGGGGTACAACCAGGAAGTAAAGCCCATCTAAACAGGACACGAGGGTTAGTTATCGCTGTAGTGACTGTGTCGGTGATGTTTTATGTTGAATCTTCAGCAGTGGCGCTCAAACTCTCCCTGATTCCTCACTGAGAGCATCTGAACCAACAACAGCAGCGGATCGTCAGGCTCATACAATTAACCAGCGCTTCTGGGGTGCCTGGCCCTTCACTCAAGACATGTCAGCAGAGGACGGTTCTGTGCATCACAGTGAGTGTCTTTTCCTTTATTTTTCACGGAATACGTCTTTTGATGTGTATGGTCGTAGTATTGCAGTGCGGGTTACATCATTATGGGCATTACAGTGGCAAACAGCGCACAGCCATGTTTTACAGAGCGCTCTACAAATGTCCGTGTAAATACAACGCAAGCGACGCGGGAAGCGTTGCATGTTCAATATGCATTTACATATTTTCATATGGCATCTCTTCGTTTGTGTAAATGGGCTCGGGCAGGTTTTGAAACAAAAGGAGACGTTTGCGGTTTGACATCAGCATTGCTCAGCCGCTGCAAGTAGATCGCCTAATGCAACGGATCTTTATGAAACACTGGAGGTTATACGTGCATGGGAATTATATTTCATGATTTGTTTCACGCGGTCAGATCGATTGATTCAATTGCAGATTAAAAAAAATATATATGTATATGACTCATATATATGGGGAGAAATAACAGTGGAGGATGTAGTTTGTCCCGTACAACACTATAAATAACTTTTCCTTCCGTAGAGCACTCATGCATGAAGGATGATGTTCAAGACACAGTTTTGTCATTTATTGGAGGAAATGTTTACCTTATGATAGATTAAAATCGATGTTGGAAAATGTGGGAAAATAGAAAACTTCAGCCATGAATGAATATATATCATTGGCATCATCAGCAGGTTCGTCGTGTTGTTTAATGAAACAAAAATAGTTCCTTCACAACCGCATTATAGTGAGCTGATGTGGCGATTGATCGGTATGATTAATCTCTTAATATGATTGCTTCAAAGCAATCTTAATATGATTAATTGTCTAGTACTAACTAGACAGTAGTAGTTTTTAATTCTTAAATTCAAAGTAAGGTCAAATAATATAATATAATATTGTGTGTGTGTGTGTGTATTCAGTATATTCAGTGTATATATATATATGTAGGATATATATTCAAGTCGTCTGTTATGTGGTTTAGCAGACGGTCATTTGTAACGATGCATTGGACAGCTCCAGGTGCTGAACCGTTTTAAAGATAAATTATTACTTATATGGGGATAATTAATGTATTTTTTGATGAAACTAATGGATTCATGGATTTACATTTGATGAAAAGGAATGGAATGACCAGAGTTGAAAGAGCTTTATTTTTTAATATCCAGGACAGAAAGATAAATAAAAAGTAAAATAAAAATGATTTTTATTTCAAACATTTTAATATACATCCTAAATAGAATGCTAAAATTTTACTGCAATTCACCCAAAAATAAAATTCTGTCATTATTTACTCACTCTCATATTGTACTAAACCTGTTTGAGTTCTTTGTTTACAAAAGAAGGTATTTTGAAGGATGATGGTAACAAACATTCATACTTCCATTGTATGAATAAAAAAATACAAAGAAAATTTACAAAGAAAGGGTGTATGGTAAAATGGTAAAAGTTTGTTTTTAATATCACCATTTAATTTGATATCATCTTATGATTATTATTTTAGTGCTAGTTTGGCATATTAATAATGTTACATCATTTTAATGACATACCCAGTCTTGTAATATCTGAGAATAGCTTTCAGTTGAACAAAAACAAATGTATAGAGTAGCTTTTGAGTATGGTTTTGTTATAGCGAGGAGTGACAGTGCAGTCAAAAGATTCTGTCTGATACACTGCGATTCTGCTAGTGTTTAATGATTATTGCAATAATAGAATTTTTGAAAAGTTGTCTCTGAATGCTGCATAGGTCTGCTAAACTCATTTGCATTTTAACGAACCAAAACTGCACTCACAGTGTTGAATATGTCACAAAACAAAGCTTCTGAACAAGTGTTGTTTTTGAAACGCATGATTCCCGCTCTTGACAGGCATTATGCTTTCTCAGTTGCACTGCGTATTGAAAAGCGAAGTAGAATGGCTGACTACATCATGTTGTAAAAATTCCTTGAAAGAAAATATTGGCTAGAAATAATAGTGGACTTTGTTGTTTCGCAGCAACTGCCCTGTCTCTTTTTGGAGTCTTGACTTGATTATTGTGCACTTAATTAGTGGCACCACCTTTTTTTCCTGGCGGGAGAGTGTCTGCAGGAGCTAATTTAAGGGTATGACGTTGGGAGGTGAATCATGTTAGCATCTCAGCTATTCCCAGTCACAAAGCAATTCTCATGTTGCTCGTTGTTGCAACATGTAATTATGATTTATACTGCTTTGAAATGGCTTTTGTCCGACCTGTAAAAAGATACACTTTTTTTATACACTTCATTTTTTTTACTCACCAATAAGAAAGCTGTGAGGAGGTCAGAATGTGTGAAAGATAAAGATCAGTTCGGAGGAGAAACAGCTGAATTTCAGAAGAGGGTCATTTGTAAATGGTAAAAGACGAGCCTTGCCACCCGTGTCTCCTCTAGTAAGACTCTTAGGCCTGACTATGTAGTCCTTTACGTCATCCTGTTCATATAAGCATATGTCACAAGCTAAATAACAGAAGAAATATAACTAGAAGTAAATTTTTGAGCTGCAAGTTTTATGCAAACAAGATATTTGTGGCTTTCAACTTGCATTAATTTTTCATTTGTTCTAATCCAAATGCCTAAAGAACAGTTGCAGCCAGGGCTTGATTGTCTTTTGCTGTACTTCTTTGATAGTAAAACAGCTTAAATTTTACATGAAACAGCAGTTGTGATTGTCTTTTTTATGAAGTGGGTGAAATGGCTTCAAGAACAAGAAAACATGTAGGGCAGGACTTGATTTTGCCCATCAGGAAATGATTGGATTATTGTTGTTTGCTGTTATCTGTGATCTCATGTGAGGTTGTCCTGCCTTCACATCAGTAAAAACCTTATCTGAGAAGACATGATGTGAAAAATTATTTTAAATAAACTTCAGGGCATGTGAAAAAAGAAGATGTGCACTGATAAACCATTCCATAAATACTGAAATATTATATAAAAAAAATAAGAATTGCAAGTTTTATGATATAACAAAATTACTACCATTTAAATGTACGCTTTTGCCGCAGCTGACCCTGACAAGCAACGAGAGAGAGGACATTTTGTCAATCTATATTTCCATATCTATGGCATAATACTGGCTTGCCCCACCCACTTTAAATTCTCATTGCTCTGAAATCTTGCTCCTCATAATAATACATTAAACTTTCCCTCTGTCACTTCAACATGCGCTTTTGTAATACACTTAAAAAGTACTTCAGCACCCTCTGGACAGATAATCATGATTCATGGGCAAACTAGTATGATTCCATTACTTTCTCCAGTTCTTTCATACCTCCCATGCATAATTTAGGGAGATGTTTATGTAAGGTACTTGCAGCCTGGCAAACTTTTGCTTGTGGGCCATAGCAACTCACAATGAGCTCTCTATCAGGATGGAATATTCATGAACGCCTGGGCAGGTCACGCAGACCGATGCGAAAGCTGGAGAGATAGGATGAGATTACAACAGGAATAGAATGAGTTGCTAAGCTCAAGGTGATGTGTTGCTTTTTCTCCATCTTTCAGATATTTGACAGATCTCACAAAGCTGTCAGGGAATTCAGTGCCTTCTTCCTGTCTTTTATTCACATTCTCTTTTTTTTAAGCATTAGCCCGAAGTCCCTCAGTACTGAACAGATGGTAAAATGTTCCTTTTGATCTTCTTTTCAGGTTTCAAGTGTTTTCTGACTGTCGCAGGAATCACAAACATGCTCTGGTTGTTTGAATATATAGCCTGCTTATAAGTGCAGTGGATCACAAATTGGCAATAAACAGTCAAAGGCTTTTTATAGTTGTCGAGGCTTCTCATGCTCTCTTGTCTGTGATATTCTGGTACCTAGTGCATGCAGAATAATAAACTAATAAACTTAAAAAAAACAAGTATCAAACTAAATGTCTTGCGGTCAGTTGTTGTAACTGTCATTTGATGATTAGAGAGGTGTTGTCACGTTTGGATTGCATCAATACATTGAATATGTGTTCAATGTATTGCAACAATCCAAATCTTTACCTATTTAGATAGATAGATTTGATAGAAAAATTTGTATTAATTTTGAAATTTGCTAAAGATTACATTTCGCAATGTTTTTAATATTATAGTTGCGATTAAAGATTAGTTTTAAGTGCTTATTGAAAAGTAATTTAATAAAAAAACTGTGGTATGAATATGCAATTACGTATCCAATATCGGCTAAAACCGATAACTTTAAAAACAAATCTCAATATTGGCTGGTATAATACTGATATACCATGTATCCCTTAAATTTAGTAATCGTTCCTCTTGAAAGATACTATAAAGTAACTTTATAATAAAGAGCTTTTACGTTTTTTACATTGCGGATAATTACACCTGAGTTGGCTGAAAGTCTGACTTAAGAGTGTCTGGGTCACTGATATAAATGTAACCTTTGAAATTTCATGTTAAAGGGTATTGTTTTCCTGTAAGAATATGTTAATAACTGTATAGATATCAAGGAGTTGCTTTTGTTTGGCATGATAATAATATTATTTGGCAATAATAAACATTTAATTACGTTTTTTGCTACTACATGTTACTACAAATAACTATGTATACTATTTGTAGCTGGAGCAGAAATAAATTAGTTGGCCAAGGAAAAATCTCAACTGGTCCAATCATGCCTGCAGGAAAATCCTTCTAGTCAAGAGTTTTTTCTGCAGTTTGAAGCCTTTCTGCCAAAATTGATTGATTGCTGTATTGTCAAAGCCCCAGCTACTTGCCAGGAAGCATTTTTTTTTCTCATTTGTGAGTACAAATCAGAATCGAGCACTTGGAGCGATTTTTCAGAGATGACATCCCCGTTCTGCCCTCATCCTTATGCCGTTCCCTCGGTTTGCATTCATCACCATGTCACAATAATGCTTTGTCCGCACACTCTGAATGCGGGTCAATAGCAAGGTTACAGTCATCTGATTGAAGCCCGACCATATGTTACCCCCACCATGCCTCTGTAGGTAGTAATTTAACACATAGGAACAGTCAAAGGATATTCACAGTACTTTAGAATGACCTCCGTATGTGGTTAGGTGGACTTACAGCTACCCTTTGTATTCTCCCTTTCAAAATGCTGACGTTCCTACGAATATATATTAACTCCCCCTCTCTTTCTCTTTCTATTTTATTCTCCTCGTTTTGTTATCTACCTGCCCATTTTGTCTGTCCCTGATAGTCCTTGTTTGTTGTGCTCTGTCATTTTCCCTCTATATCCCCACAGTGTATTGCCGTTTATCTTACATAACTGGAAGTAGAGGTGATGACCTTCACACTCCTCTATGCAGTACAGTCACTCTCTGGAATTGCTGGCCATAAGCAAGCCACGGGAACTGCTGTCTCCTGTTTGCTTCCTCATTTAAATCTGGCTTAGGATGGTCATTTATGAATTACACACCAAACTAAATGCTGATATGCAGAAAAAATTACATATGTTCATTATCAGGGGCTTCTGCACTATTAGGTCTTAAGGAAGCCCTTTATAACTTCTTTTATTTATATTGGAATGGCTGTCTGTTTTAAACAGCCTAACAAAATGGAACACGACTGTCTAAACTGTCTTTTTGTTTGTTTGCTTGTTTGTTTTTAAAGAAAACAATAAAAAAGTAATACTGTGAAATATTATTGCAACTTAAAATAACGTTTTTTTTTCCATTTTAATACATTATATTTTAAAGTTGAATGTGTTTCTATGATGCGAAGCTGAATTTTCAGCAGCCATAACGTACAATCATACGTTCAGTGTCGAACAGTCTTTCAGAAATCGTTCTAATATGTAGATTTTTTTGCTCAATTAATATTATTATGATTATTATTATTATTACTATCAATGTTGAAAACAGTTGTTACCTTTCAAGGGAATTCGTGCTGTGTCAAAAAACACAATGGGAACGCTTTGCGTAAATACGTCGTGAGTGGTAGTGTATGTATACACAAACGGAAATTGATAGAAATATATAATTCAAACACATTATTCATACTCAAAAAGTCCCACGAAAGTGGTAGACATTACAAAATCAAATGGTTTTGATGCTTTAAATGTCACAGTCTTGTCGTGTCTCTCTCCACTTCCTGTTTCCTTCCATATTTCCTTCACCTGTCTTGTCAACCACTCATCTTGTTAGTCGTCACCTGTTCCCAATCTCCTCTTGTATATAAACCCTCATGTTTTCCCTAGTCTTTGTTGATTGTTGCGTATGTTACCGTTGCCTCATATGGATACTCGTGTGCGAATGGGTTCTCCATATTCCCAGGTTTTTGTTTGTATATTTAAAATGTTTATTTCTTGTTCATTAAAGAATCTTTTCAGTTGAAAACTGTTCTCCTCGCTTTCTTCATCGCACACAAATAAAATGGTTTTGACTCTAGATATGCAACTTCTGAGAGAGTCCAACAAATTGTTAAATCAAAGTATTCTAAAAAATTCTCTGAGACGTTATCTCCAAGTTCATCACATATAAATTGTTTCTATTTAATCCAATATTATTTCAAATTAGTACAAAAATTTAATTGAATAGTTTTCATGTTTTCTTTAGCTTTGTGATTGTGTTTTAAAAGAGATTAATTTTGACTAGTCGGCCATTTTGATCCATCCCAGGCCTTTATGTGTGCTTTTGTACTGCTTTGCAGGAGGTATGGATTGTGTTGTTGCTTGCTTGCATGACCTTTAAAGCGCATTCAGACATGTTTCTCCCCAATGCTTTTTCAGGTTCAACAGTCTCCCTGGAAGCAGTTGCTAAGTGTTACTGAGTTGCTTAGCATTGTTGCCCTCAATAATGCCATGTTATGGTTGTGATGTCGTACACACAAACCCAAGCGTTTGATTTTCCAATTATCAGTTATCAGAACGCCTGGCTAATGGGTTGGTGTGTGAAAGTGATATTGTTCTGTAAAGTGATGGCTTCAATAGCCCACACAAAACACAAGGCCTTACTATGAAGGCGTAAAGTAATATATCAATGCATCTATAAACGAGAAGGAGCGAGAAGAGTAGGTGGGGGGAAAGAGAGAGGGGGAGGGTGGGTTCATGAGACACACATTAGGGTGAAAAATGAATCTAGGGAGGAAGTAAGATAAGAGGAGCGAGAGAACCGGCAGAAGTGAAATCAGGTGAAAGTACGAGTAAGAGAAATGCAGGATGACAGTGGCAATTCGTGTTTGCTATAGACATCGCTCTGGAAATATTCTCATTGTGTTCCTCTCTCAAGGAAAACCAGGTTACCCACTTACATTGCTCTCAGTGCCGGACTGCTATAATCCCCTAGGTGGCCCTAAAAATAACAGTCCACTTTTCCACAGCATTTCCTCAGTCTTTCTCACTGCCCCTCTGGCACTGCACATTGTTGACAGAAACGTTATTGAGGGAATGAAGGATATTGCAACCACTGGCACATAGAATTGTCACTAATAAACTAGTAGAATTAATGGCAACCAGGGCTCATTTGAAATATGTACCTGTGGTGACATTTCTGCAGAATGGTGTTACATTGCCAGTTGAGTGGCATTTAAAAGTTCATGCTGTTTTATGCTTGAATCTGGCAACATTTTATTATGTTGATTGTTGTATCGCTTCAGTTAGGAGATAAAATGTTGTGACTGCCCCTGAAAGGTTAGCTCTTTATTGCATAAAGTAACCTACTATCCAAACTAAACCCTTCACTACACCTAATCCATGGTTTTAACAAAAGCAAATGTGAGACTAAAACACATTTCCTGAAGCAATCTTGCTGTTTTAGCTTGCTTCTACAAGTCTTTGAGCTCTTTTATTGTGATTTATGTTTTATGGGACTCATGCCCTTTCGTTCCACATCACAAGTGCTATGCCAGGTGAGCTACCAAGCATGTTTACTACATAAAAAAATAAAATAAAAACACATCTGGAGCTGGTTATGTCATGCAGACTTAAAAATTGTTTACAAACCATGCACTATGGCAAAAGCATGTATGTTATGACTTGTAAGCCATTACAAGTCATGATATACAGTACTATTGTGCAAGGAATTGTGCAAAAATAAGTCTTTATTAACCAATAATATGATTTACTCTTGCGTTAATTTATGTATAGATTCACTTTTGGAGTTTTACAGAAATGAGGTTGAAGCACATATTTCCAGTTACTCTGTTTTTTAATTACTTTATTTTTTGATTGTCTAAAAATTTGCTATAAGAACACATTCACATTAACTCTGATGAAACACATTTACAGAATAAATCCCTTGATGAGCAATACAAATCTCTTGTGACTTTGTCTCGACAGTGGACCTGATTGGATAACTGGACAAACCAGCTGACCAATTTCATTGCACAGCATCTCAAATGTTGGTTTGATCATATTGAAATGCCAGAGTCAAAGTCTGTCATCACAATAATTTGGTTTAATTCCCTCCCAGAAGTGTCATAAGATTGCATTCCATCACCAGGCATCTAAACATAAGATAATATGAAAAAAAACCAATTTTTTTTTCAATATTAATTTATTCCATTTTATCTGCATGCTCTAAGATGCACTTCATTTAGGATGTAGGAATAAACAGAGCCACAGTGGCTTTCCTTACAGCAAATTTCGTTTTTATTACCGGTACAGATATTTTGCACCAATATCCCAGAAAGTGGCCACATGGTCTTATTCACACATATTTCATGTGATTTTCCAATTTCATGCATAAGTTAAATTTGCAACTTTGGATGGCAAAATAGCTAGTGAAACATACTGGGACGTACAACCGAATGTAACGTATTATCAATAAAAATGTTGAGTGAGGAGTTCTATGCATCGATTGTTAATTGGAATTTGAGATGTAGACATTACATTTAAAAATGGAGGCAGATGAATTTGAGTTTGCATGGGCGGTGTTTTTAAAAATTAAGATGTTTAAAAAGTCAAGTGATGCAGCATGCTTTTGTTTACTTCCCGGGGCTGTCTTTCTGTGGCAAGCATTATTTGCACACATGAGTTATAAACCCCTCGTCCTGACTCTAATCTAAAACACCTGCCTGTAATTTTCAAGCAATCCTGAAGACTTTAGTTGTGTTCGAATCTTATACTGAGTGAGCAGGTACTATATCTGACACAGTCTATCACATTGTTCACATCCGGGTCCCTTCTATGTATCTTCCATGTCCTTCACCCACCTGACCATGTCTAATCACTTACCTTTAGTCTCGTCAGCTGTTTCCCATCTCCATTTGTCATAAATACCCTCCTGTGTTCACTCGTCTTTGTGGATCGTTGTATGTTATGTTTGGTGTTCAGTTCCGTGTGTGGATGTTTCCCCGTGTTCCCCTTTCCGAGTCTCTCCGAGTTTTGCACACAAGGGCCACTTTTGTTTATCTTTAAAGTCTTTCAGTTGGATCCAACATCTCCTTGCTTCTCTTTGCATCGCACACTAGCATCTTTGTTGACAACATCTGTCAAGAAGCAAACTTCATGACCATTAAAAAAGGTGTCAGCTGTTTTGCTTCACAATGGACATCTGAGTGCTTTTTGCCTAATGTTTTATGAATACTATGAATTCAGACATACTGTTTTTCACCAATATAGTACACAAGTAGACAGATATTCTGATTTTTCAGGTGTGTTTGATTATGGATTAAGCCAAACTTGGCAGGACAGTGGAACGCAGAGTATTTATTAATCACTTAAATAATTAATTATGGCCAGCCAGGTTTTTTTATTTTTTTATTTTTTAAGTCTGAATATATATGTGTGGGTCTCAGTTGGTTTATATTAAGTGAAAAATTGCATAACAAACATTAGAACAGCTTGAATCGCCAATGTGCTATTTTGCACTTTTTCTAAGATAAAATAGTATCTGGTGTTGGCATATGCAGGCTATATATATATCTATATCTATATGTGTTTATGAATGTGTGGGTGTTTGTTTGCATGCACACGTGCGTGTATTGTGAAACGGCTGTCGCGCTTTTTCTTTTCTTTTTCTTTTTTCTGTGCGTGGGAATGTAACATCGTGATGCTGCCACTCACACTTCTCCAGTCGCTGCGTGAGTTTCATCTTCTTCACTCCTCGTTTCTGATCTACACGTTTCTTGGAGTGTTGCATGATAAGCCATCTCCAGGCCCCCTCCTTCACAATAACGACAGAGCAGATGCTGATCACCTCTTCTCTCCACATGCGTGTGTGTGACGTCAGAGCCCGCCTGCTTGCCTCTGATTGTCTCGGAGGCATTCATTGCGATGTGTTCATCTCTGTAGGGTTCACTGGTGTGGGTGTGAGACTAAAACATCCTCTTTACAACACCCAGTTTAATCAGAGTCAATTGTTTATTTATTTCCTCACTTCATCCTCTTTTCCTCTTAGTGTCTTTCCGTCTCCATACTGAAACCTGATTTTTGTAGGCATTCACTGGAAGTGTTAAATGTCCTTGCCAAGGACACTTCAGAGCTTTCATTTTGGTAATGCAGCAATACATCAACACATAGAGCGGAAATACTGACACACATATGAAGAAAGTGCATTCTGCAAGTGCAAGCCAACGTTTTCCGATAATTCATTCCTCCGCGTACCCCTCCTCTTTGCTGAAGTTGCTATGTGACGGAACAATGAACTAGAACGCCTAGTGAACAGCACTCATGGTGTGCTGACTTCTGTTATCGATTTTGTTTCATCACAGAGTCGCTACCAGGTGTGGAGAGGGGGAAGCTCGATTTATTTATGTGTCAGTTCTGAATATATTACATTTATTTTGAATAATCTGCATCTTCACTTAACTGTCCACCATCTTAATTTCTCGAAACCTGTTCAGTGTTGAACAGTAGATGGGTGGATGGATGGACTTTTAAAATTAAATTGGCTATCTGTCTATCTATCTATTATAATTATAATTAAGTTACATTTATATGAATTAATATAACATATTTTTAACCAGGAAAGCAATGGATGGATAGATAGATAGATAGATAGATAGATAGATAGATAGATAGATAGATAGATAGATAGATAGATAGATAGATGGATAGATGGATAGATGGATGGATGGATGGATGGATGGATGGATGGATGGATGGATGGATGGATGGATGGATGGATGGATGGATGGATGGATAGATAGATAGATGGATAGAATCTTGTGAGTTTGCATGATTTTTCAAAAGCACTATTCTTGACTTTTGGGGTAAAACATTTTAATGAGGAACAAATGACTTAGTGCATCATTAGTCGCTTATGGAAAATTTAATCTTTAGGAGGCTTTGCCAAACATTTAATACTAGGGGAGAGATGGATTTGTAGTTACAAAACATGGAAGGCTGGACACCAGCATTATAAGATATGGGAAGCAGATATAAGGAGTGCAGTTTTGCTTGAGAACAGCTAGACCAGCTCCACCAGCTAGACCAGTACTAATCCAGCTCTAACTACAAAAAACCACCATGAATTCCACGATGGTCCAGGCTGGTTAGAGCTGATATAGTGGTCTAACTGGTGGCTAGACCAGCAAAATCCAGTCTGGAATTCATGCTGGTTAATGCTGAATTTTTCAGCAGGGATAAGCTCAAGAACAAAAGGTTGAGACGTTAGTGGACGAATGGACAGAGTGTGAGTGAAAACTAAGCCCAGAAATAGGATGATGATGAGGAGCAGGATAGTTAGAAAGAGAGAAAGGAGAGGTGCAGTATTGTGAGCTGTGAAATTTAGCTTAATCTTTTTTTCTTTCTCCCCTCTCATCCATCTCCAGTTCCACCTACAGATGCAGCACCCACACCTGCTGTGCCTTGCTTTCACTCTGCTCACCTTCCTATCCCGCTGCCTGAGAGTATCACACATGCATTCGTTTGTCAGCTAAATTCCAATCAAATGGCCTTTTTGGATTACACTGATTACGTACATGCTACATATCATAATGTTTCAGTGTGAGATACATCACAGTGACTTTAACAAACCTCTTTAGTGCATTATATGCTTCTACATAAGAATGCCGCATACTAGCATGCCTATGAACAGCAAAAAGAGCACATTATCCCATAGTTTGCAGTTGTGACTGTTGTAGAACCAATATCTCCCTTACTCCCACTACATGGTAAAAATACACGTGTACATGCTCTGATTTGCCCACAAGGCTCAACCACAGTCCCTCTGCAACACCCACTCAGTTGTATTGCTGCTTGTGCCAAATTGTGCCGGTCCAATCTTCACTCCAAAGGAGGCGTTTTGCTGTCAATATGGTCAATACAGTAACCCAGTGCATAGTGAGTTAGTCGCATGGGAGTCTGTTACTAACTTAGATTCAGTAAAGATGACATTAGTCAGAGACATTTCTAACTGTAAAAAAGTTTTGATTTCAACTTTGACTTTCTAAAGCTACTAAATTACTAAAACACAGGGAGGAAAAGCAAATAAATGACTAGATATTTTCTGAGAAACCATTTCATGTTACAAATTTAACTAATCGGGGATCAACAAACACATATTTTTACTCTAGAAAAAGTTTGTCAAGTATTTGGATTCAGCACCATTTCAAAATTTGCATTCAAATACTTTAAAACCAGTTAGCTATAGGCTGTATGATGGATAGGTATATACACATAATTTGGGTTTGGATTCTTTGCAAGGTTATCCAAGGTTGGAGTATTTGCAAGGATTCAATTTGGTTTTACTTTGAAATATTTAGCATTAAAGATTACAGAATCTTGCTATTTTAAAGGTTACCATTTAAAGTTAACATTGTCTAGCTGGCTAAAATAGATGCTTTTTTGTAATAATGGAAAAATATATAAAGTAAATTACATTATAGCTGTATAATTGTTATAAATTAAAATGATAAAATAAATAATAGTTTAATACATAATATAAATACATTTTCTTCATATATAAAGTCAAAAAAAAAACATATATATATATATATATATGGACAAATGTTATCTACTGGCTGGCCATTCATAGTTTTGTTTTTAATTGTTAAACATTATTTTTTAACCGTGCCAAACAATGAAGGATGTCTTTTGGCGCATATATTGTGTTTTTGGCTTTAAAATATGTGATTTTGCTCTTTTATTGTCATACCATTTCTTGTATACAATTACATTTTGCCATGCTTGTGTTATGGCTGTTATGGCTGTTTCTCCCAATAAAGTGTAGGATGTATAGATGTGTATGTAGGCATATTCGTGTGTGTGTGTGTGTGTGTGTGTGTGTGTGTGTGTGATGATGATACACCTGTAGAACTGCTGTGGTCATTTTTTTATTTTAATCACAGGCAGTCACACTTCTCCTGCAGCCCTGCTAATCGCTCGCCAAGTGAGGGGCCACAAAGCATGCCAGAAACACACATAAACACCCCACTGAACTAACAGGTGTGTGTGTCTGTTTGTGTGTTCATCCCATGATATGTGCATCATAGCAGCCAGATTCCCCGTGACAAAATGGGCTCGAGTCCGATACAACTGTGTCCTGCTGTCTGTAATTGCATGCGGCTTGTGGTAAATGTTTAGGATGACAGCCAATTTCATGAGCAAGTGTGACTGAAGGAAATTATGCAATAGCACTGTCTGCAGAAGAGAGTTGGATGCTGGCGTTCCTAAATTTTGGATGGTTTGACAGATTATTAAATAATTCAGAGGGTACGTGCTGATTTGTCTTGTACCGGTTTGAACATAATTTCAAGAAAATTTGATGCCCACCACATTATTAAGGAAAAGTATGTTTATTTCAATCTCATAATGAGTTTAGTGACCTTACAAAAAACAAATTTAAATGCAAATTTTTTGTTTTTTTGCAAACTTTTTTTACACATTTATTGAGGAAGTGTATTTTAAGCTAAAGGTTATATGCTTACATATAATTTTGGTATTAATTAATTGCCATTATATCTCGGATTGCAATGCTTGTGTGTGTGTATATATAGACACACACACACTCTGTCTTACACACACATTTTTACAGAGTGTGTCCATGTCTGTGTCTGCCAGTGCCATCTAGGCCCCAGGTAACAAATGACTTCCTGTGGTAATTGCTCTAATGAAGCAGGGGGGAGAGCTGTGGAATTCTTAATAGGTGTATGCAGAGTGTAAGTGTTCACAAAATTAGGTGCAGGGGAGAGAAAGACAATAGGTGAGAGGGAGTAAGATTTGAAGATAGATGTCTGGTGAGCTAGCCATGGAGCCAAGTGTGTGCCATTTGTCTGTTTTCACTTGTATCTTGCCAGGGTTTTAAACCCTAACAAATTGTCAAATCCATGTTATAATCCATGTGCTTAAATTCTTGTTTTCTCTGAGACTGGGATGGCTGTATGTTTGAGCAAGAGTAGTACTTTGTCAATAGGAAGGAGGGGCTATTTGTTTTAGGGGACACCAGTGGCGGGAATTAAAACATTTTAACAACATACTAGTTTGTCTTATGTAAGACAAGTTAGTCAATTAATACCTTTTTTATTAATGACATGCTGTTCTCACAATGGCAATAAATTATTGATAATTCATCGATTTATCGACTACTTGCTTTCAGAAGGTCTTACAGGTGTGTGGAATTGCACACACAGAACAGCCACTAGTCATGTTTCTATTACTGACAAAAAATACTGAATTTTATCACTGGATTTACAGAAATCATCAAGTGTATTCTCAACACTGCATATCTAATCTCATGATGAACACATTATTATTTCAATTATCTCTTACCATCCATTACAGTCTTTGGAAGGCTTTTATCTTTTGATCACATTGAAATGTACACGTAATTTCCTATCTACATGCAATGTAGGGATTCCCAAACTTTTTTTGTCAGCTGAACTTCTTTAACCTAATATATTTACTTCAAGTACCCATTGAGAATTTAAGTCAATATTTCAATAATTTAACAACACATTTGCATGTTCACGGTTCTCTAATGTTGATAATAATCATCATTATTATTACTATTCTTATTAAAACTTTATTTTGATGGTCCCTTCCCTTTTCAACTATGTCAACTAACTCTCATTATAGTATTAGTAGACTGTCTTTTTAATATCTGCTAACTCTTTATTGTGATGGTCCTCCAACCAACCAACTTAAAGTTACATTCTACTGACTATTAGTAACTTTACAAATATGCAGTCTGCTTATTCAAACCCTAACCCTACAATCTACTAATACTCTACTAACACACTACTGAGATTTAGTATACATGCAGGTGCAATGTGAAAAACAACTGAAAAACATGCACGTATTACAATAAAAAAACTGTACATTTCTTAAATGTTATATAAATATAAATTAATATTTATATGTATTATTTATAAAAAAATATGTATTTTAATAAAGGAGTATATATTTGTATCTTCTATAAACCCAATTCCATAAGGACTGTCACAGTCTTGTCGTGTTTCCTTCCTTGTACTTCCTGTGTTGTTTCCTTCACCTTCATGTCAGTCACTTCCTTGTTAGTCTCGTCACCTGTTCCCTATCGCCTCCTGTATATAAACTCTCATGTTTTCCCGTGTCTTTGTCGATTGTTACCTATGTGTGGATGTTCCTCTACGTGATCACCGTGTTTTTCTGAGTATTTTTTAGGTTTTTGCACAAAGTGTGCTTCTTTTGTTTGTTATTTAAAGTGTTTCTTTTAGTTACTAAAGAGTCATTCCTCGTCCTTCCTCCGTCGCACACTATATGGCCATGACACTTCATTATGATTGCAATAATATAGACAGCACATGTGATTGGTACATTGTGCTGTAACTCCTTAGCACACAGAGAAGCCCTGAGTGAGAACACACTTGTATTAATGTAGTGGGTTGGAATGTCTCTAAAGTGATATTCTTCCACCTACACACATTCACACCTTCATCAGAACAGCAATCTCTCCCCCATGGTCATGCTGCTTAGCCATGCCTGAGCAAATGTATTGGTGTGAGTGGGTGTTTTTCTGGATTACCCTGAAGGATGGAGAGAAAGAGAAAGAGTAGAATCAAGAGAACACCCAGGAAGAGGTCCAAGGCTTCTTTATACGGTTTTTAACATTAGTACGCAAGTGATTAAAAATAGCTCACTAAGTAAGAAGCATCTGACTCATTTTGTGTGCAGTAAAATATCTTCACACCTCCGTGCTATATCAGATGGCCAACCTGATGCTGCACGCATATCCATATTATCGTACTGAACGGTTTACAGCGAAGATGTTACGTTTTTTTCTGCTTACTCCATGTTATCTATCAATGTCTGTGCCTTGTTGCTGAGGCAGCGCTGTCTAGTGTGAATGAGTGTTGTTTATGGCACTGGAGCGACTCATCATGATTTGGACAGTGGGCTCTGGGGACTGAAGGGCATGAAGGCAACACGCAGAAGACTAATAGAGCTACACCTCTACAAACATGGCTGCCTGACATCTCACATCATGCATTCAAGTCAAGATCATGTCTTTTGAGCAGCATTTATGTTGTTTTATTCTGACACTATAGTTTGGTTTCAAAACCAAGAGAAAATATGTTTTCCAGAGAAAGCAAGAACTGAAGAACTGATTGGAATGTCAATGTGTGCAATGTGTGGCAATCTTGAATGCAATGTAAGTCGCTTTGGATAAAAGCGTCTGCCAAATGCATGAATGTAAATGTAAAATGAGTCATCTTGGGCTTCCGACACAAAAACGACACAAAATATTGGTATGCACAATATATTCGCACCATATGGTTATTGGTCAATTTTATAATAAAAAATTAAATATTATTAAAATATATTATTAGAAATTATTTTATATAAAACGAAAAATATGTTTTAATTATATAGATTTCTTTTTATTATTGGATACTGGATATCTCTCATTCGAACTAATGTAATATTTAGATTATCTTTGCCATCATCTAACATTCACTTAGTTATGTAAACAATTTATTAACACAAGTTATGTAGTAGGATAAATATAGTCTTCGCCAGTTGTACACTACCATTCAAAAGTTTGGGATCAGTAAAAAAAAACTTTTTTTAAATTAATTTATATTTTTATTCAGGAAGGACACATTAAATTGATAAAACATGCATTTTCGATTCATCAAAGAATTCAGAAAATATATTACTGTTTCCACACAAAAAAAAAATTAAGCAGTTGTTTTAACTTTGATGATAATAATAAATGTTTCTTGATCACAAAAGCTGCATATTAGAATAATTTCTGAAGGATCACATTACTGGAGTAATGACAAGGAAAAATTATGTTCTAATTTATTTTTGCTCAAACAAATGCAACTTTGTTGAGCATAAAAGTTTTCTTTTTCTTTTCTGTTGGACATTTAAAGGAGACTTTTGTTTGAGTTATCGTTATTGGGCAGAATTGTAAATTTTAGTGCAAAGCAGTAGCATTAGCACATATTGTTTGGAAATACTGTATATAATCAATACTGAAAGGTATGGATGAAAATATTTCAGTCTAATAACACATGGGCCAATTGCAATTATAATTATACACAATATTTGCATGAACTATGTATTACATTGTTAGTTTGCAACATGTTTACGGCAAACGATTGCCGTGAATCATGTCTCCTGTGTGGTTTGTGTGAGTAGCACTATTTATATGACGCACAGAGTTGCTGTCTATGTAGAGCGCTCCAAATCTGTCACTTAAGAGGTTTCATTTCAGTTAGGATGCTGTCTTAAAGACGACAGCTCATTAGCTTTCGGAACACAGTTTATATGTACCCTATCTATAAAAAATTTAAATGATAGCAGATTTTTGAAGTGCCTGTTTTTCTCTCCAGCAAATTTAATGTCATTGCCATGCTGCATTTATAAATTCTGCTGACCCTATAGAAGCTTATAGGAAATGGCAGCTATACATGTGATCTCAGTGATTGTTGCTAGGCGGTGATGTCATCCTTGTAACAGCACAGCGTGTACTTGAATCAGGTCATGGCGCTGGCGCTCTTTTAAGTATCTCTGGCCTTTGTCTTCCTGAATAATTGATGATGTCTCATTGACTTTGTTCGATCCACATTGTCCCCCCCCCCTCCCCCCCAAAAAAGGACCAAACATATGCAGAGAAGCTAAAGGGCACGTGGTTGAGAAAGAAAACAACCATGGCCTTCAGTAAACATGATTTTGTTTGGTGCGGTTTGGTGGTTTGTTGCATGTTTGTCAATGCTAATGAGAAGTGTAGATGAGAAAGGAAATAATTATCCTGAGTGAGGGTGAAGTGGATCTTATAAAGGGAAGAGCATGCACAATAGCAGACCCATTGAAGAAGTGAAAAATGATGTTCAAAAAGAAAGAATGAATGTACTGAGGCTGATTAGCTCACCTTTTTCTTTTTCTTGATTCACATAAACAACCTTCCTCTTTCTCTCCCTTAACTCCTAACAGGTTGAGGATCAGGAGTCATGGAGTCTCTCTTCGGGGGCCAATTGGGCTTGCTGGGGGGTAACGAGGGTCTGAAAGAAGATGGCTGTGGGGTGGGCTGGTCGAGCTCTCCCTTATCAGAGGATATGTACTCTGCCTCCCACTTTGCTCTCATCAGTGCCTACCAGGACATCAAGACCCGACTGGCTGGCCTCGAGCGAGAGAATGCAGACATCAAAAGAAAACTCAAGATTTATGAGATAAAGGTATAAAACTCCCCTAACGTCCTTTAGCTTTAGATATCAGTGGAGGTCACCCTAGATGTGAGCCGGTGGTGTAACTACTGGTAGTTTAGACTGGTCAGTTGTTCCTGGGTTTTCCCACATCCAAGCATCCCTGTTTACTGATTAAAATAGTAAAAATGTGTTAAGTGAGCCCAAATTATTTGTTTTTGTTACGGGACGAGCGCATGCTGGTTGTGTGATGCGGAGAACAAAGGAAGATCCAGAAATACAATGAGCACAAGTTTATTCCCAGAACACGGAAGGAGCGCAGGCAGATACATCCACACACCATTGACATGGGGTTACAATATCCAACAAATGACAGGGAGAACACATGAGGGCTTTATACAAGACATGATTGGAAACAGCTGACAAGACTTACATGATGGGTAATTAACACAGGAGAAATCAAAACATAGAATGACACTGACATAACCTGGAACTGAAACTGACGAACACAAAAGGCAAAATAAGAGTCCCAACAGTGAAAACAATGACAGTTTTTTTTTTACCAAATAATTGTTTGTCTATTTAATAATTAATTAATCTTTTTTTAAGAATCAACACTCAACTGACTTTTTAATTATATATTAATATGCTGTTCACTTTATTTTAGTAAAAAGAGAGAAAACCCCCCCCCCCAATGAATATCTGAATTTCTTTTTGAAAAAGTATTTGGTTTTCCCATTTGCTATACGGTATATATTCCCATTTCCCCAACAGCAGCACTTGAGCTGCTTGAATTCCTTGTGTTTGTGTGAACCCTGATGATGATGTTATACAGCTTCATTTAATAATAATCCAAAAAGCTGTTTTACGCTGTGAGATCTGTATTTATCAATACATATAAATACATCAGCAACTCATAAAATACATAGCCTGAAAGTAAACAAGATACAAAATAACACCTACAGTATGTGTTATAATGGATAGCATTATTATGAACACCTTCAATCCATTAAACATTAAACAATGCAATAACCTTGTTGACTGCTTGTTAAGAAAATTGGTCTCTGAGTCCTAGAAGTTTTATGAAAATCCTCTTTTTCTGTACACTTTAAACAGCACTGATTACTTAAATCTGCAATAAAGCTAAGTAATAAAATAATCTGTTAATGAGTCATTTTCAAATAGTGTTGCCTGTCAAATTTCTTGTCACTGTGCTAAAGTCTAGAATAATAAAAATAATTTATATAATTAAAATATTTAATAATTATATATAAATCTAAATATATATGACATACTCATCCTAGACCCTTTTCATCTCACATTAATGCAGAGACTGTGATATGGTCACAGATGTTCAGTATAGGGCATTTAATTGGAGTAGAGCAGAGTGGACACACAAAGCAAGTGATAATATGTTTACCTGGTACACAGCAGAGAACTGCATCGAGAAAGTGCATAAAGCAATAATTAAACTGACAACTTCAAGTGTCAAGCAACCCTACTTGATGCTGGTAGATGCCAAATGTTTTATTTGAAGTATTATAGAGTTGCTTTGCAGTTTTCTTGTGAAATAATAGTGATCTTTGTGAGTTTAGCAGCTGGATACTGATATTAAAGCTGTTGTCAGAGTTTATGCTAAGCATATAGCATTGAGTTGATTAATGACTGTGGCATTCATTAAGAGCCGTGTCTGCTTCATGTATGAAAGAAATTTATTTATAGGCCTGACACGTGAGCTAAGCTGTACGTATAAACGAGTGTGCATGCTCTCTGTAATTAGCATGTCAAGCGTCCACATAAAAATGCACAAAGCCACTTATACACACAATACAAGAGGCTTCTGATACTGTTTAGATCGCTTGGTTGTTAGGAAAGTAGATCACATCTCTATTAATCTTTAAACACGTGATTATTATTCACATGAGATGTTTTTGGATGAGAATGTTTATCATCCTTTGATTACAAATCAGGAGCACAATGCTTATGCTGTGCAGTAAGCTACTCAACAGAGTGTGCAGCTGGTTCATTTGATGTGATCTTTGGGTATGACTAGGTAGGTTGGCCAGCTTCCAGGCCTCTGGAGAGCTGCAGGTTGGAGATGCTCCATACTGGATATCTTAAAGCTTTTTGGTTTGGCCCTGCCCAAACATATGCATGCATACGCACCAACGATGGCTAGCCTCTGAAGAACAGCTGTTTTTGCAGAAGGCAGGAGGAAAAAAGAGAGAGAGCGCCTCCAGGGTTCTGCGTTCACTATGGCTCACTGCCTGGTAAAGGGCTAAACGTGGAGAATAAATGCACACAGCTCTCAAAGCTCGTAGGAGTAAAAATCTATGAGATCCAGTACATCAAAGCATGCAGCATCTAATATAATATGTATATATATATATATATATATATATATATATATATATATATATATATATATGCTGTTTGGATTCAAATTGGCAAATGCCTAAGAGTCAATTTATTTGATCATTACTGCAGTGATTACTATGTTTCTAACATGTAATGGCAAAATTTCTTCTAACTCTAATTGATGGAGTGTGTACCTTTTCATTTCTTAAACAAGCATGTAGGAAAACACATCATGGCCATAGTCCAGTATAACAATGTCAAGATGGATCAGGTTCAAATTGTGAAAGAATGATTGGGAGAGAGCAAGAATAATCATTTTCACACATGAATTGGCTCCTCTGAGTCCAGACCTTAAATTCACTGAAAGTCTTTGGGATGTGCTGGAGTAGACTTTACAGAGTGCCTAACTCTTGCATTTTCGATACAAGAGCTTAACCAAAAACTGATGATTCAAGTGGTGCATCAATTTTTGGTCATGATCTTATATCCACTCAAAATCCAAACAGCTTTTCTGGGGTCGGCAAATACCCAAAACACCATAAGTAATACTGGTTTTACATATGTTTTGCTATGTCTAATCATATACAGATAAGGCCAGTGAAAAAAAGCAGTCTCAAAACATCTTTCTCTTTCAGTGTTGAAATTGTCATGGTTGTGTGTGTTAAAAAAGCACAAAGAAGAAGGAAATTCAAGATAAATGTCTTTTAATGACCAATACTAGGAAGGAAGACTAGAAAGATAGCAGAAACACAACGTTACACAGACAAGAACAGACAGAATGAAGGAGAACACAGGGTAAAAATACATGGCCAAACAAAGGGAACTAATGAGATAATTAACAAGGGCCAGCATTGGTGCTTACAACACTACGGTCTGGGTTCGATTCCAGGGAAAGCAAGAAGTGATTCAGTGTGTTCCTTGAATGCAATGTAAGTCGCTTTGGATAAAAGCGTCTGTCAAATGCATAAATGTAAATGTGAAATGTAATGTGAAGAAGATGATTAACCAGGTGACTGGGATCAAAACAAAGAAGAACACGGTCTGAAACTGAAGGAAACCAAACTCAAACTGTGACAGCCATACACTATCATTCAAAAGTTTATGGTTGGTAAGATTTGCCAAGGATTCCTTTATTTGACCAAGCAAAAAACAAAATAAAATAACTGATTTTTATGTAATATAATTGAAAATGTAATGTATTCCTGTGATGGCAAAACTGCTGATTTTAAAATTATAATGTTTTCTACTGTCACTTCTGATTTAATTCCAAATGAAAGAAAGAGAGAGAGAGAGAGAGAGAGAGAGAGAGAGAGAAAGCGAATTTTGCTGACCATAAACTTTTGAGTGGTAGTGTACATTTTCTATAACTTGTTAATTAATTTATTTTTGGCTTTTCCCTTTGTTTTATAGGAAAGGAAAATGGAGGTGAGAGAGTCACAACAAATGCGCTTCACTATACATTTCATCTGGATATATGCCCAATTCTTTTCTCGATAATTTTATAATTGCTTGAGAATTTTCACAAATTTCACAAATGTCCACATTTTTACTGCTTTATGTTAAATTGCTAGACATAATTTGCACAATTTATGCTTAAAATAAAGAAAATGCCTTAATTTAAACACAGTGCAAAAAGCACCCAGTTAAACCAGATAGTGGGTCCCAAAGTGCGCCCAAAGTGGCACGACTGTTTATTGAGCTCTAAATGATTCTGTTTAATGGGGGTTTGAGCCTGTGATAACCCCGTGTCACTTTTCATGTGTGTGTATATGCAGTTCCCCATGATAAGCGAGTTTGGAGAGGACAGAAACTCCTACTGCTCCTTTGAGCCCAAAGACACAGCGCTGCTCCAGTCTGAGAATGGCAGTCTCCAACAGAGAGTCAACATGCTGACCCTCGAGGTGAGAGGACATACACATATACACTCATCCTCCTCTTTATGGATTGTATTTCATCTGTTGTTCTTCTAATTTCAAATTTGTTATATTGTGATTCGGCTATATTGTGTTGTAAATCTGGATTACACGTCAGAAAATGGAAAGATTAGAGAGGTACAGTAATACGATTAGTAGGGTAATGAAGGACAATATTTAATGCCCAGTCATTCATGACGGAGGCCTTATGAAAACTAAACCACGAAGCGTTGGGTTTTGCGTGCTGAAGCTCGCTCTCAATTGTCTTCCCCGACTGGCTGTGATGTGGAGTGTAAATGGGAAGATCATACTCTCGCTCTGCATCTCTCGGCTCATTGCCTGGCGAAGCTTCTCATTAATTAATGATGCTTGCTATGTGTTTCCATAGCCACCCAGCAGCCTCCCCTTCATCGACGAGCCAGATTTCTCTTTGTCATCTGTTCTTCTCTCTCCCACACCTCCCTCGCTTTTGCTGACGTTTGGTACTTTGTGTGTACATTCCTTATTCTTACTCTCTGTCCTCGCTTGACTGTGCCTTCCTCCTTGATCCGTGGCGTGTTGTGTTTCATTCTATAATTTTTTTCCCAATGCCAAGATCCTTGCTGTCACGAGCTATCGCTGAGATCTAATGCAGTGCAATTGAAAGTAAATACCCTGTTCTGTCATTTTTCTGAAAATAAGCTGCTATTATCTGTGAAGCCAAAGGATCACTGCAGAGAGGTGCGTTACATGATAATTGAAGTAGATGCTTATGTGTCTGTACTAAAATGAAAGTGCAGGCAACAACTCAATCGCATCCCCCCCCCCCCCAGGTATATCAGGCAGAACACCCTCTGTCTATATAAATGTTTTTATTGTTTCTTACACCATCCCTTAATCTGTTTTCAGCAACAAGTAGGTTGTCAGAATGTGAAACTTGTATGCCACATGACCAGTTGACAGAATACTTGCTCTCTCAACACTCATTTTGTTGATCTTGTACCTTCAAGTTTTTTTGTTCTTTTTTGTGAAAACAGAAACTTTCGTTTTTTTGTTGTTGATTTGTAATCAGGATATCTAAAAGTGAAAAATGTCAAAAACTACAAACCAGTTATGTATTCGTGGATTAAGATTATAACTCTTGTGAAAAGTTTTAAAGTTTTAATGTTTTAGTTTGAATGGGTTTTTTATGTCTATGTTGAAAAATATTCAAATTCAAAAGTTGACACCATATCTGAGTATTTTCTCCTTCACACTGCAGTGAAATAAAGAACTCAAAAAAGAACTCAAAAACTATTTGAAATAGTTGTTTTGTACGTTAAACAAATATTCCTTTAGCATATCATTAACTATTCTCTGAAGCCAGTTGGAAAAGAGTAATACATAAAATCCCTGTATAATTCACCAGTATTTCCACTTTCCATTGTGCAGCGTTTACTACACTATCGTTGACAGAGTTGAATCAGGTATTGTGAGCTGGTGTGAGTGAGTGGAGGCGGGCACATTTGCATATTCACGGTTTCATGTATAATAAATAAAAGGAAAAGAATGTAGAGTTACATTCAAGCTATTTCAAGGCATGAAGTTTTTTTTCACAGGAAAAAACTTTTGAATATGTTATTTTGGTGATCAAAGATCAAGATCAAGATGAGTTTTAAGGGATAAAATGATTGACTAAAGGTGGAATTTAAGCACAGACACACAGACACACACATACACACACAGACACACACACACACACACACACACACACACACACACACACACACACACACACACACACACACACACACACACACACACACATGAAATATTTCTAGTAAATGTATATTGGTCAAAATATAAGTTGTTTGCTCTTTTTTTGGTGAGCCAAGTAAAAATCAGAACTACTGGCTGAATAAGAGGTTTTTCCTTAGCTGAGCCCTGTTATTATTAAAAAATAATTAAGAGAACAGAACAGTTAACAGAACAGTTCAGAGTTTTATGTGGTGAAAAAAATAAGTTAAATCCATACAATTTAGGTCACGGCTTCCACCAGAAAAGATATTATAGGCTTATACTAGGAACCTATAAATTCCATAATGGTAACAAACAAGCCAGTAAAAAGGAAATGTTACAAGAAACAAAAAATGTCTAATTGAGAATATTTTAATATTTTTTATACTACTCCTGCCTAATACCAAACATTACAACATTTTTTTATACAGCCTGAGGACAGCCCAACTGTCCTTGTAATTCAAGGCTTTTATTAAAACACTGAATAATGTTTTGACGAAAATGCAAAAACATTTCTATTAGGATTACGCCACTGGAAAGTCCTTGTAATAATAGGAGTGTGTGTGTGTGTGTGCTCTACAGCTTCAGAAGAGCAAAGAACGAGAGGAGCAGCTTGAAGATGTCATTCAGGCCTATGAGAAGATCCACATGGAGAAGTCCAGCCTTCAGCGAGACCTGGACAAGATGGTGAGAGCTCTTCTAAAAATTAATTCCCCGATATCCATGCTAAGTTTGGCTGCCGAGCGGATGGGCAGTTGCGATAATTAGCCTCTCCATGTGCTTCAGGCTTTAATCCAACCAGGTGTCCACTTGATTAATCTTGTACTATGCGTACGTCCTAACGGGGCTGTGTGAATGTAATTGGGCTCTTATATTTCCCAGCCAAGCCCTTGTATAAGTGGATGATGCTGGATATCTATAATCATATATGCACATATGCATCCTCAGTTTGAAACACGGGTCTCAAATGGCTTCGAATGGATTTGGCTGGAGCCAAAAGAGGGAAGTTTTGAAAATTGCATGATGCAAGCTTTTGAGCATCTGTGCCGTTCGCCTCTCTGAAACACTCAGCCAGCTATCAGCTGTTACATCTACATGTCCTCATCTTTTATTGCTGACAAAAATTCCACATGGACGTGAATGTCGGAATAATCTGCATGGTGAAAATAATGGCCTCTTTGCCCTTGTCTCTCTTTTGATCAGTCCCGCTTTACCAGTGTTACTCTCTGCGCTTTCTCTTTTGGCATTTCAGTTTTAATCTTTTATAATCTTTTAGTTTTGTGCTCATCTTTGTCCTTTTCCCTCTTTTCTCTTTCTTCTTTCACTCTTTCCCGGTCTCAGACGTCTCTGGTGGAGAAACACGTTGAGCGGATTCATAGTCTAGAGTCGGCACTGAGGCAGAGGGAGAGCTCTCTACACAAACTCAACACACAGCTACACAACAAAGACATGCAGTATCTGCAACTACACAGCCCTGACCCACATAGTAAGTTTTGTGTTTTCTGTATGCATGCGGATATTCATTTAGGAATAACTCAGTGGTCTTGGACATACGGATCTATGCTTGAAACCTGCTGACTCGTTCAGTCATGCACTATTCACTACATAGTCAATGCCATATAGGTCTCTATATAATAAAATGTGTTTATTAAAGCAGTACTGCACTTTTTTCTCTCTATTTCACAACAAAACATTGCTAAATATTTAATGGTCTTTTAATGGTCTTAACAATCACAAATCACTGGCCAGGAAATTGACATGAATTGCACGAATAATATCGATGGCCTACTCCAACTTGCAGACAGCTTTTTATCACATCACATCACCATGCAATTCATCGCTCCACACACAACTTCCAATAATCTGCCGAGAACATCATTCTTTACTTGATGTTTTTCTGAGATATATATATATATATATATATATATATATATATATATATATATATATATATATATATGATTATACACACACACACGTACATGTATGTATTTGTGTGTGTGTGTGTGTGTGTGTGTGTGTGTGTATGCATGTGTATACACACACACACACACACACACACACACTTGGGTTGTTTATCAGCGTCAATCATTATTTGTCATTTTATGTGCCTGCTTCATTTGTATTCTACTTCATCAGCAGATTGTGTATTGGGGTCTTTGAAGTGTCCTTTTTCATTATATATGCTTCACTTCACTTCAATTTCTGCCCAGTTTTCAATCTAGCCTAATTTTGTTTTTTCAAAGAGCCCCTCTCCTATGAAGGACTTCAAACAGGCCAAGCATCGGTCCTCTTGTCCTTTTGGTCCTCTTTGGTTTTTCCCCTGATGGCAGTGTTGTGTAGCATCTCTCTCCTTTTACCTCATTTCCCTCTTCCTTTCTTTCACTCTCTTTTTATTCAGATTGAGGCTCAGAAAGAGAAAAGTTCAGAAAAGACTCTTACCACAAAGAGACTATGTAATTAAGTGGAAAGGACATACCTTTCCCCTGTGACCCCTTTCAGTTAAACTCGAAGATACTCAACAGGAGTCAAATAATCCCAGAGAACTCAAGCAAATTATGTATTTATGTAAATTACGCAACAGAGATGTTCTGTCACCCTGTCAGAAAAGATTACAAGGATGATGTCAATTTTTGTGAGGACTCATGAATAAATATATTACATGCAAATATGAAGAAAAAAGAATAAAAATCCATTTCACTGTGGTTTTGGTGTGAGATGTAGGCGTGCAGGGGTGTGTGTTTTCTGCTTGCTTATTGCTGAACTGTCACAATAGCTGCTGGCTCAAGGACTGCTTTTCTATGAGCTGCTGAATCACTGTGCCCACGCCGGGGGTGAGGAGCAGGACGCTCTGACAGGAAATAGTTCAGTCTTGTATTCTCCATCTTCAAGGTTTCAGAGCTACATGTAGTAAAGGACACGTTTTTGAGGACTTTAGGTTGGATTTCTGCCCTGTTAACAATGTTGGCCCTACAGGGTGGCGAACAAACCTGTCCCGATATTTATAAGTTACTGTCTGTCTCCATTGGCTGATGGAGGAGATAATTTCCCATTACATCGCATTGAAAAACACAAAAGTTATATTTGTTGGTCTTGCTTAAACCTGTTTTGAGTGACAGATGAGGTCAAAAATTATTTGTCAATAATTTGTCTGCAACATCCCATCTTCCGAGGATGTTTCTTTTGAGGAACACCAGCAATATATTGATTTTTATGAAACATTATACTGCAGATTTTTTGGTGATTTATTTAATTTCAGCCTTTAATGTGCCATCTATATTTTTTACTTCTTACTTTAATAACTCAAATTCATTTAGACAATATCTGCACACTGTACTACAGTTTGTTTTCTCTCATGCATTACATGCTGAATTGTGAATACCGAATTGTGTTATTAAAGGATCCTTTGTGAAAGGCACTATACAAATAAATTATTTTTATTATTTAACTTATTGCTATTTAACACTTTATAGACATATGTAGTCTTCAACAGACTTTATTTTCTATCATCACAATATTTTTTAGATTATTTTACTGATGATTTTGCTAATAAATTTGCTACATATTTTCCTGTCCTAGCAGTAAAAGGCACATGATGGATGTTGATTGCTATTCATTGACGCATTGTTTGGGTTATCTAATTATAATAACTGTCCCATCCCTAGTGCTAGACTGCCCCATGACCCTACAGAGCTCCCGAAGTCTGGACACCCTCTCTGATCTCAAATTACAGCGCCTAGAAGCGGAGCTAGAGGGGGCGCGGCATGAGGCTCAGGGGGCGTGTCAGAGGGAGGAGGAGCTCAAATCTGAATGTGAGAGATTACGTGAAGAACTCAGAGAATTCCAAAGCAACCAGAGACAGAGGGTCAGTGACATGCACATGCTTAAAGACATATGAACTACACATTGTCAAAACTGAGTTTTGACCAAAATCACTGTCTTAGATATCAAGGTTCAATGAGGTTTTATATAGAACCCTGTAGGGTTTCCAAAGAGTTTCTATATAAAGAGAAATGTCTTAAATTATTGCATAATACGTCCGTGTTTAATGGTTCATTTAAATTTTTCTAGTGATAAAATATGTTTACAAGCTGATTAAATCATAAAATGTCATTAAAAATGAAAATTAATTAAAACTAAATCCAAAAAAGGATCTCATGATGGAAACCCCTAGGTTCAATATATGAAGTACCGACAACCCTTTGAGGTTCTATATAAAACTTTTTCTTTCTAAGATAAGTAGGCTATGTGTCTATGATCTGTGCAGTAACAGACAGTTTTGTTTCAACTATTCTCAGATTTATAGAAAACAGTGTGATAATATTGAAACAATCACAATTCAATAAATAAAAAAAACTTTATACTTTCAATTATAGCATTTACATTTTGCCTGAATTTTGCCTTATAATTTTGTCAGATCATGCTTGACTTCATATTCCGACTTCATATTTCTTTGGAAGAAATGAATACTTTTGTTTATCAAGGATAGATTAAATTGCAAAAAATCTAAATCTGCAAAATTTTCAACAACATAAAAAAAATCTTTAGCACCAAATCAGCTTATTAGAAGGTTCACATATAGTTCAGACTGTACATGCGTAATATACAGAATCTATAAAGCCTGACATGACTTTTTCCACAGGAGGTGAGCTCCACATGTGGACAGTGTGATGTGGAGTGGATAAAGAAAGTTGGAGATGAACAGTAAGTGTTTACTTCTTTGATTAAAAGACCACAGCTGTGCATATTAGAGTTGCTGTTTTTGTAAATGTATTTGATTAGATTTTGCCGCATTTGCATGGCTAGTTTCTTTTAAATGTGTGTGGGCTTTGGATATGTGCCAGTAGAGGGCAGTATAGCTTTGGCAAGCCTCCAGATCACTTTCACAGTCACACAGAAGTGGTCTAAAGTCTAACAGACACTGACAAGAATACAGGTGAACTGAAAGTAACCTGTGTTTAAGTGAAATAGAGAGTTTTAGAAAGGAAGGTCACAGTAATGCCTACATCTCTTTGCACCTCACTGTTTCACACTCTACTCCCCCTCTCTGTTTGAACTGCTGGTTCTTGTAAAAGTCGTGATTTAACAGAAAACAGACAAAAATCTTATTTGCAGTTACTCAGACTTTCTAATGCTGGTAGTTTTTGATGTTTTGTCTTGTTTTCTAATGGAGTGGAATAGTTCAGGGGGAAAAAATGTTTTCATTTTCTTAGCCACCGATTTTAAAAGAGATTCAAAGAAGATCTGCAGTTTGGAAAAATCCCTCCATATTCTGGTGTCTTGAAATTGGCATGTCTAATTGTTTCACATATTTGCATGTTATATAGTTTTTCTTGAGCAATGTACAGATTAAATTTGATGTTTAATGTCAACTTTTGGTATTGATCAAGTTAATAATACGTTTGCAGCATCACTGTGTGAAATCATGATGATTAAATACTTGTATTGTAAGCTAAATATACTTAGAGGCAAATGGTTAAACTGGTTGTGTCCCAACATGCCAGTTTATAAACCAGAGAGTGTCACCACATTGTATGGAAACCCTCAGTTAAACCATTTTTTAAGTTTGTGTGTGTGTATACACAGGGTTTGACATTAACACCCGCTAACCCACCAAATGCAAAATGAGTTCATCAGTGATGTGTATAAAATTGAACCTGATTTATAGCCACTTGTGCGGGTTCAATTTTATATATATCCTAAATATAAACTTTTCAATTGTAATAAACTAAGACCAATGTTGTTAAAAACCTCCATTTTTCAGAACATATTGACACTGAAATATTTGAAACGCTTCCAATACAAGTTCTCCACAGAATAAATACACAATACCAGCTGCGCTTTCTCACTCTCTCATCTCTCCCGCCTTCCCTCACTCTTTCGTTTAATTTGCTACTGACTCTTTCTAAATTGAATAATGTTTTCAATGCTTGTAAACTGTGCTTAGTCAAATATACACAAAATAATGACGATGTGTCCTGACATTTCATCCTACCCTTCAGATTGTCCTACCTGTTGCCAAATTCTGAAAAATATCTATATGGCGCTTTTTCCCCAAAACTGCGGCAAGTATAAATGCTGAGTTGCTAGTAACTTTGGAAAACCACTAGCCACAGTGGGTGGTGAGCAAAAAAGTTAATGGGCGCATCTCAATAAGCTTGCTAGTTCAGTAGGAAGGGCACGGATCAGGGAGTCGGCCATTTTAAGAACTGTCTCAATCGCAGATTCCTTCCAATACACTGAAATGTTTGCTCCCTATAAATTCCCACAATGCTCAGTGAAAACCATGTTACCTTAACAGACGTTCTAAAGCACGAAACCTAAATCACGTGAGCCAAAGACACTTGATGGATGTTTAAAAAAAATACAAACCAGTATTTAATATTTCAGCATAAACTCACATAAACTTAAAAAAGCTCACTAGACAGGCAATGAATATAATTTAGCCAACATTTATCATATATTTACAGCTGAAATGTTGCACGCATATGTAACAAGCAATTTATCATTATGTACTTTAAATAACATTAAAAGTAATGTCAGAAAGATGTCAGCTCTGCTGTTGGTAATATAGCAGTAGGGATGTTGTTCTCAAAGATACCGATTCGAGTCTTTGGGGTAAAGTCCTTATTTGCTCCTGATTACATAGTTTTTATTGTCTGCAGCATGGGCGGCTGTTCTGATCAAGTTATTTGGCTGCTTTACATCGAAGTTTTGCTGAAAAATAGAAGATACATACATCTACTAGTTTCAGAACAAAGGTCAGACATCGCTCAAGCAGCCCACATACCCATCCCTCCCACACTAGATCATCATCAATATTCACATAAAAAAGCTCACAATACACACATACATACACATCCTCCCACTCATTTTTTTATTTTACATTTTGTTCTTCCTGTACTTAATAATACTGCAGCTACTCAACAAAATCATGCTTTCATACTTCAATGGTTGTGATTTTACCTTTTTATATATGTGTGTGTGTGTGTATATATATATATATATATATATATATATATATTTATTTATATATCTGTGTGTGTCTGTTTGAGTGTATACTGTAGATATATAGATAAATAGACAGTTTCATGATAGTTTAAATGATAGTTTCATATCATATGTGTTAACAGGAAGGTGTTTACACATTCAAAAAATATTTTCAGTGCACAGTCCAAGAGGTGATGCTTTCATATATTTTGCGCAGGTGTGTGTGTGTGTGTGTGTGTGTGTGTGTGTGTGAGTGAGCGTGTGTGGAGGTGAGAAAAAAAAGTGTTGCACATCATCTAAATCTGCTGTAAATACTTGTTTGATAGATAGTGTCTATCAAATGAGGATGACACTTAGACAGTGGAGATATTGCTCAGGCGTCTGTAATGATGGAAGAGAACTCATTACTGCTGAGTACCATGGCTGCTTGAGTCTGACTGTGGATGCTCAGGAGCCCAGAGGGCCAAATGAAGGACACAATGAGAAGAACGGTAAGAATATCATTGGCCAGCAATAGGGGAAAACTTTGCAGATCACTGGTGGTGTGAGCTGGTTAAAACCGACTGGTCTGTTGTTTGTCTATGAATACAAATTTAAGCTGAGGATCCAATACTTTGCTTATATACTGAGGTCAGTTTGATCTTTGGTATTAAGTAGTCTCAATGTAAACGGTTCAAGGAACTATGCTGCTGGATCTCTCTTCTTCAGATATCTTTGGGCCATGTGGAAAAGAGACAGAGAGCTTTAGTCCTCCACTAACTGAGAGACAATATTGACTAAATGTGATCTTGCACCAGACCGCTTTGGTGGCGGCTGACTCATGTGACTCATCTTGCTAAAATGCAGTGAACTTCATCATTAGTTTTGGCTCCTACTTATACGTTTGACCCTCTTCATAATTTTCCATCTCCATATTTAGTCGTTATTGGCACTTTGCAATTAGTTAAAATATGCATTATAGTGACTTTACGTACCGTAGTCAAAGTGGTAGTTGAACTTAAAAGCTTTTGAAATTGTTTTCAGTTTTGCTGTGAATATTAGATGACCTCTTTTTATATTTTTTATCATTGTAAATATGAAAAATGGCACCCATGGTGTTGACTTGAAAAGTACAAATTAATTCAACAGCACGATGATTACAAATGCTACTGTATACACTTCTCTGTGGTTCTTAAATTCATGCGAATGTAAGCAGGTTTAAAAAAGCGAGTGGTGGCACATGTTTTCTGAAGCGGACAAAACTGAAAAATCTCTCTTGATATATCTGACACCATCTCAAAAAACGATGAGTTTTTATAATAAAGCACGGAAGGTTTTGTGAATTTGGTCAGCGCGAAATCAGATAAAGTGCATCTGATGACAAGGTTTCTTTTTCCCTGTTTCAAAGTTAGCTGGCTTGTTTTACCATGAAACCAACTTTCTGATGATTATCACAAATGTATCACTCTCCTGTGTCAGACACATTGTGTATTTGAATGATTTATCTTTTGGGTAAACAAGATGATATCAAAACAGTGTCAGATCAAATGTTTGTTAAATGAGTGTCAATGGAAGGAAAGCATTTGGCTAGTCTGATTTATTTTATTCTATTTAATTCTTGATAATGGCAGACTAATGACTTAATACATGACTATTTATCATATATAAACAAAAATGAAATATTATGAAAAGTTATTTTATAATGTGTCAAGAGAGAGACCGCAGGGTGCTGTGGGAGATTAGCATAGTTGTGTAGGAAATCAGTTGGCTTTTTTGTGATGACTGAGGCTTTTCAGAAAATTGGTTGGCATGGTTAGTGACGGCAGTGTCAGATAACAACCCTAAATTACACTGTTTTCTTCTCTGGCCCAGTCATCCGTCATGTTCTCACTGGTGGAGCAACACATATCGCTGTTACCAACTGTCTTAATCATAATTATCAACTATTGTTATGTGCTGACACATTGCCTTATTATTGCTTTTATATGTCATAAGAGCTAAGGAAGTTAGTTATTCAAGGGTTTAGATCCAGTGCAGTTCCATCTCAGCTGGTTATAGCATGATGTTAATTGCAGTTGGTATATAATATTTAGTTTGTGAGTAAGTGCTATTTACCGTTAGGTAATTTACATAGAAAGAATATGGTAGTGATAACAAGAATGGTGCCATGAGTATTTAAACACTCATAGTGCAATACTGTTGCAGGGCATTTAGAAACTGGTTAAAGTGTGGTTAGAATACTAAAACTTTCTTTTCTCTTTCTCCTGTTCTCCCTACAGAGTAAATCTGGCTTTGGCCTATACTGAGCTAACAGAGGAGTTGGGCAAGTTACAGGCTCTGACCTCGAAACAGACCGAGATATTGCGGAAAGCCTCACAGGAGCCGGCGAGCCCTGGTACAATACAAAGATCACCATATGGCATGCATATCATACATTCATTCAGAGACATATAGATTTGAATAACTATAATTATATTTTACACAGTCATGAACACAGCCAAATTACGGAGATACCTTTTAATTACAGGTTTGGTTATCTCATGTACACCAGAAAGAGGTCAGTGAATTTTTAATTGTGGCTATGTTACAGGATGCCACCAGTTTAGCAGTTTACAGAGTCTGCTGTAGAATGAATTAACTGACTTAATTAGGTACAAGATCCCACAATTGGATAAAGGCTGTTTAAACGGTTTAAAAGAAGAATTCACTAATTTAATATATTCCAATGTGTGGCACCTACGGCACTCAGTTAGGTTGTTTGGGATACGGTAATTTGAAATGTCAACCCGACCTTACTGATGCTCAAATGTTTTGCCATGTAGTGTTAAGGAGACCTGAATCAGGTACTAATCATTTTTTTTATACTTTAATGAACCTCTTCATCATAGTGGGTGTGTAAACAGGTGCTATTTTTAGCACTGCATACTTGTTTGCTCTCGCTGTATTCCGCAAGGAATATTTTTTTGCTGATGCTTTGATCGCCTCACACTTTGAGTGTCTCTTCTTTAGAGTTTGAGAACATAAACAACTCCCTCCTTATCTTTTTAGCAACTCTGCACTCAACCACACAACCCATTTGATATAGGAAACTAGACCAAAAAGTAGAAGCGGATGGAAGGGGTGGGGGGTGGGGAGGGGAATCTACTGATTCATAGATAGAAAGACTGATTTCTCTAAATAGCTGATAGCAATCTCGCGATTGCAGGAAGCTCACTACATGCACGTTAAACTTATTGAGAGACAGATGCATCTTCTATACAAGATCTTGTATGTGTAGAAGTAGTCTACCACAGGTGCTGGGGTAAATGCAGAAGGAAACAATATGAAAATATCTCAAAGAGGAAGTGTGGGGGAAAGGGAAGTCATTACAGACGTCTATCTGCCGATTAGGGACTGTATTCTTTACACTGCTTTTCAAGATATTCTTCTGATAATAAAAGGAACCATGCTACCTTTCATTTAACCAAATATTCAAACATTTTAACTATGATTTTAACAGAAACTTCATGTCATTGCTCATATTTTAGTTTGTTGTTATAGAAAATGCATAATCGCGATGTGACTTGCACATTCTGACTAGCTATGTTTATATTGTGCATATACATCTGATTAATCTCATATGTATAGGATGTGTCTGAGTCAGTTAGTTAACACTAAAAAGTGCTTTTTCTCTTCAGCTCACACATGTGAGGTCATGTAGGTCATTCCTTGACATTATTTACTGTGAATTACTGTGTATTATTTAAATTATCATATTTTTTCTATACTTTTATTGTTAGTGCATTGTTAATTTCTTGCTGTCATATTTTCATCAATAGTATGTTTTAATGGAAACTGTTTAAATATCATCATGATGCAAATTTTTTGTTTCACATTTTTTTCTTCATTATTGTCGATATTGGCATTGAAACGGAAGTAACAGTAACGACAGATCTTTTCTCAGTGTAATAGATTATCGAAAAAGAAAAAATGTAGAATGTTACTTTTATTTATCAGCTGTTGATTGGGTGTCACACTTTAAAATGGAGGTAGATTCTGCCAGGTTGCAGAGGAGAATTTAAGCTAAATAAAGAATTAGAAAGATTTGAGAAGGTCGAGTTATATTTTCATTAAAGATTATAAGGTAAAAAACAACAACATTTTTACTTTTGTGTTCATCTTCTAGTTCAGCGCCATTCTCCTGTCCCTCACCAGAGGCATTCACCCGTACCGCAGCGGCATTCCCCCAGCCAACAGCGTCATTCCCCTATCCAACAGCGACACTCCCCTGTGCCCCAGCGGCGCTCCCCTATCCTGCAGCGTCTTTCTCCGGACATGCACCGTCGCTCACCTCTGCCTGAGCTCAGCGACGGCCCCGCATCCTATTCTTGCAGGCCCACTTCCCACCACCTGAGGGCCAGTTTCCAGGGAAGACGAAGTTACTCTGAAGTAGCCGACCCGTCGGCTTATCAACGGCCACCGCGGTTCACTCTAGACCCGGTGTCCACCCTGCCGAAACCTCGACCTTATGTCGACAGCTACCACAAGCAGCAGCAGCAACAACAACAGCAGCAGCAGCAGCAACAACAGCAACACGGAGGAAGCCAGCACATGTTAGTTCAAAGACAGAGCTCTCAGTCTGGGGTTGGAGGCGATGGGGGATTAGCTGAATCTCCCCGGCTGTCCAGGGAGCTGTCCTTCCACCACTCGGATGTGTCCCACTTGCATTTCGAGCCACAGCCCAGCCCAGCACCTCTGCATTCATCCCCACAGCCTCCGCAGTCCTCAGAGGATGAGGAGGAATGGTCCTGCCCTCATCCCATCAGTCCACCGCGAACACTGGGGGTGTCGAGCCCCTCATTGAGCGCAAGAGGACCCGCCTCTTGTTCTGCATTCCCCATTCCTTCCCGTCCCAACACCCTAAGCTGCCACCCACCTGGATACCTGCATGCAGAGCACGCCCAGTCGTGGCCATCCATCAACGTGAGTAGCAAATCAGTGACCAGAATAACCAACCCAGGGTCATTGGAAAAACATGCCTGTGGCAACATTTCTGCAAAATGATATTACATTGCTTCTTGCACTTTTCGTGACGCACTGCAAGTGCAATTATGTACCAGGTGAGCTACCGAGCAAGTTTTCTATGTCAAAAAAGCCAGACATATGGAGCTGGTTATGTGATGCAAACATTAAAATTGATCAGTTTACAAACCATGCACTATGGTAAAAGTCTTTTGAGGTAATAACACATTATTGTGTAAGGTGCAATGTGAAATTAATAGATAATCTTATTAATCATAATCATAATTTGTGTGAAAAGGAATAAAAGTAGTTTTACTACCACTACTGTTTATTTGAGCTGAAACTTTAGTAAACTGAATGGTTTTTTTTTAGCACATTTTTCCAATGAGCCTATGTTGAGAATAACATAAAGGTGAAATGTGTCATTTCTGCACCATTTGCGTGACCAAAGAGAATTACATATTTATGTTTTCAGACTGGATTCCTTAAATTTGTGCGCCATTCAGCATTTAGAATGATTTTACAATTCCATTAATTAAAATATGTGTAATTTACCTAGAATGGAAAGGTTTGTTTAGACAAACTTTGAATGGTGGCTCGTCAAAGCCATGTCTTAAAACTTACAAATTAAAAAAATATAAGTCTTCAAGTTTGAACTGTCACCGAAATGTATGTTCTAATTTATATATACAGTAATCCCTTGCCACTTCGCGGTTCAAGTTTCGCGGCCTCAGTGCATCGCGGATGTTTCAAAAATATTCATCGAAAAATAGAAAATCAAAAATACGGCCATATCGGCAGCCGTATTGCAGAAAGCAGCATTGCTTCATTGTGATGCGAAAGAAACGTTTTCCCAGGATGCCAGACAAAGAGAGAAACTCTCTCAGAGGCTTTGAACACACACACAGGCACTCAGACGAGGCACGTGATTGGTTCCCGGCACAAGATCAACGAATGAGAGCGCGAGTGGAGTGGGAGCCACTTCGTCTCTCTCAGAAGCAAATGTTGACGATCCAGCGCTGATATCTGACGATGAAGCGCTTCCCGAATTGATTTAAAGGCCTCATTATACCAGTGCAGTAACACCATCATCATCATCATCATCATCATCATCATCACATTCATCAAACCACACAAGTCTGTCATCGTCGTCATTACTGGAGTCTCAAGATACGACTGTCATTGATGAGTGTAGAACACCATAATACGTATCGTATGAGAGAGAGAGTAAATGTATAATATTAAGGTTTTATAATTAAATGGATTTAATTAAAATATATTTAAAGTATAAATATACATATTTTAAACATTCTGGTTCCTACACACACATATACGGAAATTCCTAGGTGGGCCAATCCTACTTCGCGAATTTTCACCTATCGCGGGGGGTTTCCGGTCCCCAATAACCGCGATAAACGAGGGATCACTGTACTTTTAATAATTAAAAATTGATTTCCAGAATGCCATTGTTTGTCAAATTTCTGTAAATCAGGAAAATCCTTTTCCTGTAATTCCGATTCAACTTCCTGTGGGGTGTGGCCAATACAATTTAAATGAGAACTGTCTGCCTGCTCTAATAAACAGCAAAATGTATTGGAAAGTGCCACAGAGAAACAGTGTTTAACCATTTCAATCTTTTGTTTGTGCTAATCAAGCTGGGAAAGAAGATACGCATTTCACCTTTATCGTATCTGTTTTAAAGGTGGGTTTTAAACATTATGTCTGTCAAACATATCACTGTGCCCTTTGCAGCTGTGGATGGAGACCGAGGAGGAGGGTGACGTCAGGAGCTGCCCGTTGTGTCAGCTAATCTTCCCTGTTGGTTACCCTGATGATGCCTTGATCAAGCACATTGACTCGCACCTGGAGAACAGCAAGATCTGACAGCTGGGCCAGGACTCTCCATTGTTCCGCTGTTACACTCATTCTTTGCTCCTGGTATTTTTAGCTGGGTGCCTTCAGACAGAATGTAGGCGATGCACCTGTGGCCAGTCTCACAATTTGTTAAGTGAAACAGAGATCAAAGATAACCAACACAGCTCAGATATGTCATGAATGGCTCACATCTCTATATATCTCGCTTCTTTTAAACACAAGTTTCTTGAAATTGGCAACATTAATTTGTATTTTGAACATGGTCAGCATACAATAAAGGCTCTCATTTCAGCTTTTAGCTACTGATCCCAAGGTTATTTAGATTTATTTATTCTTCAACGTGATCACAGAATGTACTTTGTGTGTCATTTTTAGGTAAATTGAGAAGTTATGAAGGAGCTATACAGGATGAGGGAATGGGGGAAGATTAGACACATGGCCAATGGTTGCATCATTTGAATTTCAGCACTTTATATAAGCACTTAATATCCCATTTACTACCTTTACCAATATTACTAACACTAAGGCAAAAAAGTAAAATGTTATAGATATCATTTATTTTTTAATACTCCAGGGTATCGCCCTTATATATATCTTAGTTTGGCAGGTCATCCCTTTAACAAAAAATGATTATTTGTAATTATCTGTAAATTCACATCTTTTGTTTGTCTTCCGGGGTGTTTGGCTGTACATAAAGGGGAGATTTTTTTCTTCCCTATGAGATATTCTTAACGAATTTTCATCTCACAATACATTTAGCCAACCACTGACAAAACGCCAGTTACTGTTGTTTCTCAAGACAGTAAGACTGTGATTTCTGCAGGATGGTTTTTGATCTTTTTGATGTAAATTGCTTCAGAAAAATTGCTTTGACAAAAATAATATATTCTTCTGATCACATCACTGAGCGCGATCAGTTTTATCGTTTTTTTAATGTACTGTAAATGTTTACCTGTATTTAAAGCCAATTATATGTATTAACTTGTAAATTAATCTATATAATATAGATATGCATTTTGCAAGCTCTGATAAGAGCAAATGGATTGCTGAAGATTAAAAGAAAACCATTGGAACTGCTAATTAAAGTTTTGCATTGTTGTAATCCAAACGATAAAGCCACCCAGTTGAATTACTTAACTATCTTACTATTCCTCCAGTCTTATTTCTTGCTACTTTCCCTGATTCTGCAGACTTTGTGAAATCGAGGGCACTGGATATGCTACTAACCCAAATACAGAGGAACTAAAATGGGAAAGTGGCACAAAGAAGTCATCGCTGGTGCACATGTGCGAAATTACAAAGCCAAATATAACGAAGATCCAAATGAGAAGCTGTACTCTCTCTGTCAAATAACTGGGTGGAGGAGGTTTCATCCAATTGGTTGTCTAATTTTATGTGGTAACCCCTAATATACTGGAAAATACCGTCCCAGATATTGTAAATATGAATCGTCTATGATGTCACCGTTTAATATTCCATGAAAGACTAACAAACAAGTGTGGATTAACTGAAATACCATCAATAGAACCAAAGACACAGCCTGCTTGTTTTTTCTTGTTTTTCCCCCCACATGATCACCACTTCAGCATATTACGTTGAAATATGGTGCAAAACTGCAACATTATTTAATGGGTATTGTGCAGATGTGGAAAGTCACAGCTAAAGTGTAAAGACAATCCATTTCTTCATAATAACACATATACAGTTTCCATATATAAATTGTCTTGCATCCTTGTCCATGAGAGTACATGCAGAGTACAAGCAAAGTAAAACTTCAGCCACTATTCACAAAGATTCGCTCAGGAGTTATTTAAAGAGCTATTGCTGTTTCCTTGCTCCTCAAAACAGTGTTTTTCTCATGCGAAGGCAAATTAGCCAACTGAATGCTTTTCTGGATGCTCAAAGTATATGGTCTCTCTTTTGCCCTGTAGTTTGGTGTGTGACTTTTTTGTGATATTTTTAAATAACTCAGGGGATAAAACTTTGTGAATATGGCTCCTTGACCATACAGGACTAACCTCCACAGGGACAACGTGACAACTCGTCAAATCTTTTAAAGAGCTAAGAGGACAATAATGGGGTAGAGATATTTTGTCATAGCAGTAAGGTACTGTAAAGAAAAAAAAGATCATTGAAAATGAATGCATATTGTGTCAAAAATTCTTCTGTAAATACTATGAAATAAACTGGAACATGCACTAATTGGGCGTCTTTTTTATAGGATCACAAGGGATATTTGCAGTGCATTATAATCATGTTTTCAAGAATACCCTCATAACATAATATTGGGAATATCATTAACCCACTATCATTTGTTTTCAAAAATCACCACAAATTGACTTGGAATTATAAGGTTCTATCTGCATTCTAAGTGGTTTTGAGATATTAGGTTTCAAAGTTTTTCATTCCGTTCAACTTTACAGATTGAACTCTTTGTGTTTTCTAAATAAAAAGTAAAATATGTAAAAAAAAAAAATATGTAAAAACCACATAGTGTAAATAAGTTGATAAAATGTCAGATAGAACCTTACGTGACATAAGATTATATTATATTATAATATATTAATAATATACATAATATAATATAACCTTATATTACCAAGGTGACACACACAATTTAGTGGAAATGTTACAGTTTAAAAATGTCCTTTAGATGGTAAGCAAACAATAAGTTATTGTAAGTTAAAAAGTTAAATGGCCAGGAATAAAGATCTGAGCAACTTTGACAAAGTGCATATTGTTTTTGTAAGTGTGTGTCTGTCACAGTCATGTCACTCTCCTCCTGTGTGTCCCTCCTGTGTTTCCGTAAATTGTCTTATACCACTCCCCCCTTGTTTGTTGCCAGGTGTTCCTTGTTTTCCCCCCAGCTATTTATACCGTCATGTGCTCCATTGTCCTTGTCGATTGTTAACGTTTCATGTGTCTGTTGTGTGGATGTTCAGGCTTCCAAGTTTGCACTCCTAAGTGCCATTTTGTTTCTGTTTTCTATAAAAGTCTTTTCAGTTCTCATCTCCGTGTTCTCCTCACCTCTCTCCGCATCGCATTGCACGCCAGCCAAAGTGTTACAGTGTCAGAGTTCAGAGCGGCAAGGCTTATGGGTTGCTCCTGGTCACCAGTGCTGAGAATTTACCAACAGGGGTCCGAGGATGGACAGACCACAAACCAGTGAAATGGCATTGGGTGTTGAAGGTTCATCGATGCATGAGGACAACGAAGGCTATCCCATCTGGTTTGAACTGAACAGAAGGTCTGTAAAACACAAGTCACACAAAATTTAGCTGATGACCCCTGTCCACCATTGAAAGTGCCTACAATGAGCAGCAAGCATCGAAACTAGACATTAGAGCAATGGAATAAGGTCATCTGGTCAGATGAATCATGTGGACGGCCATGTTACATATACCTGGAGACGTGATGGCACCAGGATGCACTGTGGGATGATGAGAAACTGGTGGAGTGAATGTGATAATCTGGGCAATGTTCTCCTGTGAAACCCTAGGTCCAGCAATTCATGTGGATGTAAATTTGACATATGCCACCTATTTAAACGCTGTTACAGACCAGGTATGGAAATGGTATTGTTGTGTAATAAACCTGTTTTCAAATGTCTGCACTTTCAGGCCCTGAAAACACCATAGTCACATAAATGAATTGCCAAAATGCACAAAAAATTGCCTGTTTGTGTTGTGTGTCGTGTAAACGGCTCCTTAGAAAGAACTTTTTTTTATCCATTATGCTGTTTACATTCACTAAATTCATAGTAACAATAGAGATGGTTTTCTCAAAGTGATTTTTAAAACTCTCATCTCTTTTCCTCTAATTCCCCCACCCCACTTCCGACCCTTTGTGTCATTTCTGTGCCACATGCATACACATATTCTGTGCGAGATACACTTCTCTCAATTTCACAGGATGGCCCGCCCATCCGCTCAAAACCACATGCTCTCCGTGAGCTCTGTGCTCGCTCTCTCTCTTTCTCTCTCTTCTGCCTCCTTTTTTCTTTCTCTGTTTCTCTCTCTCTTTCTTTGCTTTTCTTTCTTGACATACTCGCACAAATACACATCACATAACTAATGCCCCCACCTTAAACTTTTCAGCAGATATGGGTCATACTTAGATTTTAGGGGTGTTAATTAAAACTAAAACACAAAGGGAAATCAAAGCCAAGTTGAATTATAATTAATTTTTAACAGAGTACAGATTTGCTTTGGGGAAAGTTCGTTAGATTCTCTTAAATAGTTTTAACAGTTTTGTGAGACTATTTACTCTTAACCCTGTAGCAATATTTAACTGTTGAGAATAGAAGAAGAGATATATTTCCTGATAATTTAGGAATAGTTTTTCTTCGTTCACCTGAAAACTCTGAGAAAATACAATAGAAACAACATGATAAGAGCTTGGCATTAGTGGGTAATATCTAATGGTAATATCTAACAAATATGTAATGTATAAAAAGTGAACAGAATGTTTGTGAATCAGCATACATGCATTAGTGTCACCCTGAATATAATAATAATAGTAAAAAAGATTAACATATGCAAAAATTACAGGTTGTGGACAAAGGGTTGTGGTTCTAGAGTTCTTTTCTCAATTTTAAATCTCAATTTTAAAAAGGTTCATTATAAGGAGAAATGTCTTTAATAATTGCACAAGACTTTCATGTTTAGTGGTTATTTCAATGTAGTCCAATCATAATGTACGTTTACAAGCTGTGTTCATAAAATGTAACGAAAATTAAAGCAAAATGAATTACAACTAAATCCATTAAATGATTCATGATGGAAACCCCTAAATCTACATATGATGTTGCCTGAAAGAACCCATGAGGTTTGATATAGAACTTTTTCTTAATCACGTGAAATGGTCAAAAGAACTGTTTGTGAAATCCCCCAAAAAACCAAAAAACTTAAAAACAACAACAACAAAAAATATGTTGACTTGTTTGACATTTAATCTAAAAAATATGGGCATTTATAGGGAGTTGAATGTTCTACCTTTACTGTTGCATCTGGGAAAACTCTGGGCAAGTCAATCAAGTTCTTGCACACCATGATAAAGTTAATCATTTCTTGGATCTCACTTTATGCATGGGAATTGTCATTTTGAAACACGAAAAAGTTATGTACACCTGCTAGTAACGGGTGGTGTTGAAATAGCATTAAAAGTCATCAAACGTTGAGATACATTTACATTTATCTCAACTGGGCTGCCTATTTTTTTCAGGCTCTTCTAGAGATTTTGATGTCCTTTTTTTATTCAAATGTTAATGCTAATTACACAATACAGTATATTTAAAAATGAAGGTAATTTGAAAATGCATAACAAGAGCTATAAAATATGTTTCATGCTTTTTATTGTGTCATTGGGCTTTGTCTTGGCCGCTCTGGTCAAATAAAGCTATAGACATCTATCCGTCTCCCTAATAGCCCACCCCAAAGAACTAAAGATAACAAAACCAAACATATTTAAAATTGTCATGTGAACTGGTCCCAGGGTCTAGTCTCCATTTTGGTTTAGCATTAGGCATGAATTTTAAGTAAGCAATATGCCATCACATCTCACTCTTACGCTCATTTGCTTTTGTATCCCTGTACGTCCCATATTTTCCACTAGATGGCCAGGAAGAACACGAGAATGAGCTCTTTCATATTCCATGTGCAACACAGAGAACACAGAATACAGAACACAGGACAGTGCCACTTTACTCTAATACTCCAAGGAATATATACGTATATATAGACAGACAGATAGATATTATATATTAGACTTTATATAATTTTCTAATCTGCTGGCTGTTTAATCGACATAGAGAGGTGGTGCTGGTCATTTTACTACAGTAAGTGTGGGTGTAAAACTGGAAACACTGAGTTAAGGTTGTTGATGGATGTGTTATTGTGGGAGATACTTGTTTTCACCACAATAGGTGCTTTTGCAACACCTCCACCCAAATAGGGTCTCTAGAATTCTAGCACCCCCCACGTGTCTTCCCCCTCTTTCCACAGTTGTTTATTGACAAATGAAATTAATTAAATTTCAATTTGTAACATTACTTTTAAAAGTAACTTTCCCCGACAAAACTTGATCTAACTAATCAACCTTCATGGTTGTTGACAACCTTCCCATATGAAAACTAGCCCCTGTCTATAATCCTTTGCCTCTTATCAGGAATTCCATATTGCACACTGAAAATATCTGCTAGCTTTAAAACTAAATGAGGTTGCATATACGCTAAACAAAAAAAAAAACCAGGACAGGGATCAAACAGCGGGGAACAGAAGTGAATCTGTTGGCGCAATGAACCAATCAGGGTAGAGTGAGACATTGACACAGAGCATGAAGCAGTGACCTGCGTTTGAACTGCTGACCTGTGTAACTCACTCCTATTGACGGGACACACACTACCACTCTTACAACATAACGCTTCAGCAAGCAAAACGCAGCCCAGGGCGAGAGGGATGGAGAGGGGCAAGAGGAGGAAATGGGAAAGGAGAGGGCAACAGGGTAGTGTTAGTCAGGGTGTGAGGTTTTTTTTAGGGTTTTTACAAGAAATGAAGATAAAGACAAACTCTTCCTTGCATCTCTGGCCGCGTGACTGGGATCTGAGACTTGTGTGGGGAGAAATGTATGTAAAAACTATAAATAAAAAGTCATTAACGTCTAATCTGTTATTGATAATTGAATCAATTATTTTCAGGATCAGTTATTCATCCATTATTGACGTTCTCTAGACCTCAATTACACAACTAAACACGACAGTGGCGAGAGAGACATTTAAAGATTACAATTTGTCTTTGGCCCATATCATATCTTATCTCAGTATATCTTCTCTATACAGCTTGTATTAAATTTAATCAGTATGTTATGCATTGCAAAAAGTGATTTTCTTATTAAGTATTTGTGTCTAGTTTTCCAGTGCAAATTTCAAAAATAAAAATGTTTTAAATTGTTTATGCTTAAAACAAGAAGAAAGTACCTGCCAATGGGGTGATTTTGTTTAATTACTTTGAATTACGTTTCTTTTTCTTTCTGTTTACCCATTTTTTAAGCTTAAACTCACTTGATTTTGATACATTTTCAGTTTGCTTTTCAAGTAAATATTTCTCGATTTAAGAATGTTGCGATATCTGTACTGGAAAACAAGACAAAACAAAACAAAATCTCTTTTGGCGGTGTCATATTTTACGGCCCACTTCATGCCGGAAACATTGCAAAATGCATTTGTATGAAAGAAACCTCCTCATGCTTAAACCTTTGCCCAGGTGACCCCATTTTTCTGGCAACAATATGACCTCATCAAAGAGATTTGAGGGTTATTTTACAGTATGTGTGTCTCTGATTTACAATATCCACAAAACACACGTCAGGTGCCAACATCAATGCACCATCTCTTGACCTTAAACCCCTTTATCTATGATTTCTGTAGCAGATTAGTGAAAACCATTGTGTTTTCATTAGGCTTTGCGGTGGCAACTTGTGTGCGGTTTTTGCACAAACCCTCTTTCCTTGTTGGTGGTACACTTACTAGTCTACATAGAGAAGAGTTAGTGTGACCATGAGTTTCCATGAACAGGAAGAGTGACTCACACACCCACAGCCTTGACTGCTATTATAGTATGAAATTCTAAAAAAAATTAATAAATCAGCACGTTTCATCCACATTTTCCCTAATTTTCAAGTTTTTTGCAATCAGTCAGGTGTTTTTGAAAGTTCGCTTCATTTACTCTTGTGACTGGTGTCACGGTGGGATCTGTCAGGATGCATTTCAGCTCAACGTTCGGCGGACATGTAGCGCAACTTAGCAGAGCTCATCATTAGCTGTTGCCGCATGGCAAATGAGTGGCGCAGCCCTTTTTTTCCATGCGGCAGTATCACAGCTCCGATCTGTCACCCTTTGCTCGCCCTAATGTGTGAAAGTAAGACGTGTTGCGCCTATTAGCACTTTCTGGCAAGGCTGGCATGCTGATCTGTCCTCCCTGGGGAGCCAGGCAATATGGTGGCCCGCACTCTGGGCCTGCCAGACAGGGCGCCCACTGTCACTCCACATCAGCTTGACATCAACTGCCCAGTCAGGCGGCTGTAAACACACACACAAACATACAAATCAAAACGTGATTAATTCTCAGACATGATTTCTGTACAATCAAATTAAATCAACAGTCAAATTTTGTACATCTAATTCAACTCCCCCACCCCATTACAAAAAAATAAAAATAAACGGGTTCACTTCATTTTCATGGTCCCTTTAACATATTCTGTTGACTATAAGTAATGTTCCACCTATGTCTAGTAACTCTCATTAGAGTGTCAATACAAAGTAATGAAGAATACTGTATCAATTTGTAACCCTTTGTTATTGCACACTTGCGCTTGTTGAATAAATTAACTATGCCTGACTAAAAAAAGAAGATTTCCGCAAAATAATACACCTTTGCATGACAATTCTTCCACACCTCTAGGTGCCACTACAGAGTTGCTTTCACATTAGACTTCGAACATCGCAATGAACAGGATATGGTGTCTCATTCCATGGCATTTGTTTTATTTATCAATAAATTTTAATAAATTCAAGATATGGAACTCTACCATTTACTCAACTTTTCAACTTTGAAGCTTATTTATTAATTCAGCCAAGAGTTCAGTACAATGAGATAAAGAATTTGCTTCCACTACTTATTGTATTAATACCTGGCTGTGGTTTATTGATTTGAAATTGTGCCCATATTGTGCTAATTTGTTCTATAGTTTAAATTTAGTTAAATCAAGGTGTACAACGTGGTCACAATTTAACTAAAACAAGTGAGCAAATGACTAAAACGTGGGCAAAACATAGTGGGAAGTGTGTAGGCCGCCCTATTTTTACAACGTTTATTGTTGAAGAAAAATCTGAGAAAAGAATACAATTTAAAAAAAAAAAAATAAACATAAAATAATACAAATTTAAATACAAAAACATACTGACAAAAACTTTAAATTGTGTACAATTGATTTACTTAATAAATAAGTCGCTATAGTGCTTTTAAGTTCTGTGCACAACTCCAAATCAGAGTTCATCGTGTTTGAATCAATGGTGTGAAAAGGTTAAGTACCTACCGGTGAGGTTACCGACCCTGATCTCAGCATGCTAGACCTCATCGTGAACTGCTACTGAGCAGAAACACTCCACAGATAACCTGTAACATTAGTGGGAAAGGTCAAAAGTGGAAAAACGTCAAACAACATCATATTCCAACACCATCTAACCTAACGCATCGGGAGTCACTTTTAAAGGCCACAAATATCTTGTGTTCGCTGACAACGTTGCACATCCGATTCACGGGACTCTTTATTAATCACATTGCACTGTACGCAGACTCTCTAAAATATCGAAAAACGGAGTCGTGTGTGTTGATAACGTGACTTGCAGCTGTAAATTATCCCCACGCATGTCAGCAACGTGTTATCTTGTTAATCTGACGTTAAGCTTCCTTCCAGTGATCCCCATTGGGCAGGTGAGGTATCATAGCCTGATGCCAGGGATCGGTTGGTTTTTGACCTGAAATTAATTTAAGATTAAGCGAGCCAGAGGTAGCAGGGATGACGGGATGCTGGGAGCAGAGGCGTGAGGGGGCAGGGCTGTCTGACGATCTGTCACAGCTCCACGCCTGGATGCTCAAGTTCATATTAGCGGTGACGAGACAAAGGGGTGACACGTTCCAGCCCTCAGGGGCCGGTTCCGGTGCATACACATACGCACATGAGACCTCCACACTGACACAATCGCACACATGCAATCCACATAAATATTACTATAGTCCCTCCAGGGTTGGGAGGGTCAGTTTAAGTTCATTTCAGCTGCAGTTGTATTTCATAATTCATTGTGATGAACTGAATCAATTAAAGAGACCCTACCTGGACTATTCAAAGTCTTAAATTCCTTCACACAGAATTGCAAGTTAAAAAAAAACAAGTGGGATGCAGCTGGGATGATGTGTTCAGGAATGAAAGAGCAGCGAGCACATCACATACACATTAATGAGAGTACACACAGACACACACATATCATAAAGGTTCACAAACAGCTCGGTTGATGGATAGAGGGTGGCAGAAAGCGATGCCTGAGCATGACAAGATTGAACTTTGGGACATCTCAGCACTCGACAGCTTCAACAAGAAGAGGGCAGCAGGCGGTCACCAGGGGCATTGCTGCGGTCACCAGGGAATGACACGGTATAGGAGAGGGATCTGGAGAAGGAGAGGAGAACGGGAGGGAAGGAAGATAGGAGGCATCACAATGTCACTGTATTGCCAGGCCATGTCAGTTGCAATTAGCATTGGATGCAATTTTCTGAGCAATTAGAGCACTTATGTTGAGAGATCTGGCTGGCAAACAAGAGGTCCTATAACAGCCATTCTGCCAGTAACACATGCCACGCACACACACACACACACACACACACACATTTACTATAGATAGATAGATAGATAGATAGATAGATAGATAGATAGATAGATAGATAGATAGATAGATAGATAGATAGATAGATAGATAGATAGATAGATAGATAGATAGATCCCTTCTTTTTAGATAGATAGATAGATAGACAGATAGATAGAGCCCTTCTTGATAGATAGATAGATAGATAGATAGATAGATAGATAGATAGATAGATAGATAGATAGATAGATAGACAGATAGATAGAGCCCTTCTTGATAGATAGATAGATAGATGTCTTCCCCCTCTTTCCATAGTTGTTTATTGACAAATGAAATTTCAGAATGACTGACTGAGCAAGGAATGTTCCATGTGTCACCATGTCATTACCATTATACAATTGATCTGCCTTTTCTGCTGCAACATATTAGTAATCGTTTTTTAAATCAAAAACAAACAAACAATAAATGCTTAATTTCAGCAACACCTTTTAATATTTAAATTCCACAAAGTTTTAAACTATAACCTCCTCATTCCAAACGTCCAACTGGAAAACAATTTAGAAATAACAGCAGCATGTGAGAATGACGCTCCATTATTATTAACTGAAATAACTGTTTACTTTGGTCATCATGGAATGTTACACTAATTAAATGCTATTTTGGCTTTAATTGATATGATGAAAGTTTAATTTGCAATGAATGTTGCAATTAATTCGAAAAAACAAACAATATTGAATGATTCACATAAAGATAGATAGAGCAAGGACAGGAAGGAGTGACATAAAGCGAAACAGGAAAGACGATTAAAGTGTGCCAAAAAAGACGGGGCTAGAGTTCATAAGAAATTGGGTGGTTACAACTTTCTTTCCACTGAATGCAAGCTTCTACACCAAAACCTGCCACATTGGTGCCTCCTACATGCCTGATTGAGTCAGAAGACACCAGCCAGGGAAATCTGGAGATGTCTTCTGCTATCAGCTGCAATGTCCAAAAGATCCCTCAGCCTCATTCATTCAGGGTGAGACCTTCATAGAGGCTTAACATCTACTGAACCAGAGGGTGTCACCTCATGTCACCCCCCGTGTTACTGACACATGTCTTTTCAGGTCCTAGGCTCATATTCCCTGCTTCATCTGGCCCGTCTGCTCCTGTTGGAAGAACCCACATCACCAGCCATCCTATTGCCTGGCCGAGAACCACTCAGCTGGGGCAAAAGGATTTGTCACATTCAGAGTTAACACTTGCCTGCGCGTATTAAAAGATGAGATGACACAAACGCTTTAAAGGCCTCACTCACTATCACAGCTAGGGATACACAGAGAAATGCTGCTGCAACAACAACATGAATGAGCGGTCAAACAAGTAAGAAAAAAATGTTTAAATATAGTTTTATGTTATTGAATATTTAATATATATTTAATATTGTTATTTAATGTTCTGAAAGGAAAAAATGTTTGAACAGTAGTTTCTATAAATTATTAATAATAAAACAAAAATAGAATATCATCATGTAAATAGATATAAATGCATAAAATGAAGAATTTTACAGGCAATTGTTTCAGCATATAAAATATGTTTAGTTCGTTCCTCAAACAAAACGATTATGAAGAGTCAGAAGAGTTAGAATATTATGCACTAGTCGCATAGACTTCTTTTAAAATGCTTTTACTGTTTTTATAATAATTATAATAATAATTTATTATTTGTTGTTGTTGTTTGGTTGGACTCTGGTCCACAGGCATTTTGATAAACCTATTTTCACAGGAAATAATGAGTGAATTTCATTTGGGGTTGAAATCTGATTTTTAATTTGACCATTTAATGAAATTAATACATCACAAAAGAAGGAAAGACCTCTGCCTAGCAACACTACTATCAATAGACACTTTTTTTTATTTCAAAACAGGAACCTTTGGTCTATTTATTCAGCTTGTTTATTTCTCACACCAATTTTTGTCTCACTTCCTCTCCGACCCCAGTGTTTTTTCTTTGTTCTCATTTTGACCATCCTCCCACCGTTCTCTCTTTCTCTCTTGTCCTCCCTCTCCATCCTCCCATCTGGACTGATAGTGGTTGTGATGGCTGGGGTGTGAGGCGCTGCCTGGGTCCAGTTCCTTTCTGGTCTCACCCACACCATGTGTACCATAGGTGCGTGAAGTATAAATACCGCAAACCCTGTGGCCATGCTCATCCCAGCAGGACCCTCACTGGCCCTCTTCCCCCCTCCCCACTCCCCTTCAGTTTTTCTGTCCCTAATTAGGATCTTGGGCTCGTTAGGGCCAGAGACCCTCAGGCCTGCTGACACAAAGTTGATGCTATCTGATGTAACAAGTCAATGCTAAGGGGATGGATGCTAATTTTAATTAATAGAATGTAAGGGTCAGTTTGTGCTAAAATGCTAGTGGAAAGCACAATGATCAAATTACCAAGAGGTAAACCACAACAGTAATTATCATCAAAAATAAATGCCCAGAACAGAGAACAAAATGCATCCATCCTGGAATTTGTGACTTCTTGCCAACATGAATCTTGGCAGAACCGGTTGATGATTCCCAAGTGTTTCTTTCAATGAGCTTGATGTACATAAACCTGTAAAACAGGGGTTTCCATATGGGGGAGGTTTGTGAGTTGATGAAAAGCTAATAATATTTATTTTAAAAGCTCAAAATGTCCAAACACAAGCTCAAGGATTTTTACATGTTAAAAGCTCAAAGGTCTGAACTTTAAAAAAAGAATCTGACATAAATGACTGTACTGAAACTTTTTTTTAGCATTATGAGACATTTTCATATGAAATTGTATTAATTGTATGATTCACATGATATTTATGACAAGTATGTACATGCAAACTAGAACAAATGTCAAGATTTGAAAGATTTTAAATTATTTTCATTTTTCTGGTGAACTATCTCTTTAAATACAGCTCATGCCATCATTTAAATTAACAGTTCATCTAACATTTACATTTGTCACTATTTACTTTAATGTCATTCTAAACTGCTCTTAATATTTCTGTGATACACTTTAGGAACATACATGATTATTTGGTGAACTATTCTTTTAAGCATTTTGGTTTGACTTATTTCCCCCTTCATCTCTCCAGCACATGAAACCTGTGTGATGAATGTGGGAAGACCAATAGTATGTGTCCCTATCAGAGCCAGAGTAATGGAGCAGCTAGAGCCAGATGACTGTCTCTGTGTGTGGAGAAACCCAGCTGTGGCTTCCTCTAGTGATCTGCCGTAACTTCAATCTGAGTGAAATAGAGCCCTTAAACTAATAGTGGTATTGTTTTGTCTTCTGCCTCATCTGTTTTCTCAGTATGAGCCAACATGCTCTATAGTCTACAGCAGAGCTGCAATTGATACTTTAGGCTTTGGAACTTATAGTAATATCTGTCAGGGTTCTGCTGCATTCGGTCTAGTAATTTCTTGTTGTTGTGGCTGAGCTTGGACACTACCGTAATCAATCAATCAAATTTTATTTATATAGTGCCTTCCAAACAACCAAAAGGTGCACAAGGCGCTTTCCAATAAAAACATCAAATGACAACAAAAAAATAAAGAAACAACAAAACAAACAACAAACAACAATTCAACTGTGATTTGAATACACTCAGCACTCCTCCAAACTTTTTATACTTAAACCTCGGAGTAACCAGAGAGATATGTGTTGAGATAAGTGTTCATGTAAGTAATGAGTGTAATGAGCAGAGTGCAATGTCTCATGTTTTGCTGATTTCTAAAGTCTCGAGTCGCGCGCTCTCTTGTCTGTGTAACGTCTTATGTGCGGGTTATGATGTCAGTTTTGGTTTTGTGCCGGGATTCGGGCATTCTTGAGTCGCTTGTTTGTCCTTGTCATGAGCGCACGAGAGGAGTCTTTGCTCGTTCTCCCTTGTCTGTGTGTTATGTTTAGCATGCGGTTCATGTTTTCATTGGCCGCGTACTTTTCAGGTTGTGTTTTATGTCGTGCAGTTTGTGTTTTCACCAGCTGCACGCTGTCTCTTGCGTCTTGTGAACACGCGGCGATGCGTCTGCATTGGCTGCGTGTTTGTTTCTTGTAATGGTGTAACCCCGCCCGTCTTGTTCCCCTGTTATACATTGATTTGCCTCAGCTGTTCTGTTTATCAGGTGTTTCTGTTTGTTTCCAGTCCTGTTCTCAGTTGAGTCTTGTCAAAGTTAATTCAGCCTAGCCTTGTTTTCTCCCCTTGGGGTGATTTCAGTGGTGTTTTGTTTTGTTTTTATCATAATAAAATCCCCATTCTCCTGCATCATTGAGTCCTCGTATCTTCCCTTCATCACTCCTGACAGTATGTGAAAATGACAAAATGTGCATATTTAATGAAACAGTAAATAAATATGTCAAAAACCAACTGACCTTTAACATCACCTCCTCTTGCACACTCTGTGTCCTTTTTAAAATGCCCCTATTTTGCTATTTTAAAGGTTCATAATTTTCTTTTAGAATAGGTTAACATGCATCCAAGATCAAAACCATTTTCTCATAATAAACATTGCACATCACCTCATTTGTTCAATAATTCAATTTCTGTAAACCCCTCCTTTCCACAAGCCTACTCTGCTCTGATTGGTTAGATTACCCATTCTGTTGTGATATTGCCATTTCTGAATTTCAACTCAAGAGGTTTCCTCAGCACTTTTATTTGCAGTAATATGAACAAAGGTTTTACCTTTTACCTTTACCGTATCAATTCCAGCAGAAGTTAACCAGCAGCCAATGAAGACCAAAGGCTGGTATTATGTAAATTTGTTACATTGTTTCATAGGCATGTAACAGGAAGTGAGACTGGAATTGCTGACAACTCATTTGGGCAGTTTAGAATCAAATCTTTCTTTTAGAAGACAGTAACTTCATTTGTTCTACACTTTGATCTTTTTATTTTTGTAGACCTTTTACATGCACAAACATTGATATTACACACTGCATGAATGGCAATATCTGAAAAAGCATAATAGGGGCACTTTAAGGCAATCCAAAAATCTTAAGATTTGCTTTTATGTCCTATTTGCCCTCATCTTAATCACTATTTCCTCAACACGTCGCTCTTTGCTCTCCACCATCCCTGTAACACACCCTCCCCCTCTTTTCTCTGACCTAGATTTAGCAGTTGATCCAGACTGGAAGGTTAGCCCCTAGAGGGAGCACCTTGTCAGCCCTCCACCCCATCAGTTCACACACAAAGGGCACCCTTTGTCACTTCACATTTCCAGGCTTCCCTTGCCTTACTGTCGGTTTTCTGCCATCAGGCCTAAGTCTCACCTTTGGCCCAAACACAGGTAAGGAATTCATCTCAAAAACATCAATCAAACTAGATTTTAAAATCTTGAACTGTTAGAAATGTGTGCTAATTCAAAACTTAATGCACATTCCTGTACTGTAAACCATAATAAGTTGGAAGGGCTCAAAATCAGATGCCTCTAATTTTTTTAAGCTCACAAACTCCAAGATCCCACCCTCCCTGCAAATCGGAGTTCAAAGTAATGCCTCCTCCAAAACACAAGAACGCTCACAAACCAGAAACAAGATGTCCAGAGACAACGTTTCTGGATTACATCATGTGTAAAGAAATCTTTACAGTACGATGAGTAACAGTACTACAGTAATGAACATGACTTTTAAGTTAGATGCAGCACGTTTTCGATTGAGTAGAACTTAACATTTTGATTTTGCTTGAGTCTCCTGCTTCTCACATTTGTTTCCTGAGACAAAAACGCTGACATTCTCACAACGGTCTTCTTTAAAATTTTTGAAAATATCTCAACAACATCACACCCAGTACTCAGATTATTCTCCTTAGCTAGTTTAGAGTAAGAGAAGAGAATGGAGTACAGTTTATCTGCATAATTTTTATCTTGGAAATAGTAATGTACCTCTTGCCTTAATCAAAACTGATTTACAGAGATTTGCTACAGGAACAATGAACCTTGAGTATTGTTTGCTGAAAGGCACATTACGGTAAATAGTTTACAACTCAATCCTTGACCAATTTGATTGTTAATACATATTATATGGTTGATATGTGTGAGTTCATACTGAGACATTTGATTTGAAAGGTTGTTGAGATCTCTTTTGAAACTTTAGAGGAGACGAATGTGAACGATCTAGTGTCTCTAGCTATGGAGAAAACTCTGAGCACAATGTGTGATGTTGCGGAGATCTCTTCTGAAACTTAGGTGGAGATAAAAATGAGACCCCTGGAGTCTTTAGTTTCGGGGACAAATCTGAGCATAGCTTGATGAGCTCTCTTCTACACTTTGCAGTGGTTCTCAAACTGGGGGTCGCGGGATGATTTCAAGGGGTCGCGAGTTGGTTTGAAAAAATTCTGTATTTTCTGATTACAAAAATATTTTTCAATAGTAAAAAATTAAGATTACAAATAAAAAAAAAAATTTTTAAAGACAGAATTGATTAGAAGGTGTTTTTAAAAAAATTTAAATAATTTCGTGACTCTAAGATATGACGTCACCGTGCAGCGACTGATCGCTAGTTATTGATACTGCACGTGGAAACTGCAACTGCAAGAATGGATAAATTTGTAATTCGCAAGGCTAAAAATGTTGAGGAAATTGTGGACAGTCAGCCTGAATCATCTGAACCGTGTACCTACAAAACACAAGAGCAAGACCCCTTCTGACCAATGTAGGAAACGTCGGAAATATCAAGAGGAATTCATAATTCACAATTCCATAAGTATTTTCCAAAAGAGACACAACCAGAACTGTATGACTGGATACGGCAACCTTTCACTGAAACTAGGACTAATCTCCCCACAAAACTGGAAGATGCTTTTCTGGAGCTTTCCAGTGATCGGACATTAAAAACTTTATTTTCCAGTTCCACACTGCCTGAATTTTGGATCGCAGTAGCAGAAGAATACAGAGAGTTATCCGGTGTGGCAATGGATGTACTGCTTCCTTTGGTTCTACTTATTTGTGCGAGCAGACTTTTTCCACTGTTACATACATGAAAAACAAATACAGATCACGTCTTGATGTTGAGGATGATCTGAGAGTAGCCGTATCCAACATCAGGCCACAGATTACGCTTTTGTGCACCGAAAAACAAGTGCACCCATCCCACTGAAAGGTAAGCGTAATACAGTAAATATTATGGAAGTTTGTTTCCGCTATGTAAGAAAATATTTGAAAAGATAATGGCGATTTTTTTAATCTAAAAATTGTGATTTTACACCTCGCAATTCTGGCTTGTTTTCTCATTGTGAAATTGTAATATAAATTTACAGTGCAAGTTATAAAGTTATAAATGATATAAAGTCGCAATTACCTTTTGTATTATTTTTTTATTCTGTGGTGGAAACAAGCTTCCAAAGGAAGTGGATGTGGATTTAAAACAACTTTTTTTGTTTATTGTTTGTGTATTCTGTGGTAGTGGGTCGCGAGTTCTCGTCGATGTTAGTTTAGGGGTCGCTGGCTAAAAAGTTTGAGAACCACTGCTTTAGAGGATACAAAATGTTGATATAAAAATGAGAGATATTTAAGAATCACAAAAGAGTCTCATGAGGTTAGAAAGAGCAACTTCTGAGCAATAAAATATTCCTATAATGGAGATTGCAGCAAGTCCCACAACATTTAGTTTTGACTCTGTCTCGCAAATATTTATTGTGTCTCATTTGTGTCTATTTTTGTTTATGGGAAGGAATTTTAGAAGAAACATTTGAGACACTGTTGATACTAAAATGAGAGATTTATGAGAATCACAACTAAATCTCCTGAGCTTGGAAAGAGCAACCTCTGAGCAATAAAATAGCCCTATAAGGGAGTCTTAAAAGAGATTGCAGCAAGACAATAAAGAGATGTTCTATGTTTCTTCTACCACATTCTCAGACAGTTAGAGTTTTTCCCTTAAAAACAATTACCAATATTACAATGCACAATGACAAACAGGTCTTTAAAAAAGTATATGGTAGAACTCAAAAATCAAAAAGGTTCTTTACCTATGGTACCCTACCTTTGGTACCCAACTTTTCTGCTCAGAACAGAGATCTCTCTCTCAGCTCTCCACCTCAATCGAATGAGCGTATGGAGCCAGTTTCAAAACAGCCTAAAAAGTAGACTGCTTGCCATCTATATAATGCACTATGTGAGTGATCGGTGCCAGGAGGAGAGCTTAGGTTGGTTATGGCCCTCCCAGGGGTCAACACCCATCATGCACCGGACCCTAATGCTGCTGATGAGAGAAAGACCGCCCTGCAGGCCTGTAGTCCCTCGAGGAGTGGGCATTCAGCATCAACATAACCTGAGCCGACAGAACAAACACACACAAAAGCAAGAACATGTACACTCAAATACACACAGGACAGTGATCTGACACATACAGGCACACAAGCACAAAGACACACACATATCAAAACACGTATTGCAAGACAAGTCCAATATTAGACGACACATAAACACACAAGTTTCTCACTAAAGAACCCACACTCATGCACAGGACTGGAATGGGATTCATGTTGCACACACATGAAAGTACACTTTGAAAAAAAATTATTTTGATTACACACATGTTGGGTTTGCATGTTAAATGGGAACTTACCATTGGCATAATGATTTTTACACTGCACATACTGAATATTTGATCCCCTAGCCATAACCCTACAACAATCCTCTAGGGAAAAAAAAAGTACTGGTATTACTATGTGTGGTTCCCAAAACGTAGAGAATACCAGGACCAGACACACACATACACACAATAACAGTAATACATTACCAGTCAAAATGACCATTTAATAATTTAAAACACTAAAACTACAAACTACAAAAAATAATATGTATAAACAAGGCATACTGTATATATACATATTGTCACGGTTATTGTGAAGAGGAAGGAATGCAAGGAAATGGGAATAAACTGGAATAAACTGAAACAGGCTTTAATAAGGAAACTCAAAGAAAACACTTTAAATATAACAATAAGGGCACATATCCGCAAAGCCGCACAACCTTACACGGACAGCGATGGACGCCCATTGAAGGAAACAAAGGGTAGATATACACAAGGGCTGAATGAGGGTATAAGACACACCTGACAAGATTAAAGTTTGATGACAAGACAGGTGGAGTGGAGAAACACTAGGAGAGCATGGGAGGAACCAGGAAGTAAACAGAGACACGACTGATGCGTAACATATCTATGGGGTATTGTGAAGAGGAAGATGCGATATGCCAGACCCAACAATGAAGGCCACTATCAGAGCAACCTGGGCTCTCATAACACCTGAGCAGCAGACTGATCGACTCCATGCCACGCCGCATTGCTGCAGTAATTCAGGCAAAATAAGCCCCAACTAAGTATTGACTGCTGCACATGCTCATACTTTTCATGTTTATACTTTTCAGTTGGCCAAGATTTCTAAAAATCCTTTCTTTGCATTGGTTTTAAGTAATATTCTGATTTTCTGAGATACTGAATTTGGGATTTTCCTTAGTTGTCAATTATAATCATCAAAATTAAAAGAAATAACCATTTGAAATGTATCAGTCTGTGTGTAATGAATGAATATAATATACAAGTTTCACTTTTTGAATGGAATTACCGTAGTTAAATAAATCAACATTTTAATGATATTTTAATTATATGACCAGCACCTGTATATATATCTGTGTGTGTGTGTGTGTGTGTGTGTGTGTGTATTCCTTTTTTTGTAAATGTATATGTACGATTTTAAATACACTATTAAATCTACTAAAAATGAATAATAAAATAAAAATGATATAAAGTAAATTCAACAATTATGTTTTTTATAAAGAAATTTTACAGTAATAATAGATGTTATAGTGTATTTAATATTCTGCACAACTAATTTCAGAATTCATGAGAAGCATAAATTCTGCACAAGTATGTTTCAACTTTTTACTGGTAATGTAGATACAAAACGTTTGTCAGCAAGACACAGGCTAAAAGATCATGCTCATCATAAGCAATACATCTCCATTTACTCCTGCTCTTGTCAGCACTTTTGAACATGCCCATGGAGCCTGCAATCTGGTCTCATGCAACCTAACAGCCCTCAAATTAGCACAGTCTATCTTCACCTTTCCTCAACACAGCTGCCGTGTGTTAGACAGAAGGATGCAAACACCCACCAGCACCTTCTTCAGCTGTGCTGTACATCTGAGGTGCTGCAAAACACACCTCTGTCAGAATTCCCATGAGGGGCTGTAAATATATCATGTCAAAACAGCAACAGAAGACTTAATTAAACTGATAAACCCATCATGAGTGATTGGGCATTGTACAGATAACTGACAATTGTTTTGTGACATCCAAATTAGTTATATATTTGTATAGGCTACTGGAGATATATATAAAATATAGAATATTTTTCATTGAACTTCAAATATATTGCATTCTACATATATTTAGAATCAATGACGTTCAACCAATTATTTTATGTTATAATGTCATAAAAACGTAAGACAACCAATTATTTTTTCTTTTTTTCCAGAGAATATATAATATTTTAAGTGTATTACAAAATATTCTTATTGAAATATTTAAGTATTTTTGAGAGTGTAAGGAGATTCAGACATTCTTAAAATGTGTGTGTGTGTGTGTGTGGGGGGGGGGGGGGGGGGAGGGTTACTACTATTTGTGCTGTTAAACATGATTCTTTCAAAACTAAGTTGGAATAATGACGTAATATATACTTCAATCCTGCAAACCAAACACATGAGTAACATCCACATCTCCTGACAAGAGACTGAGCTTAAACAAGAGGAACTAAATACACAGAGCAAACAAGGTAATTATCAAAGCACACCTGAACAAAGAGACACAATCAACTCAGTAACCATAAACCAAGGCACTAGAACAAAGGAAAAGGTAATCTGAATGAAACTAAGACAAAAACAATTGATATCTGTGACCTCACACCTTAACGACGAGATGAGGGAGGGACAGTGAGGGCTTTGGAGGAGGATAGGGAGATGGCGAAGGGATAGAGAAAGTAGCACAAAAAGGTATGGTGAGAACAGGTTGACAAGGCATGGAGTAGATGAGTGGCCGGATGTTGTTGACCCAGAGCGCGACTACAATGATAGCCTACGGTGGAGTTGATGGAAGAAGGAGCCATGATGGTGACTTGAAAGGCGACATCCTGGGGATGACCGACATAAAGGTAGCCATTTAGAGATGATGTACATCCCTTGTGTGGATGTAGAGCCGAGGGAGTGATGGGACACCAATGACCTGGGCGGCTGCTACAGAGTCATAGTGACAATCCCTAAGATAGAAGTGAGGATCCGGAGTGCTGCGGTTGAGCTGGAGTGACCAAGGACAGAGGTAGAACCCGGGGGAGCAAGGAGCTGATCAAAGTTAAAGGGGTGGAGGGCCAGAGAGCAGCGAATGGCATGGAGATGCCCGACGCAGGTGGAGTTGACAGTCCGAGGGAGCAGGGTGAGGCTGAATGGCTGATGGTCCACGCCAGAGCTGAGGGAGGAAGGAGTGCAGGCGCAGGAGCCAGGGTGATGGGTCTAGGTGGAACAGACCACTCTGAGGCTGGAAGAAGAACCACAGGCTTATCACACTCTAGAGGAACTGGGGGGAACAGCACAAAAAACGAACATTTTTGTAGATGTGGTGGGAGAAGGAGTCTGGCCAAGGCCAAAAGGACTGAAGATATACTTCAAGAGACAAAAGGAATTCATCTCACCATCTTCACTCAAAGAGTCCATTAAGTCCACTCACTCTCAGGGGCAGGAGGGTGGGCAGGGCTCGTTTCCATACCTTCAAACTGACTCCACTAGAATTCCCATGGCAATGGACAGTGCTGGTCTGACTCTCTGTGGTGCTTTGGCACCGGCGGAAATAGTGGGGGCTCTGGTGTAGTATCCATTGATAGGGGTGGTGACGGCCTGGGTTCTAGGTGTGGTATGGATCAGGGTAGACACTATCCAGACACCTGATGATGTCTTCCCTCCAGCTAAGTCCGTTGGTGTCTGGGAGGTCCACTGACTAGTGGTAATTTCCCCCGATCCAAAACAGGGTTCTCCCTCATCATAGGGAGAACGGATAGCAATGTGTCAGGACTGCAGGTCATAATCTATAAATGACAGGCCTCTCCTCTTCTGTCACAACTTGTGCTAGATGATGCTGACAATGATCTAATGATGATCTATAAAAGGAGTAGAAACAAATTAAATTCCAAGACAATGAAACTAACAATCTATGCTGATTTGCTTCAAGTTAGAGTTTGTAATGTGATTAGCCTCTAATTTCATCAGTCAAAACTCTCATCTGAAGAATTATTTGAAATGCTTGGAGAAAATGAATGACAAATGAATGACAGACATAAGCTTCCTGCCTATTCTCATTTAGAGAGTATTCGTGTGGTTGTAATAATAATAATAATAATAATAATAATTACCAATCCTGCAGTCAAAGGTCATTCTGTCTGATGACACATCACAGTAATCAGCAATACCTACCATAGATTACATAATCTTTTATTCTCATGAAGGACAGTTGAGTTCTATACAGAAGAGGCTGCGCTATTGTGTAATTTAAAAGAAAATTCATACCAGTTCACTTTACAAGTAAAGCTTCAGCACTGAATATTGACCCAGCATGCCTGCACTTATCACTACCCTGTAGGATCCCTTAACAGGGTCTTGACCCTCTTAATTTACACCCGCTGCCAAACAGTCTGCCAGCAGTAAGCATTTTAACCTCTTGAACCCTGCATTGCAAGAAATATATGACCAGAGCTTTCTCTTAGTCACAATAAACACAATTATAAATATAGCTGCTAGCAGCCATCACGGGGCCAAGCACAAGGAGGGCATTAAATGTCATGCTGTTATGGCTGGCATCATCAGACCTACGGCAGTAAGAATCTAAAGACATTTCAATATGACTTAAGTCTAAATGGCTGAAAAAACAACAATACGGTCTTTAGCAATTCGATTTAATGGTTTATCACATTCAACCAACAGGCAGCGCTGTAACCAAATTGTAGTGTCAATTCATGTGGTACATTGAGAGTGTGGTGACATTGACACATGCAAAGTTTGCTTTTAATTGGGTAAACCATTGCTGACAGAGCACTAAAGTCATGTGTTTGTTAAACATAGCATCTTATAAGAAAAAATCAAAATTGCAGACGCTCAAAATGGCCGATATGGGGAAATTTGGTATCACAGGACTCGGCATGACCCACTGGATCTAAAGAGACCAGTTTCATGATTTTTAGACAAAGCGTTAAGGAGTTATAATCAAAAATGTCAGTTTTTTAATATCTCCTGACCACTAGGGGGCAGAGCGCCAAATCTCTGCAGGTAGCCTCAAACCATGATTGACATAACACACACCTAGTTTGGTCAGAAAACGCTAATGCGTTGCGGAGATAAAGCCTCAATTTCATTTTTGCGAAAATTACGTCGGATTCTTTCGCGAGTTATTCGTAAACGGTTTGACATATCAACTTTCTTTGGATAACTTTTTGTCAAGATGGTCTGGAGATGATGTGGTTTAATTTTGGTGAAAATTGGACAAACGGTCTGGGAGGAGTTCGAAAAAGTAGGTTTTTAAAGAAAAACAACATGGTGGACAAGAAGTTTGGCCGACTATGACAAATTTGGTATCTGTGTTCTCGGTTTGACCCAAGGAACGTATAAAGATAATTTGTTTTACCATAGGTTAACGCACTCAAAAGTTATTAGCATATTTGTAAATTTGGTTATAATTTTTGACCACAAGGGGGTGCTGCCTCGAAACTTTTTGAGTCGTATCAAGGTTAGGTGCCGAAGACACATATTGAGTTTCGTAACGATACGCCAATATCTTTGTTAAATATAGCAATTTATGACAATATTCAAAATGGCCGACGCTCAAAATGGCCGATATGGGAAAATTTGGTATCGCACGACTCGGCATGATGCACTGAATCTAAAGAGACCAGTTTTATTATTCTTGGCCAAAGCGTTCAGAAGTTATAAGCAAATATTTAACTTTTTCATATCTCTTGACCACTAGGGGGCACAGCGCCAAAACTCTGCATGTAGCCTCAGATCATGATTGACATAACACACACCTAGTTTGGTCAGAAAACGCTAATGCGTTGCGGAGATAAAGCCTCAATTTCATTTTTGCGACCATTACGTCGGATTCTTTCGCGAGTTATTCGTAAACGGTTTGACATATCAACTTTCTTTGGATAACTTTTTGTCCACATTGTCTGGAGATGATGTGGTTCAATTTTCGTTGAAATCGGAAAAACGGCCTAGGAGGAGTTCGAAAAAGTAGGTTTTTCATAAAATTCAAAATGGCGGGAAAAATTTAATGACGGAAAATGACGTCATAGGGTGCAATCGAATCGTCTTGAGCCAAGGAATCAGTGGACAAAAGAATTTTGTTTCTAGGACATACGGTTCAAAAGTTATTTACGTAAACGTGAGTGCAACTTTGGACAGTTGGTGGCGCTATTAAGATTGAGTTAGAGACTTCAATTTTGCTATGGTCAATGATTGGACTCTCCTTTATGAGTGTGCCAACTTTTTTTCATTTTCCCGCTTACGGTTCTATGGGCTGTCATAGACTCCCATGGCGGAAGAAGATGAAGAATAATAAATATAGCTGCTAGCAGCCATCACGGGGCCAAGCGCAAGGAGGGCATTAAATGTCATGCCGACATGGCTGGCATCATCAGACCAACGGCAGTAAGAATCTAAAGACATTTCAATATGACTTAAGTCTAAATGGCTGAAAAATCAACAATACGGTCTTTAGTATTTCGATATAAGTGTTTATCACATTCAACCAACAGGCAGCGCTGTAACCAAATTGTAGTGTCAATTCATGTGGTACATTGAGAGTATGGTGACATTGACACATGCAAAGTTTGCTTTCAATTGGGTAAACCATTGCTGACAGAACACTAAAATCATGTGTTTGTTAAACATAGCATCTTATAAGAAAAATCGAAATGGCAGTCGCTCAAAATGGTCGATATGGGAAAATTTGGTATCACAGGACTCGGCATGACCCACTGGATGTAAAGACAGCAGTTTCATGATTTTTAGACAAAGCGTTCAGGAGTTATAATAAAAAATGTCAGTTTTTTAATATCTCCTGACCACTAGGGGGCAGAGCGCCAAAACTCTGCAGGTAGCCTCAGACCATGATTGACATAACACACACCTAGTTTGGTCAGAAAATGCTAATGCGTTGCGGAGATAAAGCCTCAATTTCATTTTTGCGACCATTACGTCGGATTCTTTCGCGAGTTATTCGTAAACGGTTTGACATATCAACTTTCTTTGGATAACTTTTTGTCACGATGGTCGGGAGATAATGTGGTTTAATTTTGGTGAAAATTGGACAAACGGTCTGGGAGGAGTTCGAAAAAGTAGGTTTTCAAAGAAAAACAACATGGTGGACAAGAAGTTTGGCCGACTATGACAAATTTGGTATCTGTGTTCTCGGTTTGACCCAAGGAACGTATAAAGATAAATTGTTTTACCATAGGTTAACGTACTCAAAAGTTATTAGCATATTTGTAAATTTGGTTATAACTTTTGACCACAAGGTGGTGCTGCCTCGAAACTTTTTGAGTCGTATCAAGGTTAGGTGCCGAAGGCACATATTGAGTTTCGTAACGATACGCCAATGTCTTTGTTAAATATAGCAATTTATGACAATATTCAAAATGGCCGACGCTCAAAATGGCCGATATGGAAAAATTTGGTATTGCACGACTCGGCATGATGCACTGAATCTAAAGAGACCAGTTTTATTATTTTTGGCCAAAGCGTTCAGACGTTATAAGCAAATATTTAACTTTTTCATATCTCCTGACCACTAGGGGGCACAGCGCCAAAACTCTGCAGGTAGCCTCAGACCATGATTGACATAACACACACCTAGTTTGGTCAGAAAACGCTAATGCGTTGCGGAGATAAAGCCTCAATTTCATTTTTGCGACCATTACGTCGGATTCTTTCGCGAGTTGTTCGTAAACGGTTTGACATATCAACTTTCTTTGGATAACTTTTTGTCCACATGGTCTGGGGATGATGTGGTTCAATTTTCGTTGAAATCGGAAAAACGGCCTAGGAGGAGTTCGAAAAAGTAGGTTTTTCATAAAATTCAAAATGGCGGGAAAAATTTCATGACGGAAAATGACGTCATAGGGTGCAATCGAATCGTCTTGAGCCAAGGAATCAGTGGACATAAGAATTTTGTTTCTAGATCATACGGTTCAAAAGTTATTAGCATAAACGTTAGTTCAACTTTGGACAGTTGGTGGCGCTAGAGATATTGAGTTAGAGACTTCAAATTTGCTATGGTCAATGATTGGACTGTCCTTAATGAGTGTACCAACTTTTTTTCATTTTCCCGCTTACGGTTCTATGGGCTGCCATAGACTCCCATGGCGGAAGAAGATGAAGAATAATAATAAGAACCGGAACAGAAACAATAGGTGCCTCCGCACCTTCGGTGCTTGGCCCCTAATAAGAACCGGAACAGAAACAATAGGTGCCTTCGCACCTTCGGTGCTTGGCCCCTAAAAATAATTTAAAAAAATATTGAATCAGAATGACATATACACCTCAGCTGAAATAACTTCACTGATTATAATTAATAATAATAATTGATAATAACAATTCTTGAATAATACTATGAATTTTATTGAATGCATTTTGTGAGGACAAATCAGACACATAAACCCCTCAAAAAAATGTGTGTACGTGGTAGTTATTGATCATAACATGCAGTGAGACGTCCATGGAAAATTGGCTGCTGCATATAACGACCCTAATTAGGCTTCCGAGACAAGAAAGGCAAGTGTGTGTGTGTGTGTGTGTGTGTGTGTGTGAGAAAGAGAGGGAGAAAGAGAGAGAGGTTGTGTTGTAAATAGAGTAGCTGAAGGGGTTTGCAGGCAGGGGAGCTGAAAGGAAACACCGTTGTGTTGATCTTTAGGAATGCAGCATGCCAGAGGCCTGGCTTGGCTGGCACCAAACCCAAATACCTTGCCCACCCCTCTTCCTGTGCATGTTCCCTTTCTTCCTCGTCTCTCCTGCTACACTCCTTCTCCCAAACTCTGCACCCTATCCCCTGAAATGGGAGAGCCCTCGTCTCCACTTCCTCTGACAAGATCAGCAATCACCTCCCCCCAGCAGCATTCCTGCCCTGGCGTTGCTGTTGCTGGCCGGCTGTCACAACTGACCAGCCAGAATAGCTCTGTGACGTCTGCTGAGTTACTAGAAAATTGAACTCTCCCAAGAACCCCGGGAACAAGGATATGCAAACGGACAAAATGTATCCGTCCACTTGTGGCCATGCAGTCTCACAGCTGCCCAGGTGCATTGGGGTCAAAATGCATACAGAGAGACGCACATGCACAGTGTGATATGATGATTCAGTGGCGTTTCTGGACTATTATAATCAAAGGAGCCATTTGTGCTTTTAGTGGGGCAACTTAAATGTCACTTTATGCATGACTACAAAATGTATGCAATGCCATTTTTTGACTAAAGGATCAAATAACTACCAAAAACTACAAAAGAAAAATATAAAGTTTGTCTTTTCCACAAACTGTAAGCTCATCATGTTCGAATGACAAATACTGTACTATAAGTCAAAGAGGTACATAATAATAATACATGAACCAAGTGCACTGGTCCTCGCTCACTGCTGTATTCTCTATCTACAATTCCCAGGATTCCTCCTCTTCATCCATTCACTCAGCCATCACCTGCACCTGATCAGCACGTTCACCTTAGTTTTTAAGCAAATTTGTCATTTTTCTTGTCTATGACTTAGACTCTGAATTACTCACTGGAGATACCTCCTGTGGTTCCTCCAAGTTTGTGTGTTACTTGTTCACTTGTCTGTTCTAAAGCAATCCCGCTATCCTGTTACACAAAGATATTGTTTGTTACAGTCACTCTGATAGCAACCAAAAGGTGTGGGTGTGGACATGTTTACCAGTTGAAGTTGCATCTTCTATTGTCACCTACAAACATTAAGACTGAAGCTTTATAGTTACACTGTACATCGTTTGTGGTTTTGGAAACAGTTCAAGCTTTGAGTTGTTATTCATCTCTCTCTCGCTTGAGTCCAATATCAATTGCTGTCTGATTCAGAGAATCATAACTAGTATTTCAGCATTTTATCAGTGCAATGACAGCAGGTCAGCATTATCATCAATTAAATGTTGATCTCTTCAAGATATCTGTCTACCGTTTGTAACATGAATGTCTAAGGCTTTTGTTGTCATTTGTTTTTAAAGCTTGTTATGCTGTATGATATTGGGATTGAGAAGTACTGGTATTTGTTATATTATTTTTAATGTGTCGTTGAAATCATAAGCACAGTTTGTTATTCCTCGAATTAGTTACCTATAGCGGCTGATGAATCTGAAATTTTACGTTCACAGAAAATAGATTATTCAATCTAACCCTAAATTATTTCTGCATTTAAAAAATAAAATAAAATAAAACTCTTATTTTTATTTATAGTGTTTTTACAAGTGAAAATGTCTCCAAAATTATGGTTTGTCAAATTCGGTTCACTTCAGGATACACATTTGTCCCCAAAATATAGTTAAAGGTGCACAGACAACACACACACACACACACACACACACACACACACACACACACACAAACCAAACCACCCATAATCCTTTCATGTACATCTTTGAACATAGTTACAAAAAGTCTTTACAATTTACTGATAAAGCTCAAGTCTTTGACCTAGAATATGGGATTGGCTGAGTTTTATGCAACATAATGGCACTTTCTACAAAATCACCTTGACAAACCATCTGATAAACACTTAATTTACAAAGGTTTTTTTGAAAGTACATTCTGACACATGGAATCTAAGAGACAACTTGACCTCAACGAGCTTCACATAAACATCCTCACACCAAAAGCGAAACGCTCTCTCAGAGCATCTGAAAGAGCGTGACACCGCAACTCAGCTCTGTGTCAAAAGGAATGATGCATGTTGACTGTAGCCCTGCGTTTGTCAGATGAGGTGTCTGTCATAAAATTGGCAAAGCCAGCAGATTGACACTCATTAGCAGGCCGCTGAGAGCCATTCCCTGGGGAAGCAGAGCAGAGAGACCATATCCCACTAAAAATAAATGATTCAAATGATTGGTACTAATAAAACCAGATGAATTAGAAATAGAAGAGAGCTCAGGCAAGACCTCTGGTTGGCAAGCTGTTGTCACATGTAAGGCCGCTTAAAGCCTCCATGACACCCACCACCCCCAACCTCTTAGCGCTGGTGTCGGCCACCCTCAAGCTGAGCCCCCTCTTCCTGCTGACACATACAGGCACACAAATACTGTAAATAATGCACGCCCACACACACACACACACACACACACACACACACACATCAATGTCTGCTTCATGCCACAGTTTAAAAGCAGGAATGACCAAGGCCAAATCCTAGAGGGTGAATTGAGTAACACACCCCCTCCACACGCTTTTGCCTTCGCACTCCGAGCATACGCCATCATGAAGGTCCTGCCCTGGTCTATATGCCTAAGTCCTTTGCACTTTTTATGGCTTCACAGGCGGAAAGGGCACCTGTCCATCACTCTTTTTGCTCACCATCCCTAAATTAAGTCATTCATCATTATGCATGTCTTGGTCTGTCAATCATTCAATCAATTGGAACATTATTACAGTAATTTAAGAATCAGGCCCTCCAGCAAAGAAAGTAAAAAGAGATGAAGGAAACTTTAAAACTTTTTATGAATGGTATTATTTGTAATGCGGTATTCTTTGAGAAGAAATTCCATAGTTCTTATTATAAAAAATTTTTTTTTACTTTTACTTGTGTTTTAATTTAAAAGTAATAACTGGGTTTCATTTTAGTTAGGGTGATGCCTTAGAAAGAAGCTGCTCAGCTGTAAAAAGAGAATTCATTTAAAAGGTTAGTGAAAATGAAAATTTAGAATCGTTCACTCAGTCATTCCAAACCTGACTTTCTTTCTTCTAAATGTTGGTAAGAAAACAATTTCAGTTTCCTTCCAACAAAAAAAATACAAGGGAAGTCAGTGGAAACCGAAATTGTTTTCTTACCAACATTTAGAAGAAAGTCAGGTTGGTATACCAATTTTCCTTTGTAAATTAAAATTTTTAGGTGGACTGTTAACATTGAAATGTTAATATACAATTATTAAACATTTAAACTAATTTACATGAAGAATGTGTTGAACAAATCAGAAAAAGTAACACAAACATGCATTTATCGCTGCAGGATATGCTCTTTTTTCTGAACTCCTAAATGCATCAGTGCACTCTCTGAAGGTCTGTTTTCCCACAGTGATCCTTCCTGGATGTGGACTAAATATCCTGCACTCGCTTTGCCGAAGGATTTCTGATCCAGTCTAAATGTGGTAGGATTCAAACCTGTGCCAAGTGTGTCACCATGCAGGACTGAAGGGTCAATATCAGAGGCTACACTGAAACTGAAGTACAGGGTCACAACAGGGGAAAAAAACAACCACACCCTCAGTTGCTCATAAATCTATCAAAATGTTTAATGACTTGAATGGTTAAAATGTTTATCGACACTGTATATGACTGCATGTAAAAATAAAACTGTACTTTATAAAGAAAATTAACAACATAATGAAGTGAAATGAAGTCTGCAGTGATTTGTTGTGCTTTGAGTTAAATGAGTGATGACAATTTCAGAGCAGAAACTGTTAGCTTGTTTTTTGTTTTGTTTTTTGCTTGCAAATCATTTCTGAAACTATGCCTCCTTTTCTCTAAACTGTACACACAAAGCCACAAAACACACACAAAACATTAAAAACGTCACACATCTCCTGGAAAAGCAAACACTTCATTCAAAATGTAACTCTTTGGATAGTAACTCAACAAACTATCTACTGATTAGCCATATATGTACATAAAAATCTACACACAGATGTGAAAAATCTAAAAAATAATAATATCTTGTGTCTTTTGCTTGTTCAATGTGCAATGGAGTGTATAGATGTTTGTCATAGCACTCACATATTATACATGTATGTGCATAAATACACTGTATATATGATATGTACACACAATTGATGAACTGAATCAACTGACTTGAGCTTAATAATGACACTACTGACTTTTCAGTAGAACTAGAATTTGTTACATACTATTGTGCCGTAAGGGTGAGAACATTTATTTGTGTCTTAAAATATTGACTTGACTTCTAATTGATCGAAATAGGTTTATTTACACTATACATTTTCTCAAAAGATTGAGTTTTGATTTCTAAGTGAACAAATTCTATATGACTGTTGATCATCACAAATGATCATCTAGTGTAATCGGTAAATGAGTGTGGCATTTAAATGGCAGTGTTTCCCAAATGAAACTCAAGAGCTGTTAGTTTTGAATGATGTGTCTATTGTAGGGAACCGTTTTGTAAAAAAGCTAGTTTTACATTTCCAAACTGAGTGTAAAGCAGATAGCGTGCTTACAGTTTTTCAGACTTGGTCTGAAGATTAGATGTATGAGTGATAATGGTTTCACTGAGTGGGCCTCAAGTACCAATTTTAGTGTGTAACCAATTTTATTTTTTTTGCCGATAAGACTTATGCAATCAAGTTAAATTCTTGGAAAGATAATTTTGAATAAAACGTTAAACATAAAAAACATAGGTAAAACATTGTAAAATTTTTTTACATATCTTGTTGCATTACTCTTTATTAACCTTTAAAAAAAAATTTACACAAAGTATGTGCCAGTTTACAGTAAACAGTTTTGATTGGTCAAATCATTCCTGTGAATTTTTCATACCGTTTACGACTTCCCTTTAACCTGTCAGAAGCCTGTCAAAACAGAAAGAGTGAGATGTATTTCACCTCAACTCACCATCTGTCCACTCAGTGCATTATATTGCATATCTGTATTGTGTAATATAATAATTATAAAATATTATTAGAAAATAATATATGTATAGTATTATAAAATGCAATACCAATATAATAATTTGTATAATAATATTTCATTAAGTGTCTAAGTGATTTTTTCGTTCCTAAAACACTTTTTTTTTTCAATTTTATTAAAAATATATATTACCAAGGGGACTTAGATTTAACTCAAATTGCCCAACTACCATCTTTTGCATGTCTTTATTTCAACATTTGCTTGAACATTGCCCAGCAACAGTCCATTTCTGCTCTATGAGCGCTGAAGTCTTTTTTCACACTATCTCTCTGTCCTGTTTTCCTCCTGTCACTCCTTCCCCAGATGTATTAAGATACAAAATCCTGCTCGTATTGCCTTGCTACAGACCATATACAAAAGTGGGTTTAATGGGCTTTTGCAGTGATTTATGGCTGTCACGGCTCACCAACGCAAATGAGACTTGACACTGGCCCACATACTTTTTCCAGGCTACACGCCAATAGATACAGACAGAGACACACACTATTGCTCATTCATGATTTCAGTCAGAGCAGACGCAGTGGAGCACGTCAGATCTCTCATGCGGGTTTCTGACATCTTTAAGAGTCAGCCTTCCCCAAATGGTCCTGCTGGTCGATTCCCAAGAGGCTGCTGATTCCGCATTACATGCAATGACCCCTGTCTGACAGTAGTCATGACAGCGGTGATGATTTCTTAATGTTTGCCAAGTGGGAAACAGCGGGGGGCCTGTTTCTGACATTGGGGAGTGATGGAAGGGAGATTGTAAGGTCCTTCAGCCAATAAGAGGAAGCCATGCTTTTGGGGGTGGGGGGATCATTTGGGGCATGCGGAGCAAGCCAAAGGAATGTGGGAGAGCACAGCTGTCTTCTTCTGTCAAATGCAGGCCCTAAAGTGTCTGAAGAATAGATAAGCTTGGCATTTCATCTGCAGGTCCCCTCCTCAATTCTCAGCCCAGACTGATGAATAGGGACCAACCAAATTCACGATTTCATGGCCGTGACATTTTCCGTGAAATCGGCCACTTTCCGTGAAAACACCCAACAAGCGTGAAATAGTGAAATTTTTATTGAAGATAAATATTTTTACTGATAAAGAGTATCCCAGGAGCAGATTATCGTAGCGTCTTAGCCGAGTTTGCAGTCTACAAAACAGCAGCAAAAGAAGTTCCGCCGGATACGAGTATAACAGCATTCTGGCGTTCACACAGCAGTCGGTTTCCTCTGCTGAGCCGGCTAGCATTACGCTACCTTTCGGTACCAACGAACAACGACGCGGAGAGAAGTGTCAGCCAGTACACAAGCGTCAATGCACCGCAGCGACAGAATATGTCAGCAACCACGTTGGTCGGCCAAGTTCTGGCCATGAAAAACTGTAAACTATTTAATTAATATCACGTGGCATTGCGGAGTCTGTGGCTACGTGCGTTGTAGTCGTATTTTGTTTCCTTTTTGTTTTTTAATACAGGTGAACAGTCGAAAAATGGTATTTTAGAATACAAAACAGCGGGTGTGACAGCAGATGGACTGATTGCAGTGATTGGTGCCTAGTAAAAACTGTACCCGTGAATTTTCCGTGAAATCGAATGTTTTTTTTAAAACCTTCCGTGAAATTGCTAATTTTTACCCGTGAATTTGGTTGGTCCCTACTGATGAACCATATATTACAGTTTTTGTATTATACTTTTGTATTAGTTTTTGTATTACAGTTATGTTCAGAGTAAGCTACTCCATCCCCATCATTCACTGGAACAGCATTTCTGAAGAAAAACATGCTTTTATTTTCTTTAAATTAATGCAATTTTCCTTCTATAATAACATAATTCTAAGTGAAGTGGAGCCAGTATGTGCTTGCTAAACAGTTATTTGGATATTATATATATTTGGCTAAAAACACACACACACACATACATGCACACACACACCCATACAGATGTATATATCTCTACATTCAGGCTTATAACTGCATTTTCAGATTTGATTTGTATCTACATATTCAATTTTACATTTATATGTTCATGACATGCATATCAATATACATATGATATATATATATATATATATATATATATATATATACACACACACATATGTAATCATTATCATTTAACTCAAAAAGAAATGAATTAGTTTTGCTGAAAACAGCAAAAAACAAATCCATTCTTGAGTATCAGAACTGATGCATACACAAAAGTTATTTTTACTAAGATTCTTTTTTTTTTTTGTCTCCAAGAACACTTGGAGTAGAAAGGTCACGTCTGGAGCCCTGGATACATGCGGGTCTCTCCTCCGTGCTTAACATTGTACAACGTAACGCCTCAAGCTTGCACTCAGTCACTGTATTTATGGAGGTTACATAGGGTTCAGAGAACACAAACCCCTCAACAACAGCAGATGCACATTCAAAAATGAATGTACATGTGGAAAATCCCTTTTGATGGATGCAGCCGCCTTTATTGTGTGTTAAGAAAGCAGGTGGCAGCACTTATGGTTAACAGAATGATTCGCCACCCATGTGGGTTAAGGGACATAAATCGCAAAATTGCTGATTGAAAGACCTTATGGACATTGACAAGTCTTCTCCCCTTTCCAAGAGACTCAGCATTGATTACCAGCTAATTATAAACGAAGGAAGTAGCAGCTTGTTTGTTTCTAGGGTTGCAGTGGAATACATTTGCACTTCTCCAGGAGATCATGTGATATTGGGTGAGAATTCCGCAGAGCACTAAGTGCTACCTTCTCCACTCTTCTTCTCCTTCACTCTAGTTGTCTGTCTCTCACTCCTCTAACGCTCTCTCTCTACACCTTTTAATTCTGCCGCCTTTCCTCGCCGTTCCAACGACCCACCCCACCCCACCACCACCCCCCACCCTCCTGCTCGTGTTCACAGCGGTGGTGCCTCCCAAAAGCCTTCTTTCACACCCAAAGTGGGGATTCAAATAAGCATATGTTGTGTTAATTAGGTCCCCGTGCCTGACAGGAAGGCCTGACTTGAAGAAACATATGCTGCTAAGTCTCTCTAATCAGAGCTATTCACACAGTGATTATTAGACATGTTTTACTCATGTCCTCATCCACCTCCACAACACCAGTCAGACAATGTATTCTCTTTGGAGTTCATGATAAAATCACAAATTAATCAGAGTTATCACCATTAAAAAGTGCAATAGACTAACATACAACATTGCTAATGGGTAGGCATGAAAATAAAATAAAAATTCCAACAATTTTTTAAGGTCAAATGTATGTTTTTGTTTAAGGAAAGCATTTTAGATGCTATAATGACTCACTATTTAAATCAACTTTTATTTTACTAGTTTGTTTAAATAGTCCTCAAGTATTTCATACAGTCTGTCAATTAATTTGAGCTCATAAAATTGCAGGGAAAATAATTATAATATTAATATATAGTTTAAAACAATTTTTTTACTGTGGTTTTAAATTAACATGTCAAACCATAGGATTTTGAAACATTTTTCTCTATATGCTAGCATAGATAATATAAAAGCTTTAACTGATTTTATTTTATGCTTATTAATAGGAAAATGTATCTTTCTATTATGTAGGTGTGTCACTGCAGGACTGAAAATATTTAGATATGCATATTACAAAATTAGTTATATGATGTAAAGCTCAAACTTGAATGCATTTACCTACTTCCTGTTGGTGTCCTGATTATCAACTTTATTTTTATCAGATCACCTGACTGAATATAAGTAACTTTGCAAGTACATGACAACTAATTCTACGAATCCTTAATATCTTATTCAATACCAACCCTAATCCTACCCCTAAAAGTCTGTTAATACTCAACTAATAAAAAGTTTATGTATAACTTTATGTATAGTCAACAATCTAAAGGGGACCATCAAAAAAAAGTGTAACCACAAATTTTTCAAGGATTCCCACAAAATTGCCAGTTTGGAAATGTATGTTGAGAGTAACTACAGTACTAGTAATTCTAAAACACCACTTTAAATTACATTTTGATGTTTATAAAGAAAATAATTGTTCCGTGTTACCCCCAAAAAAAGTTATTAAACAAATAGAATTTTTTTTATTTAACGTAAAAGTACAAATTTTACTTTAAATTTGTAAATAGACTAAATGAATAATTTGCTATCCAATTTTTTTTTTTCTAAATTAGAAGACTAAATTTATTTTTAAAAAATTGTTTGATTGATTGATGATAAAAATCACTGAATAAAACAGACCTATGCAGGGTGTCAAAATTATTTGTTTAAACTTAGGGTAAGGCAAAAATTATGTAAATAGGAAAAGGAAGTGCGATTTGACATTTAACGAGTGCTGGTTTGACAACATAGGTACCAACCGTATAACATGACTGATGGAGTGCAGGCATTGTCTGGGTCCGAAAGAGCATTAGGCACGCTCAAGTTTCCATGGGGCGTCCGACTAGGTCCTATTTCCTCCTCTCCCCTCCTTAACACTGATAAAAGAGTCATAAGCTGCTGTGGAAAGAAAGAGCACAGACAGAAACTGATCACCAATTCACATAGCTAAAAAGTATATTGCTTAAGAAATCATCTTTACTGATGGAAAATCTCAGATTTATAGAAAAAGCATGGATGAGTCAGAATTACACTTCGCTACATTTCCCCACCACATGAAAATCTCAAGCCACAAAACTGCAGGGGGAAGAAGTGTTATAAAGAAATCAAGCAATCGTTCATAACACTCTCAGGCTGAGCGTCAACTGAAAAGACATGATTTTAGGAGGGATTTACTTTCAAAAGCAAACATATCTTGCCAAATCTCACATAAGATCCTGGTTATATCATTCACATCGTAGCACTTCTGTCACTCTCTGACCACAGACATGAATATGACCTCATTAAAATCTTTGCAACTGATCTTGAACAATACAATACTGAGGGAATACCACAGCAATACCCTGCCAATAAGAAGTGAATTGTTTGATTGTCTTATTCTCTCAAGTGAATGCTGCAATAAGAATACAACTTTAGCATACATCGCTACATACAGACACTGCCCCATAGAAGAGCTGTGTTAATATAAAATCCCTCCTCCTACATATTGTGAACAGAGAACTACCTGAGACAACTGTGACAACTAGATTTGAGAATGTGTGGCGTCCAAAGCCACTGCGTAAATGTTTAAAAGACTGCAGGGCAGTGTGCTGTGTGGTTTGTTTAATTGCTGATACAGTAGATGAGGGGTGTTTCTGCATGCCATTCGTGTTCTGTACCTTCGTGGTGAATGTCGCCTGCGGGAGATCAGCTTAACTAAGGCCTAAAAGGTGGTGGTCACTTCCACAGGGCAGGTGGAGAGTATACCAGCCCAGCCTAGTGAACACGTCACTGGGGACAATACGCTACCATCCGAGGTGTCAACACCAATGAGTTCAGCTTGTGACCTTGTGAGTTCACCTTGCTAGGAGAGAAGTGGAATTATAGAAATGACAGAGCGGAGAGGAAAATTGTGTCATACCTGCACTGGGGGGGACACTGTGTGTGTGTGTGTGTGTGTGTGTGTGTGTGTGTGTGTGTGTGTGTGTGTGTGTGTGTGTGTGTGTGTGTGTGTGTGTGTGTGTGTGTGTGTGTGTGTGTGTGTGTGTGTGTGTGTGTGTGTGTGTGTGTGTGTGTGTGTGTGTGTGTGTGTGTGTGTGTGTGTGTGTGTGTGTGTGTGTGTGTGTGTGTGTGTGTGTGTGTGTGTGTGTGTGTGTGTGTGTGTGTGTGTGTGTGTGTGTGTGTGTGTGTGTGTGTGTGTGTGTGTGTGTGTGTGTGTGTGTGTGTGTGTGTGTGTGTGTGTGTGTGTGTGTGTGTGTGTGTGTGTGTGTGTGTGTGTGTGTGTGTGTGTGTGTGTGTGTGTGTGTGTGTGTGTGTGTGTGTGTGTGTGTGTGTGTGTGTGTGTGTGTGTGTGTGTGTGTGTGTGTGTGTGTGTGTGTGTGTGTGTGTGTGTGTGTGTGTGTGTGTGTGTGTGTGTGTGTGTGTGTGTGTGTGTGTGTGTGTGTGTGTGTGTGTGTGTGTGTGTGTGTGTGTGTGTGTGTGTGTGTGTGTGTGTGTGTGTGTGTGTGTGTGTGTGTGTGTGTGTGTGTGTGTGTGTGTGTGTGTGTGTGTGTGTGTGTGTGTGTGTGTGTGTGTGTGTGTGTGTGTGTGTGTGTGTGTGTGTGTGTGTGTGTGTGTGTGTGTGTGTGTGTGTGTGTGTGTGTGTGTGTGTGTGTGTGTGTGTGTGTGTGTGTGTGTGTGTGTGTGTGTGTGTGTGTGTGTGTGTGTGTGTGTGTGTGTGTGTGTGTGTGTGTGTGTGTGTGTGTGTGTGTGTGTGTGTGTGTGTGTGTGTGTGTGTGTGTGTGTGTGTGTGTGTGTGTGTGTGTGTGTGTGTGTGTGTGTGTGTGGCTTAGGTGAACAAAACTTGGGGACAAAACCAGTCCTAAATCCTTGACTTTATGGGGACATTTTTGGTCCTCATGAGGAAAAACAGCTTATTAATCATACTAAGTGATGTTTTGGAAAATGTAAGAATGCAGAAAGTTTTTTTGTGATGGGTGGGTTTAGTGGGTTTAGTGTAGGGGGACTAGAAGAAAACATGAAAACACAACGTGTGCGTGTATGTGGGTGAATGCATGCATGAGTGGATGGTGGTTGGGTGTAATATTTGCAGTAGTAATTCACACTTTTGTACAAATGCAAACTTTTTGTGATTATTTTGTAAAATATTGTATTATATATTTAGTAAAATACTAAATTTAGGCAACAAATATTTATACCTTCAAATTATGTTGTTGTTGTTTTCAGTAAGAAGTAGTGTATAGAAAAACAACAAGCAAAAACAATAAAATAATAAAAAGAAGACAGTCTTCTTCAGATTTTAACTGTCAACAAAAGACTAGTTCCCTTTCTGGGAACTCGAGCTGTGTCGAAGCACTAGGGGAAATAGCCTTGCGTGAGTCACGTGAAGATCTATGCAACCAATGAGAAACGAACGCGTGTGAATGCGTCACTGCCGGCCGCAGCCGGTGACGTCATGAGGCAGAGCATAAAGCGCGTCTGAAACCGGGGCGCGTCAGCTCTGAATGCCTTCAGCGTGCTGTGTCTGTGTGAGAGTGATTTTGAGTTGAGATAGCTAAAAATCATCAGAATGAGTGTGAAAATGTGGCGAATGAACAGAGGTTCACACCGTGTGTTTATCCTTGCCCACGTTTCATAACGGGCAGGGATACACATGTTATGTGTGTAATCTGTTTGGGAGTGGAGCATGCACGGTCGGCACTTGAGAGTGCCGGTTGTAAGGACTGCGAGAGGTTCTATCTGCATGCTCACTGTGGTACAGTGGATAGTGTGTTTGCCTATCATGCGGTAGACCGGGGTTCGGAGCCCCGGTGGGATGAACTTTTTCATTGCATGATCTCCGCTCCCGCCTGGCGGTCTGTAACGAGGCCGCCTAGGCTAGTGTTCCCCGCGATTCGGGACCTGCAGTAGCCGAGGCTTTGTGGCGCTCTCGGTCCTGGGGATCACAAATGGATCTCGCTGAGGCTGCTGGGGTGGGTCCGTCCTTACCTCAGCCTTCACGAGATCAAGCGGGTCCCAGTCACGAGCACTCTGAGTGAGATGCCCGTGCTGTGACTCCAACACTAGCTCTATCAAGTTCAGAGAGTGAGATCGATTTAGCTAGTGTTGACCCGGTCGAGGAGGATTCGCCACTCTCCTCGCCGGCGTTTGAGGAGCTTGTTGAGGTTGTGGCGCGAGCGGTCTCTCGTCTGGGGCTTGATTGGCCAGCAGAGACCAGAAGGGCTCGTCCTAAGTATGTTAGACGAGCGTTATCTTCTGACTCGCGTCATTTCCCCGCGCCGAGCAATGCCTTTCATACTTGATTTACATGCCGAGGTATCTAGATCTTGGGGAAGGCCAGCCTCCGAGAAAATTTATACACGTAATATTACGATGTATAATAATCTAGTGGGGCTCAAGATCATTGATATGGAGGGTTGAAGAAAGTGGATGAGGGCGAGTTACCTCGTCCCTCAGTCCGCGTCCTCCATTAAAATTCTGGCGCTCCCCTCCAAGCCGATGCGCGTCACATCGTCTTTGGTGGGGAAAGCATACTCCGCATCGAGTCATGCCACAGCGTGTCTGCACGGCACGACACTGCTGCAGGCATATCAGGCGGAGTTGCTTGGGGACCTCAACGAGGGCGGCGGTATCGGTCCGGAGGCAGTGGCAGAGCTGCGCCGGACCGTGGATCTGTCTCTTTGGGCCACTAGGGAGATGGCCTACTCTGTCGGCCGCTTCATGGCAGCTCTGGTGGCTACGGAGAGACACCTTTTTGGCTCAATTTGTCAGCTATGAAAGATAGGACAAATTTGTTTTGCTGGACGCTCCTCTGTCCCCTTCGGGCTTGCTCGGCGACGCCGTAAAAAGCGTTGTCGACAAGTTTCAGGAGGCTGCACGACAGCAGGTGTCGTTCAGTAAAGTTATTCCCCGCCGCCCTCCACGTGAGACCGCCAGTCAAGGGAGGTCTCAAAGCTCTTCACACAGGGCCGCTCAAAAACGAAGTGTCGCCACCCGTCTTCCTCCGGTTAATCCCGGGGGGTCGGGTCGACAGGCTCAAGCCTCTGGCAAGAGGGGCGATCTGAGGGTTGTCCTGAGCGCTAAGAAGGCTAAGAGCAAGCGGCCCTGACGCCAAGCCGCAACAAGGTGGTGTATCCCTGGAGCAGCTGACCAGTCAGCCCGCCATGGGAAAACCACCCCCTCCGAGGAGGGTCCTAGAGCACTCCACCCGGGAATCCGGAAATCCCGGCCCAGTGGTGGACATGCTATCAGCACCAGAGGCCAGCCCCGGGAGGCTGGTTCCCCTAGTAGAGTTCCGGGATGCGTGGTCACGGCTACCCGGTATCTCTCAGTGGGTCCTGCGCACGGTCACCTTAGGGTACACCATTCAGTTCGGGGTCTCACCACCCCGGTTCTCGGGGGTCCTACAGTCTGCTGTAGGCCCTCAGCAGGCTCTGGTCATGGAACAAGAAGTAGACACTCTGCTGGCGAAAGGGGCCATCGGGTATGGACCCCTCGTGAACAGCAAGTCCGGGCTTTTCAGCTGTTACTTCATAGTTCCGAAGGGAGGATGGAAGGTTGCGGCTCATTCTGGATTTTTGTCTCTTAAATTGATGCGAAGAGATGCGACGCTCAGGCGGATCGTAGTACAGATTAGGTCCTATAACGGGTCCGGCACGATCGACATCAGAGACATATAAATCCCTCATTCCCATCCTTCCACAACAGGAAGTTCCTGTGGTTCGCCTTCAGGGGGGAAGGCGTACCAGTATCAGTGCTTCCGTGTTTGGTCCGGCTGCTCTAAGCTCATCTGTACTTGCACGGGCAGCACAACATCGAGGTGTTGTGCCCGCACACAGAGGAGCTGGGGTTAGGACTAAGACCAGGGGTTCTCCCTGAGGGGTACCCGCTTCGCAATCAAGGTCACGGGGCGATGCCCACGCACCCTGAGCATGCGGAAGAACTCCTGGTTCTCGTCGATGCTTACGGCGGAACACCAAGAAGAGTGTACTTTCTCCCACTCAGAGAACCACTTTCTTGGGAGTCATTTGGGACTCAGTGGCCATGTCTGCTCGGTTCCTCCCCGAGAGCATCCAGGCCGTTCGTTGAGCTGTTAAGCGACGAGTGACACTCTTACGCTGAACACCAAGAAGAGTGTTATTTCTCCCACGTAGAGAACCACTTTCTTGGGAGTCTTTGGGACTCAGTGGCTATGTTGGCTCGGCTCTTCCCCGAGCGCATTCAAGCCTTCGTTCAGCCGTCAAGAGTATCGAGGGGCAGCCACTCACGTGAGACACTCTGAGGTGTTAGGGTCCATGCAGCGGCTCCAGCGATTATTCCATGGGGCCGACTGTGTGCGAGACCCCTGCAGTGGTGGCTGAAAACCAGGGGTTCTCCCCGAGGGCTGGAACCCTTGGTCCCCTTATTTGGAGCAGATTTGGGACAGATACGGCAGGCACAGGTCTCCTGTTTGCCTCCGTAAGAATTTCTCTGCCCTCTGTGGCTTTCGTTTAACATCCAGGGCCTCTGGGGCGGGTTGTTATGGTACAGGCGTGGCCGAGGCTACGCCTGTACGCTTTTTCCTCCCATCACTCTGCTCCCGGGAGTTCTGGGAAACTGTGGGTCTGGCCCCTGAGGGGGCCCAGCTCATAGAGGCCGGTCTCTCAGCCGAGGTTGTTGAGACCATCCTTCAGTCCAGAGCTCCCTCCACGAGGAGACTCTACGCCCTGAAGTGGAAGCTCTTCACTTCTTGGTGTAGTGAAAGGCAGGTGAACCCAGTAACCTGTCAAGTTGGCAAAGTACTGGAGTTCCTGCAAGAAAGATTTGTGGCAGGGCTGTCCCCCTCCACCTTGAAGGTCTACGTGGCTGCTATAGCGGCTTGCCACGTACCTCTGGGTGGGGTACCCTTGGGCAGGGACCCCCTAGTCACTCGTTTCCTCCGTGGTACACTAAGGCTGAGACCTGCGGCACAGACCAGGGTGCCGGCTTGGGACTTGTCCGTGGTACTCCTAGGCCTGTCCCAGCCGCCCCTTGAACCTTTAGAGGAATCTCTATTAAGTACCTCTCTCTTTAGACCCTTCTTTTGCTGGCAATCGCCTCGCTCAAGAGGGTCGGGGATCTTCAGGCCCTCTTAGTGGCCCCTTCATGTCTTCAGTTTGCGCCCGGGATGGGAAAGGCATTTCTCCACCCGAGGCCAGGCTATATCCCCAAGGTTCCCACTGAGGTGGCTCGGTCTATCATGCTGCAGGCCTTCTGCCCTCCCCCATTTGATGATCATGAGCAGGAGCAAGAACAAGGTCTGTCCAGTGCGAGCACTGGACGCTTACGTCAAAGACTGCCACTTGGCGTAGGTTGGACCAACTGTTCGTTTGCGTTGGCTTTAGGACCCCTAAGGGGGCTCCAGCTTCTAAGCAAACACCAAGCAGGTGGATAGTCGAGGCTATCTGTCTAGCTTACGAGTCGGCCGGACATGCTTCTCCTTTGAGGGTCTGAGCCCACTCCACTAGGAGCATGGCAGCATCCAAGGCTCTCCTCTCCGGAGTCGCCTTGTCTGATGTTTGTGCTGCGGCCGGCTGGTCCTCACCGCACACATTCATGAGGTTCTACCAGCTAGACCTCGATGCCGCCCCGGGAACCAGGGTGCTCTCTCAGTGAGCTGGGACACACCCGGATGCTGACGTCGCTGAGGTGGCGTTGGCATAGCGTTCCCCTAGTGCTTCGACACAGCTCGAGTTCCCAGAAAGGGAACGTCTCGGGTTACGTATGTAACCCTGGTTCCCTGAGGGGAACGAGACGCTGTGTCTTGGCCTCAGCTCCTGGCGCCTCCGGGCCCGCTTCAGGCATTCATGGCTGACGCGCCCCGGTTTCAGACGCGCTTTATGCTCTGCCTCATGACGTCACCGGCTGCGGCCGGCAGTGACGCATTCACACGCGTTCGTTTCTCATTGGTTGCATAGATCTTCACGTGACTCACGCAAGGCTATTTCCCCTAGTGCTTCGACACAGCGTCTCGTTCCCCTCAGGGAACCAGGGTTACATACGTAACCCGAGACGTTTTCACATAACAATAAAGTAAAATGAGCAAGCTAAAACATGTTCTACATTTTCTACATGTATATTATATAACATTTAAAAAATATGTTGCTAAAAGACAGAAAGAAAAGAAAATACTATTTAATTAATGCATATTCATACCTTAAAATCACATTTAGTTTCATTTTGTTTAAAAAAAATTACTTAAAGTAGTTTAAAATGTTTTAAAATGGCTTATTATTAGTCATTTACCTATAGCTGATGTTTTGTGTTAGTCATTACTATATTACTAGTCACAGTTATTGCCAAAGACACTTTTATAGTGTCTTTAATTTCAATCACAACTTTAATTACTAAATGCCATAAAATACAGCTGGTAACATCATATTGCAACTTCTGTTTTGTACGACACTATTATTAAGCCTCTTATATATTCATATATATTCACAGATCAGTTCTGTACATACGACTATATATATATAGTGTATATATATACACACAGCTTTATGTTTACTCAGTATGCACTCAGTGAATTAACACTGTAAAGATTGTTCAGTTCTATAACGTGAGTATTAAACTGAAGCCCCTGTAAATAGGGGAAGGCCCGTCCTCGCGCATCAAGCCTATCACGCACAGTCTGAGCGTAAAGCCCACCTCCGGACCAATTACCATTCGAGATATGGATATATCATAGAGTCTTATCATGTGTTTGAAGTCCGATTCCTATTCCAAATACATAGTGGCAATGTCTTCAACATATTAACATACATCAAAGCGAAGATTGCCCAAGTAGTTTAAAACTAGTGTGCATTGCGCGCTTTGCAGACAAGCTCCACAACTTGCAGTTTCTAGAAAGTTTGCATTGGAGTCTTATTTTAAATGTTAAAGCATACGGACGGTAAACCTATGACACCTCTAGTGAGCTCGGACCGGTGCTGCAGATGGGCGGCATAGGCAGGAATTTGTATCTCAATATGTTGAATGGAACAGACGCGCAAAGCTTCGCCAAAGACGCAGAACTAACCAGCCACCTGCACCGAAATCGCGACTTACCGGACTTCAAAATGGGCATCCAAGACACGAGGTTTTACTACCAGGACTCGATTCCAAACGGACAGGACAGTTTGACGTTGCCGTTCCACGCTGAGCACCACCAAAGCGCCGGAGCGCAGACGGGGAGGTTTTACACACCGGCTCCGCTCGGCAGCTGTCACTTCAGCAGCCGGAGCGGGACGGGACATACTTACGTTCCAGCCGGAGCCGATGCGTATTCTTCTGCCAACGGTAAAGACGTGTACCCGAGCAGCGCTGATAGCTACACGTCCTCTTTTCAGCACGGGTACACGCGAGCACCAATGTACTCTTTACCTGGTCTACAGGTGTCCGGGAAGACACAAGTGCTCCTCAACAACTACCCGCTGTGGGCAAAGTTCCACAAGTACCAGACAGAGATGATCATAACGAAACAGGGACGGTAAGATACCTTATTGTGGATTGTCACTCTTTAATATGTTATTAGCAAATAATTTTGTTTTCATGGCAAGGTTTTGTGCGCAATTACAGTAAGAAACTGGTCATTCAGCATTCACAAAGGCACCGTTTGAATGTTTATTCCTCTCTACTTTTATACTTGTGAATGCCAGCTATGCCAGCCAGGGCAAGTGGGTATGAAATCCAGTCCTTGGCATATGTGTCTTAAATTTAGAAGCCTAATTGCAGCCATATCTTTTGATCTAATCCATTTTTTTCTCTGTACCAGACCGCGACCTGGTTTCAGTTATTGTCAAAAGTAAACAAATACTGCATGCAATTGTTCAAATTCTCCCACTGCACCTGTATGCACTTTGACACATTTTTTTGGAAACTGAAATTACCATTGTTTGAAACAATTTGTTTGTTTGTTTGTTTTTTTGATATGATGACTAAACTTAGTTATCAAGAAATCAGTGTCATTATTACCCAAAAAGTAAAAATTAATAAATAAATTAGCACATAACTAAAAATTCTTATCATTTGAAAATACCATGGCTTATAAACTGCTGGTAGTGGTCCCTAGAGGCCCTAGAGAGGAAGGAAAGTGCTTGTGGGGACGGTTGACAGGTCAGCGAGCATTAATATCTAAACATGTCCCTGATGATTATAATCTACAGACGAGCAACACTTTCATTTCAGAGCTGCTTTCAAGGCATATCATTGCATGTAACAAATTTGAAATATTAACTGATAAAACATTTCTAAGTAGGTTATTATATGTCAGTTTGGTAACAATTTTTATAACAAATCTTTTGCGCATACGTAAAAACATAAATGAATAAATACAAATAATGCTGAAAACTGTTGCATTGTTAATATCTAAGCTGATCGTATCTGCCATCATAACAGGGATTTCTGTTAAAATATGAGAGAATTGACGGCATGAGAAACACATGGGAAACGCTCACATCGAGTCATGAAAAATATTTTTTTCACAGACAAAAACTATTTTTCAGTATGCAGATGTAAAACTAAATTAATTGTATTAATAAATATACATTTTAAATATGGTCTAGAAAGCAAGTCATCTAAAGTTGAAAAGAGTACCGTAAACAAAATGTTTGTATCAACACGACTGAATTTCACACATTGCTACACCTAGTCATAGCATTATCACTTAAAAAACTTGTATCACTTCTGTCATGGTCATCTTTCATACCTGTCTTTATTTTAATTTTTACTATACTTTTATGCATCCTATAAAAACTAAAACAACATAGGCTAAATTTTCAATTTTGTATTTTTCGATATTATTGTAATTATTGTTGATTTGGGAGCTATTACATGGATATTAGATGGATATGTATGCATCTGTGTGTACGGTATTATTGTTTGTGAGTGTGTAAGTGTGAATGCACGCTTTTATAACCTCTAACCTTCTGGCAATGTGCAAACCGTCTTTACATCTATTGAATGTGCAGCGCATTCAGAATGAATCCATTCACAGAGAAAGAAAATATTATGAAGTAACACGTATAGTCATGTAGTTTATTAATATAATAAATTACAAAAGAATGTTACATATATAATACTTAAAATCCCCCTTGTATCTGCGAGTAATAATTAAAAAGGCTGTAAATCGAGTAACTCATAGATTATTTAATCTTTCATGTAAGCGAGAATTTTTTTTTTTGGGTTTGATTCATCATATTCAATGCGATCGTGACACTGATGATTAATTTTTTTGTGTTTTACATTTCCTGTTTGTACCTGATCTAGTCTAAGTTTTCTTTTAACAGTTTTGAAATTGCATCAGTTTATTTAAATACACATTATTTTCTGCAAATTATTATTACATTCTGGTATCTACAGTATAACAACCATTAAACATAAGGGTTACTTTATTGGTTCTCATTGCCAATGTCATAGCTCAGGTAATTCTGCCCAAGACAGGAAGTGGAAAAGTAAGGAGGAGGGGGTGGTGCGTTTGGGGTTAAAGTTGGTTGAGCACCACTGAAACTCTGATGGCCATACACATCAGTGGAGGTAGCTTTGAAGTGCAGGAAATGAAGGAAGGCACTTTCTTCCTCTCACTCGCTCTATTTCTCGCTTTTTCTTTGCTCTCTCTCCACTGGTCTGGTACCCTGTGAGCGCAGTGATGCACGTTTCCTCAGAAGTCGTGCTGCAGTCCGAGTCAGGGCTTTGAAATGCACCGTAAGGCCCACAGTTTGAGACAAGAGCAGAGGTCTTCGGCCCTTTTCAAGTCGAACTCTAAAACTGGCCCCTAACCTCACTCCTGCCACCAGGTTTCACAAACTTAAACAGGCATGGGGCCATCAGCTCTAAACATAGATTGGTGTAGGTGAGCGTTGTCTTGCTTTTATGCGAGTCTGTTCTGAGAGCCAAATAAGGCAACAAGAGTGTGCCAAATGATACTAATAACTGCACTGAAATTCATGAAAATATTACTTCACAGAACGTAAGTGGGAGGGATATGAAACTACAGATGTTTTCAAAAATCCATTCCACTGCATGTTCAGGGGTTGATAAATACTACAGTGAAAGAAAAACATGAAAAATGTCTTATTTTAAACGCGTCTGCAACATATGCCTTCAAAGAGGAACTTGGGTTTTTCATTTTTGCTGACAAAAAGTCATTATAAAAGTAATAAAATAAATTCTGGTTGTTGCTGGTATAGGAAATGTGATTTAGTAGGGTCTCGTAGGTTTGGTGAAACCCAAACTCTGAGGTGTCATGGGTCTCTGCTTCATGTGTAAATAAAGCTGTCTCTCTGCTTCAGTGGCTTCGCATGTCTCATATTTAACACTACAAAAACCTTGAAATTTTCCCAGCATTTGTTTATGGCAGTGAGGTCTAAAATTGCGCAGTGAAACTCTTGGGAACTTTTTTAGGCTTTCTATACTCCACAATGAGTACAAACCATGCAACACAGCAGAAAGTTGCTCATGAATAATTTATCTGGCTTTCGTTTGCCCTCCCTTAAATTGAACCATTAGGTAAGATAATAAAGATAGCAGTTATAAACGGTGGCTGCAAAAAATAACTAGATATGTCAAAAAAAACTATGGTATGATTTCAATTTTAAAGCTTAAATTCTGTCTTCTGTGAAACACAAAAAAGATGAAATGACAATGAAAGTCCGTAGTCATTAAATCTGTTTGGTTACCAACACTCTTCAAAATATATTCTGTCTTCTGCAGAAGAACAAATGATGACTGAATTTTCATTTTTTATTGAACTTTCCTTTTAATGATCTATGAAGTGCATTGTACACTGTAACAACAACAGTGTACAATGGAAAAAAATAACCTTGAAATTATTTGTGAAATTTACTAGCAATTTCTAAAAATGTTAAATTGTAAATCAAGTAAATTATATACCTTTTTTAGCGTATAACGAAGCAAACAAAGTGGCATCTGCTAAGCAGATGATGCTAGAACTTTTCTCATAACCAACCTCACTTTTCTGAGCTATTTTTAATGACTAAAAGTCAAGGTCATATTAGTGGATATAAAAAGTTCACAAAAGTATCCTATAGCAAAGAAACCACAGATGTAGTTCTCCACATACATGACCTATGAACATGTTCTGCAACCCGAAAAATTTTCAAATAATTAATTATTAATAGAAATATAAAAATCGGTCACACTTCTTTCAGTGTTTTGCTTAAAGAGCTTTGCTTGAAACATTCTTTAAAACTGTCACTCGGTTTAATATGTTATTATCATAAGGCAAAGAAATGTTTAAGTATGACACTAATACATTTTTGAGACCGCTTTATACAGAATTACAGCAAAAGCAATGTCAATGTGTCGATTTTATTAAAATTCTCAAGGTCGTCCTGGCCTCTGCATAAAATGCAATCTCTCTTGTACCATTCAAGGCCTTTCTGTCTGTACCCTTTGAGCTTTCTTTCTTTCTTTCTTTTTTTCTACTAACAATCACTTCCTGTTTCGCTCTATGCAGTCTTGCTGCAAAAAGCCAGACCTCAGAAGAAGCAAACTTGTTGAATAGTCACCGCTCACTACAGAACAGATTGATCGCTGTGTACATGATTCCAGCACAATCCCATCAAACAGCTGTGACCGAAGCAGATGAGTTGTGACAGTAGCACATCAGTAGAACAATGTCGAGATCAAAGGGATCGTCTGTAACTGTGGTTGCCGGCTGCTCCATTTCCAGCCACTGTTTTTCAGCAGAACAAACTCATCACTAAAGCTAAGATAATTCTCCATCATCAGCGGTTTCTGAATGTAACCACATTCACATAATAGATTACAATAACCACGTAAACATGCTTTTATCACTGTACGTGATGATCTGAGCTTGTGTCATGTTTGATATTTTACGTTTGCATATGAAAAACCACTAGCAGCCACAGACTGACATGTTTTCAGATGATCAAGAGTACAAGGATGACACAAACTAGACCTGAACCACTGTCTTGGCAAATCAATGACAGGCTCAGGGAAAAAGCCCCCTCACCAGTCTATATCAGACAGGTTTTTTTTTCCTGTCTTTTTTACTCTGCAATGTTGCGTTGATCACACCAAGCACTTCTTGTGCTAAGGGGAAACACGTATATGTATGGAAAACTGTATCTTCCTAGAGTCCAGAGGAGGCATTTCTGTTTGGCATCCACCTACTACAATGTTCATGGCTCCATCACTGAGTCAAGGAGTGGTAGATAAGTTTCCAAAGGTTAACCTCTAACTTTTTGTTGTAAACCTTAAACTCCCACTCATGCAAAATATTCTTTTCAGTGGTGAACCTACTGGTTTCCCCCGCTCCAGGTACTGATTTCTTATAAATGTCTCTTTTTAAATAAGTATGAATTTCTGAGGCTCAGTCAGAAGAGGAAAGTGACTGCCACATATGCTACAGTTATAACTCACAATGAGGAGGCAGCGCATGAGCGTTGAATGATACAGAGATGATTCTGGTTTCTGTTTTCACTTATATTGACAACAGATGTGGAAGAAGAAACCCTTCACCTGCTTGGTCTCTTCACCACCACAAGGCTCCACAATGCCTGGGCTCCATCTGAGAATGATGATTGATTACAGCTGCCCGTGGGTGGGCAGTCCGTCCGCTTGTGTTATGCTGCCATGTAGAAAATGAGCGTCATCGCACTCTGATCCTCGACATCAGGTGTCCTTTAGCCTACTTGAAAAGAGAAACTTATTTCCGTTTGAAATTTCTCTTAATCCTCTCGTTCTAAATAAACCAGTGCTTCTTTATACTTTCCACTCACTGAAACTTCTTGGAAGCGCAGAATGAAACATTTAGTAGAATTTGCGAGCTGGACTTTTGTGTAAAAAAGTAGACAGTGACTTGTAGACGGTTGAGTTCCAAAAAGTACAAAAACATACAGACGACGTAATATTTAAAAATAACTTTCCCTGTGCTGTACTTCAGAGAAACTTTTCACACATTTGTACATACACAACACGTCAAATATATTCTTGTAGATGAAGTCAAACATCAGTGATTCCCATGTGTCTTAACTGATCACAATGCATGAGATCATTTGTAATTTACCTTGTATTGAACTATTTCTTTAATTAGGAAACATCACTGTATTTTATTCACAAATTGTTCTTTTAAAATTGGCTTAGTCTTAGAATTATACAGATTTACAGTACAATAATGTACAAAAGTTTGGGGTTTGTAAAATGTTTTTTCTTTAAATGTCTCTAATGCTCATCAATGCCAGATTTATTTTATATAATAATTTATATAATAATTTTATATAAAATTACCAAATAAAAAAAAAATTAAAAATACAACAACAAAAAACAGTTCTATTGTGAAACGTTATTACAGTTTTAAAAAGCTGTTTTTTAAACAACTTTTCAGAGTTCTTTGATTAATGGAAAGTTCAAAAGAACAACATTTATTTAAAATAGAGCTTTTTAAAAAGTCTTTACTGTCAGTTTTAATGCATCCTTGCTGAATAAAAGTATTACTTTCTTGAAAAAAGAATGCTTTATTAAGCCCAAACTTTTGAATGGTTGTGTACATGTACATATCATGTTACTAATATGATATAAAAGTATTTCAAAATCGTTTCCTAAGTATTAGCCTACCGTTTCCACAGACAATTCTATAGCCATGTACACAGTTACATTTCCATATAAAGCAAAAGTAATTCCAATAATCTGCCCCTCTTATGCTTTTCCCAATGGGAGAATTTTTTTTTTGTTTTTTTTACAGTTTCACTCAGCAAGCTCAAAGGCACAGGAGACAGGATAGTGAGAAATTTTGAAAAATATATTTATAACCTAAATTAACCATATGCAAATGTGTTGGTGTGTATCCATTTCACTTAGTTGATATGATACAGACACAGATATGAGCGGACAACTGCACTTGAGTGTCACCTGTCAGAGCTTCCGGCTGAGGGGAAACATACAAGCATGAGCAGTAGCCCGTAACTGTTGAATCTATTGAATGAAAAGCAACCATGTGCCATAGACGTCAACTGTGGAGTGCATTAGGACTGAAAACGTCATAGTAGTGCGTGAGGTTGAGTTAAAGCCAGTATGGCTGATGTCAAGTGTTTTTTGTATCACAAGTGGTGCCAAGGTGAAAAGCCACAGAACAAGACTGTAGAACAGTAAATACTGGGTCTTTTGCAAGAAGTGTGTGCCTAAGTCATGTCTTTAGAAATATAGCCCAAACTGTACTACCATGGGACACACTGACCTCCTAGTTACCTCCTCTCCATCACTGCACCATGACTAAAATCTGTCTAGCAAGGAAAACTACAGCAATCAAGCAGATGCATCTTCCAACATGTTTTATTAATAGTCATATTAAAGATTCACATACAGCCTGCTCCCAGTTGCTCTCTATCGAATTGAATGTATCCACATACCGTAACTAAACCAAATACCCACTCTCATATAGAGGGATCATATCAAATACTAATGATATCTTCATTTATTGTGTCAGTCAATTTTGATGTTTAATTTTAACCATTTCTACACATTTATAAATTACTTTTAAAATTGCTAGGGGTGGGCAAACTACGGCTCGTTCGGCTTTTTAATCTGGCCAGCCGAACTCACCGAACTCGCCAAACTTCATTTTAGATTTCCCTGTGACGTCATTCTGTCAAGGCTGCAAGCGGGAGTGGTGCTGAAGCTTTGGTGGAGAGTAGGCGCGCCCCTGTCAACAATCACGCATCACGCTCACCCCGGCCCCTCTGTCAATTTTAAGAAACCAATGTGGCCCGCGAGACAAATAGTTTGCCCACCCCTGAATAACCATAGCATAAAGGAAGGTGTAAGATTTAAATAAACTATTTCTATTTAGGGGTGACACCTTTATTAAAGTTATACTATGTAACTTTTGGCCCTCTCTAGCAGTTAAAAAACAATGTGTGTATTTTGTGAAAGAACATTGTTTTGGTTGCGCTTCGGCTCTGTGTGACTCAGGGGCGTAGCCAGACATTTTTTTTTTGAGGGGGCCCAGCTTAAAATGAGGGGGCCAAACTGCGCGCAATTGTTGGTGGGGGGGGGGGGGGATGAGGGCGATTGTTGACAGGGGGGGGGGGGGGGGTTACCGTGGCTACGCCACTGGTGTGACTGTGTGGATGAATATTGTTATCATACTGCTCATGAGACATTCACTACTAGGCTTAAGAGATGAAACCAGTTTAGATGGAAAGGATCTCAAACTGACTAGCTGAAGAGGTTACTGTAGCTTTAGCCATTAATAGACAGGGTACTTCCTTGAAAATAAATTCTAACACAGCGATACATCAACCGTAATGAAATGACCATTCAATAGATAATGCTATAGGGCTGCATATGGAAATTTATTTGTTCAATAAAATTGTATAGTCACATGTTGAGTAATAAAAAAGGCATCTCCACGTCGCGTTTACTTTTCAAATCTCTTAGTTCTGGCCATCAAAAAAAAAAGGCAAGCATATGTTGATTCTTGTTTTATTACGAGCACTGTCATATTCTTTTTGCCAGCAGACTCTCCTCTTTCGACGTTTATTTAAAACGGATGATTCTCCAGAAATTTGAGATTTATTGTGTTCTATGTCAACCTTTCTCACTCATCGATGCCACTTCCACACCATACACACATCAAAGTAGCTGTAGCAACTTATCTTTATTTACGGATATTACAATACACGCACGGGCAAGTGAAGTATGTACGCAATTTCCCACGAAGACTATCCAGATAGGTCTAAAATATAAACACTTATCCACCTTTTCCCAATTGCCCAAAAACATTTTGCCCAAATTATCAGAGTAACTTCCATTAAACTGTAAACAATCAGTGAAAAGTTCGCTCTGCGAATGCAACAATACTAATAAACAATAAGAAATAAGAAAACTGGGCAGAATGAGATTAAATTGTTCTACTCAACCTTCAACCAACAAATATTAAAATTATATTAAAAAAATGCATTAATATGAACTACTTCAGAACATGAATAACCCCCAATTATTTCCGTAGCAATATTTGTTGCCTTCATTAACTGGAACATTGAGTGGTAATATTTAGATTTGTGAGCAGACCATGAATAACCCCCGATTATTTCCATAGCAATATTCACTGCTTTCATTAAATGGAACATTGAGTGGTAATATTTTGATTTGTGATTTCCATAATTTTGACAGAAATTAATAGTACAAAGATTCCAGTAAACACTGCTAATATGGATTAGAAGTGAACAAGGGAGACATCACTTTTTAAAGCATCCATGTAAAAACAAACCTGGAGAAACAAGAGATTTTATTGCATTCCTATAAATTATGAATGCGAAATATTGTAAATTAAGCAGGGAAGGCAGACAGCAAATATTTAGCATATGCTATTAGTTTCCGTACATAATTTGCGTAAAAATAAAATAATCACAGTCTGAACATGAAGAACATTTTATAGCTCATTTGGTCAAACTGACGGATACAGATTATTTGTGAAAATAATGATTTGAAATGAAATGTCTTTTTGACTGGAACATCCTCAAACTGAAACCTCCCATAATCTAAAATCAAGTAGGCCTGTTAGGAAAAACGTGGATAAAAGCTTACCATAGTAAATCAGGGTAAGACAAAAATAAGTTTTAGAAGAAGGAATGACACATTGACTCATTTTTTGATTTTGAAAAAAAAATAGATACATATACCTTTAATCAAAGATTTTTTTAAACAAACATTAGTATTAATTTTATTTTTATTTAAATGTAAATGTATATATTTTGTTTAGATAAAATTGTAAAAAACAATTATAGATTTATACAAATATTTGTCAGCTTATCACTATCGACCAGAATTTTAATTTCAATGCATCCCTAATAACTATTGACGTCAGTGATCCTACATACATCTTTATCCATAACAACTGCATTAATGCATTTCATGCATATCATGTCCTGTCTGTCAACAGGAGGATGTTCCCTTTCCTCAGCTTTAACATCACCTCACTGGATCCCTCAGCTCATTATAACATATATGTGGACGTGGTTCTTGCTGACCAGCATCACTGGAGGTACCAAGGAGGCAAATGGGTCCAGTGTGGCAAGGCAGAAGGCAACATGCCAGGTATCGAATAGTTATACACTACATTTTTCTGGCCCCTATCTACAACCCCTCCAAACAAGATAAATGTCTTTATCTCAATTGTGGTTTTCGTGTGAGTGTTTTTATGAGCAATGCAGAAAACTTCACTTATTCAGAGCTCTGTCGTTTTGTGGCTAGAAATGCATGAGTGTTTCTGATACCACTGTATGCCACAATTAGAGGAACCTAAGCATGTGGCCCACCACAACAGCTCTGCACTGCAACTGCTGTTCAGAGGAGATTGCATGGTGCAGCTGTAAAGTATTTGACACTGCACTCTTAATTGGCTCATTCTTATCAATTTACAAAGTGCAAAATATTTTGTTGGAAAGACCTAAGCATGAGTCTTTCTTTAAACTCTTTACATATCCTTTCAAAAATATGACACTCACCCTGCTAACAAAACTGTGTTCTAAGAACATTTTGTTTACGTTCCCCTTAAGTTATAGAAACCTTATTTCTAAATGTTCTCTCAACATATAAAGCATCCAGTATTTTAAAACTTTTTTTGGGTTATGTGAACATTCCGTTTTCACAAACATTATGGGAACGTCAGTTTTGAATGTTCTTTGAACGTGATAAAACTAATTGTGTTAAAATAAAGAAGTTTCAGAAGAAGATGCTCCATAAACAATGTAGAAATAATGTTTAACATTTTGACACACACACGTGTATATATATATATATATAGAATATATATATATATATAGCGAGAATAGGTACTTATGTTCTATAATATTCTCATAATCTTCTTCTGAAACATTTTGTATGAGAATACAAAATAATTCATTTAAATTGTGATGATATTTCTCTGTATTTAGATATTTGTTTTACTCTGTTAATAACAATACAATGCATAAGAGCCTTTTTTTAAAGATTAAAGTATCTTACTGATCCCAACCTTTTGAATGGTACACCAATAAAATACCTGACTTGTTGTTGACAGTAAAATATGGTTTAAATGACTATTTAAACTGAATTCAGTCTATGAATATTTATCCTTTTTTTTTATACAGGAAACAGAATGTATATGCACCCAGACTCTCCCAACACTGGGAATCACTGGATGAGACAGGAAGTTTCCTTTGGCAAACTGAAACTTACCAATAACAAAGGCAGCTCTAACAATGTAGGACAGGTAATATAACAAACCCCAAAAGTTAAGGAGTCTTACTACTCCCACACTATACCCACACCTGAGTCATCTATGTCAACATTGGTTGTAGTCAAACAGAGAGTTCGTTTATCATTTGGGTTGAATATATCATCCTTCTGTAACACCATAACATCTCTGCACTATTTCGCTGACTATTAAATTGCATGGATTACAGATGATAGTGCTACAGTCGCTCCATAAATACCAACCCCGTCTTCACATCGTGGAGGTGAAGGAGGATGGGACGGAGGATCCCTTCCTCACCTCTAAAACTCAGATGTTTGTCTTCCCTGAGACTCAGTTCATTGCCGTCACTGCCTACCAGAACGCAGATGTAAGTCACATCATCCAAACACATCATGCTGTAGGTTATTTTCTTATTAATCAGATTGCAACTTCCACATAACCATTGCTTCCAGCAAACAAAGGGGCATGATGTCACAGTGTGGGACGACCCAGACGAAAGAGAGTTGTGTTATGTCTGCACAATGAATCTATGACGTTTGTAAAGGCTTGTGTGTGCTGGAGGCGTTAACTGTGGCTGTAGGAAAGAGTATGAGTGTAATTCATGAATTATTTTGTTACGACAGTGATCTATCAGTCTCTCTCACTGTGCTTCCTGTGCCCATGTGGCTTTACTCTTACCCTCTCTCTCTCTCTGCCCTTTCTCCAACCCCTTCCCCTGCCATTTCACAGATCACTCAGCTGAAAATAGATCATAACCCATTTGCTAAAGGTTTCCGGGACAATTATGACACGTAAGTAAGCCTGGAGTAAATTAAATACAGAAAAAATGGTCTCTGTGGAACTATTAGTCTATCTATTTTCAAAATTACAGTTGTATTGAATTCAAATCTAATCCTTACATTCAAATTTGAATCACAATTCTACACCTTGCAATATGCAATGCATCAAAATAAAGATTTTTTTAATTCTAGCATTATGCATTCCTTTTTTTTAACACTTGAATATAGGCAAGTTTCACATAAAAATAAAAATTGAGCAAAAATCTGAGAAGACTACAACCAGATCGGATTCACAGTCCTATAGCTCATCCCGGGTCGATAGTTCATTCAGTAATAAGGCTATTTTGATTTATATGCTGTTTAATGTTGTATTTCATATACATCTGCTTAGGTTTTATATGGTTTATTTCGGCTTCTTTTTTCCTGTGTTTTGAACAGGAGATTCAGTACTCTTTCAGAAGATATGTCATAGCACCTCCTAACGTATAACAGTTTGCATTTCAAAAGGGGTTTTCTCTGCTGAAGTTAAACTTCGACCCTCTCTTTTCTCGTGTAGGCTGTATGCACCTCCTGACTCGGATCGCCTCACGCCTTCCCCAACCGAGAGCCAGCAGCTCCTTCCAGGTGGTTGTTACCCCCACCAGCCGTACCTGTCTGATCAGTACATGAGTCCCCTGGCTCAAAGTCGTTTCTACAGCCGCGAGTCTGTCAGCATGAACCAGCAGTGCCCCAAAGACCCCTCCGCCAGCCCACACAGCCGCTGGTACCTGCCCAGCCAGCAGGGGGTGGCATCGAACCGCCTCGACTTCAATGCATATGAGAGTGAATACCCTCCGAACAACCTCTACAAGCCCTTTCCGCTTCAGTCATCCCCCCACCACCCGCTGAGCTACTACCCTGAAAGCCCCTTTGCCTCCGGCCCAGTGTCTGCTGCCAACCCAGGGCCATGGAGCTCAGGACGGCCCTCAACGCAATACCTTAATCACCCACACCACAGTAAACCCGGGTCTAGTCTCGGCTGGTTCCGAACCGTCTCCTCCCCAGCTGTGTCATCTTCTCCCTCAGCGGCAAACTCGCGCTTCCATCGCTCCCCGTCGCTCCTTGAGCCTCAGCACCAGCCGCTGCTCCAAGAGAAGTCCAAAGAGTCTGGGGAGGACGCCTGGATGGAAGCCCCCTCGGTGAAATCAGTGGACTCTGCCGACTCAGGTTTGTTTGAGGGAGGAGAGAGCAAAAAGAGGCGCGTGTCACCGTACACATCCAGCACGGAAAATTCCCCTCCTAACCGCAGCACAGAGGCTTGCGAAAAGGACAATTGCAGTGACGCGGGCTACTACGGCTTCTACACCCACTGAAGACCAGCACTGACTGTGCTCCTACTGTCTTCCACCCACCGTCTGTCTGCATGACCCGACACACAGGGATCAAGCTCTCTGTGATAGTAGCTACAGTGCCAGGTGGCCCCTCTGTGCTTTGTGTTCTCTGTTAGATTTTTGGGGGTCACGTGGAGGTGTTCTGAAGGTCACAGTCTCACAAAAGATGAAGACGATGTGACTGCGCCGAGACAGTGGCCTGGAGACACACAGACCTGTGTGACTTTAGCAACTGAAGATTTCACAGTGCACCTGCTGACACTCCCCCAAAGGAACTGTCTCTGTCCACCTCATCAGCCACAAACATAAAAACACCTCTCAAAAACCCACGCATCACAAGCACACTCGAACAAACAATCAAATCGTCTCATCGCATTCTTATCTGTCTATATAAACGTGCACTTAAAAGGATTGTTCACACAAAAATTAAAAATCTGTCAATTACTCGTCCTCATGTCGTGCTAAACCCGTATGACGTTCTTAAAAACATTTTTAAGAAATGAAAACCAAGTACTTCCAGGCTTTAAGGAGGCACCATAAAAGCTTATACAGCTCATTTGCTACGTCAAGATTTGGATGAGAAAATGATCTGATTTTTGCAATTTGGACATGGAGTGGATATGAAGTAAGTTGCAAGTTTCTCATGCAAAACTAACATATAGCTGCAGAAAACGTTTGTGCACAAGGCCTTTGATTGGTCTCTCAATTACATGAATTTGACTCACTCAAGATGTGATGCTTTGGATCTTCAAATTGGCTTCAGCAATGGTTGCTAAAACGTAATTATTATTTTTTTTAGGTTGTAAAAACTAACAAAAAAAGTGTTAATGTACAATAACCTAACATTGTCTCATTATAAACAACATTAGAAAAGTTCATATTAAATGTATTTAAATTTAAACAGACTATTGTTGCATCCACTTGTGCGCTGCATAACAATTTAGCACAATATAGAGTGCATTGTGCATTCGCATGCGAGCTTTCATTACAGTACAACATTTGTGTGTCCAGTCAATCCCAAACTGCACCCCTACAGGGAGCACAATCAATAAGCACATTAAAGCCTAGGCCACTCAGACAACACATGTTGGAAATAAAAGAACCATGATGTCTAACAAACCATGGCTCCAAGCACCAGCTTCCATGTTTTAATAGACATAACAGTTGACAGAATGGGTGAATTTCACAGTTTCTACAAAAAATATTAAAGCAGCAATTGTTTTCAACACTGATAACATCGAATCGGTTTAAAATATTTAAAAAGACTTGTTTTACTATATTTATATTCAAAATATATATGCAGCCTTTGAGCATGAGACTTAATTTCAAAACATAAAAAGTTAGCTAGTAAGAAATATAAATCTTAACAAGAAACGACACTGCTTCAGACAGATAAACACAAAAACAGGAAGGCAAAGAAAGTTGCCTGGTTAATAAGTGAAAACCGCGTGCAATTTAAAATGTAAAACGTGTTTTTTTCTAAATCTCTGTAAATTTCAAAAGTACTAAATAATTTCACTTCTACCACTTACTGTAGAAGTAAAACTGGCAACTTGTGTGAAGGCAATTGTTTTAGACAGGGCTCTGTAATCCTCAGGTTTCATTTAAAGTCAACGAGTTAGGATAAACGCACTAGTGTCAATCTGATGACCTGTAACGGGACATACTTAAACCAACAGCATCATGTCTTGAGGCGTCACACATGACGGTATACAGATAGACAGGGTGGAAAAATGGACACCTGGCAGGGGCTTCAGATGGACTATACATCATCTTTATTCAAACAAGATAGTAACATGCAGACAGCCCACACACAGACGTCAGTGACACAGAGGAAGGATGAGCCTTCAGTCTAAGCCTATCAGGCACCGCTGGCATTCAAAGGTGAGAATGACCTCAGACAGATAAGTGGGTGACAAGATGCCACTGCAGAAGACAGTGCAGGGACTTCTGGGACACACCGGAAGCCTGTGAGCTCCAGGAAACTGTCAATTTAGAGTAGCTTCCTGTGTCTTTCAGATCACACATGCAAATATTCACACAGACATATGCGTATGGACTGTGTCCTAATACGAAATAACCTGTATCTACATTACTTGTAAAATAGAACAATTAAAAATTATTCTGTTAAGATTTATTTCCATCAATGCGTTCGTTTCCGAGAAATTGTAACATGCTGCAAAAACCAACATGGTATCAATATTTTTTGTTTTGTTTTTTTAATATATTAAGTCAGCAATTTGACTCTAACTGCCTCTTGTTTATTTTTCACATATATATTTTTATGCAAAATCAATTATTTTAAAATGCCATTACTGGATTTAAAAGCCATTACCAGATATAATTCTTGGTTATTTAATGCATACCATGCAGTTTAGATGTTAGGAAATTTGTACAAATCTAAAAACGTAATAACTTGAAGGAATTACTTTGCTTATGGAATTAAGAAACTTAAAATGGCTTTAAGAGATGGCAACAATATTATTTAACTGACAATAACTGTTACAGAACAAATTTGTACTTATAAGTGCAATTAAAGTGTTACTATGTTAATTTAAAAGAGGTGTTATTAATGCTTATATATGGTTTCTTTTTTTACACTGAAACGTTTGTTACTGTTGATGTGCACTGAAAATACTGAAATTGCCTGTTGCTGTCATATTAGCAATCAATCTGTGTTTTTGGCTGACCCCTAGTGGACATTATGCTCCCCATGCCCCATGAGTGTCTTTTAAGGAGCCCTTTTAAGTTACTTCCACAGCCTTATCTATCTGTTCAATAAAAAGCAACAATTAACAATGTTCTTAATCATAAAAGTGGTACTCTGTAGTAAATTCCCTCACCCAAGCACACTGAGCCTCCGACACAGCTGTTAAAATACTGTATATAAATGATGTTTTTGATTCATTCATTCTAAAAATGTAATAAAGACTGAACTATACTAAATTCTTTTTTTTCCTATTCTTTAATATTGTAAATTTTATTGCGCTCTTAAATAGCTATGAAAGTCATGCCTTTAAAGTTTATTAATTGCACATTTGTACACAGATTGTTTTCCATCCAGGCCTACAAGAAATGGCTGTTTCTGATGTCACATTTCAAACTGTGAGCGTAATTCATACTTAAGTGCCAATAAATATAATCTCATCGACTAAAATTAAAATCCAACATTTGGTTACAAAAAAAAAGGGGGGTGGAGAGAAGAGATGCGCAATCTAAGAGTAGCGAGGACAGATTTCAGGAATCTCCTTCAGTACAAGTCACTAGGGACCAAATTAGAGTTAATCCATTTACTGCCAAATCCTGCTCAGGTTGAGCCATGGCTTTGCAAGAGAAATAACATTCCTTTTATGAACTGGTGACCCCTGAGTATTACATATGATCAAATAATCAACCTTTACGCAATCGTGTTGTATCCACTGGCACTTAAGTACTTCAACGGAAAGGTAATTTACATTGATCATAGAAATGTGCATGCAATTGTTAAAACTAAACATATCTACAGATCTCACATACATTCTCAATCAACTTTTGGCTTATATTTTTTCCAAAGTGGAAGACAAGGTCAAACTGACCACCAAGTTTTAGTGTCCTCAACCATGAAATAAATAGAAATGTTCAAAACGTATCCCTCCAGTTGCTGTTTGCTAAAAGCATCATCCTTGCTTAATGGATTCGGTTAGTACAAAAACCGTCAGCAATTCATCTTTGCTCCAAAAGTTTGTGTAGTCTTTTAAAAACTGTGCAAACTGAATTTATCACAGGGATTTATAGTCCATGGTGTTGCTGCACTGCGTTCTTCACCATAAATCCAGGTTTTTAACATTGGAAAATCCAGGATTCTCCCTAATCTTCCAGTATGTTCCATTGTACAGCCAAACATCCCTTCCAGCCTCATCCACAGACTTCCTGTAAGATGGGGACATTGAAACATTCCAGCTCGAATTCTTATGAATAAATCAGTTTGGGAGTTGATGCCAACTAACCTGAAGAAGCGAGGAATGTGCTCCTCTCCTCTCTTGGTCAGCATTTTCCTCCTTTCTCTTTGCTTTTCCTCCACCTCATCCTTCCTTTTATCAGTCTCCTGAACTTTCCCCTCCTCAAGAAGCCTAACAACACAAAACACACTTAAAACCGATGCAATCCAATCCAATTAGTTGGGATTTATACATCATTCTTTATCATCAGGCTCCAAATTCGATGTCTTTTTATCCCAGTCTATTACAGGGGTCTCACCTTTGGTCAGGGCGCAAGCGTGTATCTGTCGGGGGCAGCAAGGGCTTTAGGTCAGGGGTCAGCTCATTCATCTCCATTGCAAAGCTAGAGAAACCATAGTAAAGCACGTAGTTCTTGGGCTGTGGATCTGTAATGAAGCACAGACATTATGACACATGAACCAACACAAACATAAATCTTGAATTTATTTGTTCTCTCAGCAGAGAGTACAGCCCAGAAAAAAACTTTGAAGCATAATGTTAACCAACATCCAAATGGTTATATAGAGAGCTAATTTCAGTCTTGATCATTCCAGTTAGATAAAATTTGTAATCATTTGGAAATGCATCACATTACACAAGCAAACTGGTTTGCAAACAGAAGCTGGCAGAACTCACTTGGCTTCCAGATGCACTGCGGATTGGGCAGGGTGTCACAGAAGATCCCCTCATGCCAAAATCCGCCAAAACGATGGACGACATTACCAGTCTGGTCAAGAACTTGACCCTGCACTTCGTTTTTGGACCCATCTGAACCCCAGTAACGTGACTGAGAGGAAAAAATAATTCAGAATTTGTACTAAGACTAGTCAATTCTAACAAATGAATCAAACATAAATAAAACTAAACACACCTTGACAAATGTGATCTTACAAGTGCAGACTGAACTGTTCAGGTTGCGAATGACGACTTCACCATAGTGCTCAAGGTATCGCTGCTGACTGAGGACATTGTGGATGCACGTAACCACTTTGTTCCATTCATAGTGGTCCTCATAACTAAAAGTACAGTATAAAATCAAAGACAAATCAGAAACCCTCTTAAACATTAGAATTAAAAAGTAATCGACACCAAAGTTGAGCAGATACTTGCTTTTTTAGAGTCACATTCACCATCCCGGTTGGCATGATCTCCAAAGATTTGCCCCAAAACTTGTTCTTCCATCTCTGGTCTGCTCTCAGCATGCAAGATTTTTAAAAAAGGAATGAGATTCAAATTTAAATCAACAGTACATTATGACATCCCACAGGCCATAAAGCATACCTTGCCAGAAGTTGAAATTTTCTGATTCTGCATGGCATGCAGATATGGGTGGATGATGGGAAACCTAAAGGTAAACAAAACCACAGCGTAAACAACTTGATAGCAAACATATCTGAAGTATGATGAGTAGTGACAGTCACGTACCTGCTCACTAATGTAGCGGAAGCCTCTGTCCTCTCTGATACACTCAAATGTCTCTCCCAGGACTGGGTTAAAAGGTTTGTAACGGTTGCGAAACTGAGCCGTGGCATAACCAGAAATGGCAAAAGCAGCAATGTAAACCTTTAGAGACAAAACAGAAAATTATACTATTTATAAAGAAATAAGCCACGTTTGGGGTTAGTGCAATTTTTTTTGTAAGACATTAATACTTTTAAGAAAAGATGCATTAAATTGGTGAAAAGTGACACTAAGACATATATAATGTAACAAAATATTTTTATTTTAAATAAAGGCCTATAAAGAATAAAAAGAAAAGTCTCTAGTTTATAAAGAAAAATATTAAGGAGAAGTTTACAACAAATTTTTCTTGAGCACCATCATATTAGAACGATTATGAGACACCGAAGACTGGAAAAAAGTACTTTTTGAAGTTGTAATATTAAAACAGTGTTTTACTGTATTTTTTTTATGCAGCCTTGGCGAGTATGACTTAAAAAAAAAAAATTATATAGTTTTGCTAAAGCTTCAGTAATTATTACCATTCTCTGGTAGGGGTCATCAGTATGATTGGCAGTGTCCAGTAAGTCCGAGTATTCCAGCTCCTCACAGAGTCTCTGCAGCAGGCACACGGGTTCATTCAGAGCTGCTGGCATGGAGACACGGGACAGATCCTTCCCTATGTTGTTGTAGAGAATAGTCATCAAACCAACATGGCTGTTGTCAGGGCATACTGCAGGCAGACTTGTACGCCGTCCGGTGTTCTTGACGAGGTTCAGTTTTGGTGGAGCCTTTGAAAGACTGGCACGGTACTTACGTGAAGCCATTGCTGTTGAGTTAATAAGAAAAAAGTTGTAACAAACAATGGGATAGATTTTTATACCAAAAGTACACAGTACCATTCAAAATGTTTGGGGTCGGTAACTTTATTTTGTAGAATTTTTTTTTCTTATTTAAAAAAAAACAAACATTACAATTTTCCATTCTTTTTTTCTATTTTTATTCCTATGATCAGAATTACTCCAGTCTTCAGTGTCATATGATCCATCAGAAATTATTTTAATATGCTGAATTGGTGCAAAAGAAACATTTGTTATCAATGTTGAAAACTTGTGATTCATTGATTAATAAAAAGTTAAAAATATCAGCCTTTATTTGAAAAATATTTTGCTACATTATAAATACCTTTGTCACTTTTGATCAATTTAATGCAGATTCACTGAATACAGTATCTTTAAAAAAAGTGATCTTACCAAACCAAAGTTTTGAATGGTAGTGTATATGGACAGCCAAACACCAAACTCATAAGCGTTTTATTTTATTTTCACTAACCATGAGCCTCATCGGGCTCTGAATTACTGGATCCATCACTCAGACCGGACTCATCTGACATCTCAGAAGAGCTTGCACACATAAGCTCATCACATGCGTCAAAATATTCCGCTGTTGAGTCAGCCACCGAGGGCGCACGGATAGACGAACTACGGCCTGAGCCAGACTGAGTGAAACAGAGACAAACATGTAGGTAGTTAGAAACTAAGCTTGATTGCATCATACTGCTAATGAAACTATGAGAGGACAAAAGAGCCTGTTTGGCAAATGAAGTAGGTGAAACCCATCAACCTGTAAACAGAAGAAAGCAGCAGAGGGTGGAGGAGGGAGAGAAAGAGACTAAAAGGGGAACAGGATAAGTAGGTTCTAAATAGTAACACACCTTTCTTTGTAGCACAGTACGGAAGGAGTCTTCTGAGGAGTTGGTGGACACTGAGAGTTTGTGGATTTTGGTATGACGGGAGTTAACATCTAACTAAAGACACACAGACAGACACATCTATGCAGTAATACAATAATACACTAAAGAGGGGAGAAAAAAAAGTGGTTCTAAACAAGTGTCACCATTATAGACAGCATTCAAAGGACCCATGACATCTCCAGGGGACATTGCTACAGGGGTATTTTTTACCCAAAACCCCAATATGAAGAAGCGAATTATCCGCATCTGCAGGTTATATGCGAGAAAATCCCGTACATTTAAAATGACCATGGAATTACAAGATTTATTACAATTATGAATTAATACATTTTAGTTTTCCAAATCTACACATCCTAAATATTAAGCTACCTCATATAGTGTTTTTTTCCCCCTTAACAATGGGAACTGTTCTGGTTTTCAAAGAGAAGACATTTTTTGTCACTTTAAATCTTATTTTAAATCATTTTAAGTAATCTTGAGGTCCCTTAGAAGTTTTTTGAGGCCACCAGTTGAGAACCACTGCATTTAAACATTAAAAGGGGTATAAGCAGGGGTGGCCAAAACGGCTCCAGGAGGGCTACTGTCCTGCAGAGTTTAGGTTTAACTTGACTCAACTCTCCTGCCTGTAAGTTTCTTGTATGCCAAGCAAGACCTCGATCAGCTGGTTCAGGTGTGTTTAATTGGGGTTGGAGCTAAACTCTGCAGGACAGTGGTCCTCCAGGAGCAGCATTAAACGCACGTAGTGCACAGCACATTTAATAAGATATGCTTGCACAAAGTCAAATGTTACCTCAGCCAGGCTGCAGAGGTTGTTGATCTGGGCAGAGGCAGTCTGATGAAGCTCCCTGCTAGACCAGATGTCCTGCAGCCGTTGGCGCTCCTGAGCCAGAGCCTCGTGTGCAGTACGCAGAGAGGTGTGGACTAAGAGGGAAAAGAAATGTAGGGTAATGCAGAAGATGGGCATAAACTAGGTTTAATTGTAAAAAAAAAAAAAATACTATCACTCTCATACCTCTCTGGGACATGGCGCAGATGTCTTGGTGGAGTATCTTTCCTTCGGAGGAGGTGGCGGCTGCAGGAGTCACCTGGTTGGAGACATAATCGGGGATGGAGGGGACGGAGGCTCCCAGGTGAGAAGAACTGTTCAGTTGGCTTGATGATAGCTGCATTAAAAAGGTGGAGCAGATGTTGATATTTAAGGCTATAATCCACCAAATGTGTACAGCATGTAATATTCAGAAGCTATAAAGACTAAACAGCAACATGCACTAACATTCAAAAGTTTAAGGTCAGTAAGATTTTTGTTTTTTAATTATTAATACTTTTATGCAGCAATACTGCATTAAATGGATCAAAAGCGACAGTAACAAAAGATTTCAGTTTCAAATAAATCCTTAAAAAAATATATCATGGCTTCCAAAATATTAAGCAGCTCTGTTTTCAACATAAATAAGAAATATTTCTTAAGCACCAAATCAGCATTTGGTGTATATAATTCATTTCGAAATACATTTTTAACTTTGAATAATTTCACATTATTACGGGTTTTACTTTATGATCAATGGATCCTTGGAGAAAATTAGATTCTTATCGGCCTCATATTTTGAAGTGTACAATATGCAAAATGTAATAGGACCACAGTGTAATGCTTTTTCTGAAGCATTCTGTGTCGAAAGTTACAAGGAATGTACAAGAAATGTGTCTTGTGCCGACTTACCGATTTAGTAATCCCACGAAATGGCTTAATGTAAAAAAGGAGTCAACTAAATTACTAAGGTTTTGAAGCTCTAACGCTTATTACACATCACAACACAAATGCCTTGACTATTGTAGTCACAATAAAACACACAGAGATCTTCGGGATCACACTGCACATGAATAAATTCCATAATAGTTTCCAAACCTTTGTTGAAAACAAGGAATAATCCCAATGGCAGGGCAATCCCAGTGAGCAAAGTTTCTAACTGCTTCCAAGGATTTATTTAAGATATCCTAATATCAAGTATAAGAAAATGTAAACCGAGCAGCCTCACCATTCCAAGAGCCTCAACTCGAGACAGTGTGCGAGAATGACCCCAAATCTTGCCAGACTTCTTCTTGGGCTTGTCAAGAAGAAGATTCTGTCGGTCAAACACATGTGGGAACGTTGACTCACAAGTCATTCAGGTAAAGGCCTGTCTTCAGCCGGCTCATTTTACTAACCTGCATGCTTATAATCCTCTGAAGGTCTCCATTACTGACCACTTGACCCGACTCTAGAGAGTGCAACCTTTGGACCAGCCGTTGCAGCTCATTCAGCTCCATTTGACAACGTGTAAGCTCTGGAAAACAGCACAAATTTAATAATCTGTGCTTGTGAAACCCTTCATTTTATTAAGATTTCAAAAAACCATAGTACCTTGTGCACAAATGTCAGGTTCTTGAGACTGTAGCCAAGCTGAGACTTTCCCATTAATGGCAGGATTGTCATATGGCAGATTTTCACCCACGTAAGACACCGTTGTGCCCTGGCATTGTTCACAAGACATTCCTTTGTTACTTTCTTCAGACAAATAATCAATTAACTCAAAGCATCTATTAGTGTGCATTTACAGATAAAACCAATCTGGGACATGAGGTCTAATTGCTAATTCTACTTGTTCTTAAATTGTGAGGACACATTCTCCTAATCCCTGGTGATTTAGAGGGCTTGGTGAAGTCAACACTTTACTCACCATGTCCTGCATGGCACTGTTTTTGTGAGATAAATGACTGCCGTGGGACAGGACCTGGAGGAAGCCATTGTGAATGTGCGCAGCCTCGTTCTTCTTGTACATCCTGTGGGCACTCAGTTTGGTGACCCATATGTAATACAAATCCTGAGTTTTGACCTAGATAGAAAAGTACATATTCTTCAGTTGACATTTTTGACAGTGCATTTATTTACAAAGCGACTTCCATTGCATTCAAGGAACACATCGAATCAGTTCTTGCTTTTCCTGGGATCAAACCCATAACCTTGACGTTGTAAACGCCAATGCTCTAAATGACCAAAAATGGTTACATGACATACCCCCTGAGATTTTAAGCTACTAATTCAATAACTTAACTACTTGCATGTTTGTGGTTGCATGTTTGTGGTTCTCTATTGTTAGTTAATCATCAAATATTTGGTGCATATTTAGTAAGCATTTTATTTTTTATTGTAAGTTATTAGCTTTTTATCAACTAATGAACTCCCTCACAAACTACCAGGTGATCATGAACCTAACTGCTTGAGTAGATGAAGGGTGGATGACTTAAAGATCATGTTAGCTTTAAGTTCATGCAATTAATGCCAGCAATACAGTGACTTACCTTCATGTGATACAAAATGTCTCCAGCATCCAGATCAATGCGTCTTGCTTTTTTGTTTACTGACATAACTGCAAGACTAACATCCAAAGAACCGTGCATTTTCCCTCTGGAGAACTGTTGAAAAAGTAAATCTGTTTAAAGAGTCTGGACCCAAGATCTGTGGTTGTTGGTAAGGGGGAAAAATAGTAATAAATGGCATATTTACATCATGTTGGTTTTTGGAATATCTCAGGATCCCTTTATCCAAGACAAAGTACCTCTGTAATAAAGGAAGTCGTACAAAACATTCTTACCAACATCTACAAGAGGAAAGCGTAATGCGTAACGTCATTTGTTCCTCATACCTTATGCCAGCCTTTAAGAGGCCACTTTCTCCTCTTCATCAAGTAGCCTTCACATATCCCTGGAGTACTTGTCTCCTGCATGTGTTCTCCAGTGAAGGTTACATCTACTGGAAAGTCATCCATTACTTCCCAGTCTTTAATGTTCTGTTAAAAAGAGTGGAAAAGGCAATCATGGTTACGTACAACAGGGTGTTTACTCATTTAAAACCTGCTACATTTAATTCCTATGAACAAAATATAACCATTGAGCTTGTTGGGACACATAAACTTGTCGGTTTGGTTTTCTCACTATCTGATTGGACGCTTGTAAGCTGTTGAGCAACTGGTTTCAAACACCCAAAGTAAGAACTTTCAATGCTAGCTTTTCACCCATGTGCATGCAAGGAAAATATTTAGGCGTGTTCAAGAGACAGTTGAAGCAACCTGAGTTCAAGTGTTTTTGTGTCAAGCAGAGGTACAAACCAGCCGTGAATGGCGTGAGGATGCTGTGCTGCTGCTCCTGGAATGAGAGGGCTTATGCCAACCACTAGACACCCTCTCCGCACCACTCGCCTGTAAATGGCCTTGGTCCACTGAAGACACGTGGGAATCCATTTAAAAAAAAACGTCCTCTTGTGCACCTATTAGTCGAGCTTGGTGTGAATATGTGCTCTGCTAGATGATCCTTCTCATTGTACACTAGAGCACAATATGTCTGCAAAGCAAAGATTTCATTATTAGCATGTCTTTTTCATTTATTGGTTAGTCAGACACAAGGCAAAGCTAATTGTATAGTGTATTTTGCAAAAGAGTAAAATTAGCAATATTCATGTTATCTGTGGTATTAACTTTATTATTTTAATCTATTTTACAAATACTATTAAAAGTATATTTTAATTATTTTGACTTTAGTACAGTGAAGATATAATTTGGGAAATATGTTGACTTTTTCCATACATAACTGCTTAATATTTTAGGTCTGGTTTTGTACAGTTGAATACTAATAAATTGCTAGGGTAGAAAAACAGTTTTGAAAAAGGTAACGGGTAAATAAAAACAGAAGCAATACAGTGTCCAGAGAAAACTCATCTAATTCTGTTATCTAACAGTAGGAAACTGGGCAAGTCTTTAACTTCTGCCCTTCACATGGTCACACTAGCTCAATGTCTCAAATACTTTTCAAATGGCTTAACACCAAACGCAAGAGCATACACTCATAATTACATAATGCAAATTATACTAAACCCACTAGGTATGGTGTAAAGAAACACCTTTATTGCTGTGTATGCTTAAGTACATATTCTAGAAGAAAATTCTTTTCCAGACATAAGCCAAAAGGAATGTCACCAAAGGGGTGTAACAGAAACTAAACCGGTTTACTAAAATGATAAAAGCTCAAGCTCATACCTGGACATTGAACTAAAATGAGGGCAAATGAGATGTTTTGTAAACACCTGAATTAACAGTTAAGTAATCAACATATGTTTGATAACATAATCGGCGATATTCACGCATAAAAAGGTATAAGTCAACAACATTCAATAATGAACAAAAAGGTTTTAGATTCTCCCTTTTACAGAAGACACAATATGGAGTAACATGCTCATGGATGGTAACCTCACACATGCAACAGTCCCTACAGGAGAGGCTTAGCGTCACTGCGATAATTGGCTTTGAATATCCCTTTTTAGCAGCCATTAGCTTGAATTGCTTTTCAGCATGAGCACGATGATAGTCACAGTTAATACGATGTATAGAATTAAGAAACCAGTGTGACTTAGGCCTACACGTTTGAATAATCATAATAACATCATAGAGAGGACAAACAGAAGTTGAGTCCTTTTGATTTCAAACAAAACATGCTTTTAAAAACTAATAATAACAACTGCTGAACACTGTGTTCTGAAACTAAAGTGACCAATACAGTATAAACATTATAAATGTTAACATATGATGAACTCTACAAAATTGAACAATGTATTTTACAGTCATACGCAGTTTGCTATTGATCACAAAATGTTTCCAATTCATACAGATGTTTTTTAGACTTTAATGGACAAATACATAAATGTCAACGAGTTCAGTTTTAGAAAATGATATGTTTGGACCACAGGAAATCTTTAAATAGTTGTAGACCATTTAGGGTGGAGTGTTAAGTTCACCGTCGATAAAACCTGTGATTTCTCACACATAATTAATACAAAACCTCACTCAGACATAGACTGTGCTACCGATCACAGGCATTTAAAACCACAGATTTTCTTTAGGTGTTGTAACTCGTGCTCTTACCTGAGGTTCCTGCTCTTGGCCAGAGTGTGGTATATTTCTGAGTAATTCTCTCCAAGAGTCTGAGTTTCATACTTCCCCATTTGTGCAACAACAACAAAAAAAGCGTTACACCACTGGCAGGAAAACCGGTTCAACCACTTTCTACTAAAGCGCAAGAATGCAGATACTCCGTGTGCATTCCAGAGCGATGTATCGCGATCAGCTCCCAAACTATCCTCCACCGCTCACTATCTGACCAAATCCACCCGAATCATTATCCGCATTAGTGTCTTAAAAGCTGTTGGCATTACATGCACGGAGGAGGAACTTTACGGACAGCCAACCATTCAGCTGCTGCATTAGAAGCCGAAACGATTGAGCCGCTCTGCCGTTTGCTCTACTGAGATGTGATAGCTAAACATTCACTCGTTTTCAATGATCAGGCTTTTGTATTAATATGGAGTTTTACATATTTTATAATTTACTGAAAGAGGACTAATAAAACTAAAACAATTTTAAATAAATTAATTCACACAACAATCTAAATATGACAAACAGACATATTTACAGCAAAAGCGGAGTTCAATAAAGGAAACAAATTACCTAGATTAACAAGAAGTAATCCTGAGATTAGCACTAATCAGGATCCATGACCATTAACTAGTGTTTATTTCGGCAGTACAAATCCATGTTTCTACTAGCCTTTTGAAAAATCAGTTCAGTACACTTTGATGTGTTTAACAAAGGCACAAAAATAATGACGCTGGCTGCTGAAATTAATTGATACCAGGGCTAGTTGTCACACGTTATGTTCCACTCCAATGGATAAGTCTCCTTTTAAGACAATTTCTGTACAGGTACATACCTTAAAGACTCTACCAAATCTGTTGCATTTCCACCGTTAATGCTGAAGATTCAGGCCGTGTATTAAAGTCTGCATAAAACGGAAGTGGCGAGTCTTTTCTTTCCCCTCGTGACGTATATCCGAGTGAAACGGCTTCTCGAACAAGAAAAAATGTAGGGCGGGGCTTGATTTTGATACTGGGAATTGATTGGATCGTTATGATTTGATTGACAGGTTATCATGCCCTCGCTGAAAAACGCCATTAATTGTTTTGATCGAAGATAACGAGGACGCAAGGTTAAAACAAAACAATGTGCAGATAAATAATGCAGTATTTTAGAACAAGAATCTCCCTTCTGATTTCATGGTTATGTGAAGCACATTTGTTTGCCCTTTTGACATAATGCTGAGCTACATGTTGCTGTCACAATGGAACGTGCCATTAAATAGCATATTACTGGCTCTTAAGCAACATTTTTACAGTAAAACAATTATTAGTATATATTGTGAATCATTATTTATAGATTTTATTAAATTACAAAATATGAGGGAATATTTTAAAAAGAAAAAGGGTTTAACTAGACATTTGAAACCAGCATGAAAAAAGTAAGTCACTGCTAGAGAAAACAAACACTTTACCTCCAACATAGCAAATGACCAAAATGCAACTTTAAATTATATTTTATTATATGCACTGTATCCATCCATTATCAGTTGCTGTTCAAAATTCAAGCATTATCCTGTATTATAGAAGCATCTTTATTTGTTCCAGCATGTGTGGCGTCCCCAGAGCTCTGCTGTTTGACATACTGCTGAAGGAGGGCGGAAAGATGAGCAGGATGGTGGCGTAGCATCGAGACAGTCTGTGAGGTTATCATGGTTAGACCACCAACTAGCTCACCCTGGATAGTTGTCATAGATGGGAGTTTGGAGTAATTGAGAACGCCTTGATACGGGAGCAATGTGTTCTCTATACACGCACCTGAAAGATGTTTCAGAAAGCCTGTGAGACAATAGCAACGTTTCTGAAGACCTTTATGAATGCAAGTACATGTATATGGCACACTCACCTAACAGCACCATCTGAGGACTGCGTCTCAACACTTGCAGCATCTCTTTAGCTTTTGGCTCTTTACTAACAAATATGACAGTCTGGCCAACAAATAGAGGCAACATGTTACTGTACATGCTGTTGCTGAGGAAAGACCTTGTCACCTGCAAAGAAACAAATAAAAATGTCACACAGCAGTATCTCACATCTCAACAGTGGTAACCATCACTATAGCTTGGCATTACCTGATTTGGAAAGAACTTGATACTGATATTGTGTTTTTTCAGTTTGTGTTTTAACTGCAATAGGTCCTCTGAATTGATTGAATTGTTTTGGACCACAGCAATCATCTTACACTCCTTAAACAGGGTTTCTAGGTCTTTCCTAAACAGAACTGCCAGAGGACTTTCCTAAAAGAGAAGGGAGTTGATATATACTGTACATTAATGGAACACTTAAAATGGAACAGTTTATATTAATACATATTTATAGTACTTTCCTAAAAAGAAAGCAATCTGCTATATAGTACATGTTACGGTCACAAAAGAATGCAATTGTAAGTTTATATATTCAGATTGTTTTTTTTCTTGAAATTCTTGGAAACCCCTTTATTATTCTTCCGTGCCAAAAACAATCTTGCAGAATGGGACACTTACAATAATTATATTTATAATAACCATTAAAATATTATATTAAAAGGCTTATTTCACCCAAATATGTAAAACAAAACTGTCATCTACAACTCATGCTTATGTCATTCCAAAACCGTAAAACTTTTGTTCATCTTCAAAACAAAAATGACGTTTTGAACACTTCAAAATGTTCATAAATGCATTTACATTTATGCATTTTGCAGATGCTTTTATCCAAAGCAACTTACATTGACATTCCAATCAGTTCTTGGTTTCCCTAGGAATCAAACACATGACCTTGGTATTGTAAACACCAATGCTCTACTGGTTGAGCTACAGGAAAGCTCCCAAATAAAGCTCTATTTACAATAAATAGATTGTAAAACGAATCCATATCAATCTAGCAGTTTATGAAAAATGTTCGGGGTAGCGGAGCGGTTCGTATTAACCATATGCAGCCATCAAAAGAGCCATAGGTTCCCGACCCCTGGTTTAACAACTGATGTGTGAGCTGAAATGTGAATACAAGCCTAAATTCAATTCAATCTGTTAATTATATAAATCAATCAAGACTCTTTTAAAAAGTTTGACTAAACAGCTTTACCTGAGTTTTAAGGATGAACAAAAGTCTTGTTGGTTTGGAATGAAATGAGGGTGAGTAACGAGAATGAACTAAGCCTTTAAGTACAGTATATAACATTATATAAGCAAAAGTCTAATTTTGAACTAATAATAATTCACTTGAAATTACTCAGCTAAATCTCTCCCAGTTAGATAGTGTTCAGTAACTACTGCAATGACCTACCTCTTCAGTCTTTCTGACTCGTGGAGCCAGAGCTCCAGGAGGAGCTGCCGGTGTCGGGGGAATGTACTCTGTGACAGCCAGCAGCTTCTGCTTGAGAAAGTGTACTGGCCTTCTGTGACGGGTGACAGCTTTGGAGCCGTGACGAACACTTTGGGTTAATGGCACCCATCCTGTAGTTTAACATATTATGAATAATGGTAAGAATAACATTAAGGCTACATTATAAACATTCACATTCAAAATACGATATGAATGTACAGGACGCCACAAATCCTGATGACATGATTATTCTCATGAAAACAGATACCGTATAGGGGTTTGAGAGTATGTATACATAAAAGAATGCTAAATATGGAGGGGTATAATAAATAATATTAAGTAAACAGGACCAAGTTGAACACACATTTCCAATAAGCAACTCAAAAATGAATTGCAAAGTCCTTGATAAATAATGATGATGATGCTACAGTACAGCTTCATAGTGTCTTTCAGCTGAAACTTTACAATGAAGTTCATAGTTTACATGTAAACAGTTGTAAATGTCGGATGATGTCTTGTTAATTATGGTATTTAGCTCCTTTTTGGGTGGAGGGGGGAACAACACTGCAATATGAAAACAGAAGCTTACCCGCTTTTGGGAGAAGCCTGCCACACAAGGTCGCTGCCATCTTGATTCGGATATGACGTAGGACAGTTTGTTATGTTGTGTTTACAAAATAAAAGTTGTTGCATGTAGTTATGGTCCTCATTGGAAAGATTAAACGTAAAAAGAAAAAACGCCACAAAAATATTTGTTTATATTTGCTAGGGTTATTTTCTTCTTCTTTTGTTAAAGTTTACAATAATCTACAAGGTAAAGATCATAAGTCACATTTTTAAATCGTGTTCGTAATAAGGCTATTTTGAAAATGCCAATTAACTATCGAAAACACGATGAAATATCTCCTATTAATTACTTTGCTTGAATAATTTCAAAGTTAAAAGTTTTTTACACAACTGATTGAGATTTCATAACATTTACGTAAGCGCATGCACGTGATGACGCAGGTTTGGAGCTGCAGGAATGAGACGTCTTTTGAGCTTCTGCACGTCTAGGAACATCAGCAGTATTGTGAAGTTTATTGAACCCAGTGCAATATTTCCAGTCTGCAAGCCTCCGGTATTTTGCTCGTTTTTCTGCCGGGAACTTACGGACAGCGGCACTAACATGGATCTGAGTAACATGAGAAAGAGCTATAAGAGCGATAAGGAGGTGGGAGTCATATATTTCAGCCTTTGACTGGTTGTAATGTCAGGTGCATGTCCATGACCTCAGACCCTATTCAAAAGACGTATTGCACAGACAAACAGTGATTTATTTAATTTTTTGTTATGCTAAAATGCTTGACACGAAGAACAGTAACATTCTGTATTAATTGTATAAAAAAACGTATTAACATGATTCTAAAATATTGACTATTTTATTTATGATCTGTAAATGACTTATGTGCTTTCCAAATGCTTTTGAAAAATGATAATTAATTAATGCATGGACATTATGTATTATCAGTTAACCTTGAAAGGTGGATTTCCATAAATATTTTCCTAATTAAGATCTTATGGAGAGAACTATGAGAGAGTAATTAAGTAAATCATTATTTTTTTATCTATATATAATTATGACACGTCCTATTTATTCATTTTATCCTACAGTGTTTTGAGGAGGATCAGCTTGCTTCTTTAGACCCAATTAAGGAATTCGGAATCTGGTTTGATCAAGCCACTAAATGCCCTGAAGTGGGGGAAGCCAATGTAATGTGTCTTGCAACGGCCACTAAGTAAGAATTTCAGTGCAGTTCATCCGTATACGGGAATATACAGAGTAGCTTGAACTTTTGTCTATTGAGTAATGCAATAACTCACTAATCAAATTTTGCCCTCATTCGAAAGGGACGGTCGGCCCTCTGCGCGCATGGTCCTTTTGAAAGGCTACAGCAAGGAGGGGTTTCGCTTCTTTACCAACTATGAGAGTCGGAAAGGATCAGAGCTGGTGAGTCTGTAAAAGAAAAAACATTTTATTCAGAGTAAATTTACATATGAGTTTACATTTGCAAAAAAAAAATATTTAATTATCATTTAGGAAAGCAATCCCCACGCCTGTCTTGTCTTCTACTGGGAACCGTTAAACAGGCAGGTGAGTGATTTTCTGTTAGAACTCAGAATCTTCTCCAGCCCATTCCTCAGACATCAGATCCTTAGAATATTATCTTTGGTTTTATAAAACAAACACATTCATTTTCAATGCAGTCTTGGATTTTAGGACCCCATTGTATTATTTTTTTATTTTAATGTGAAGTTTTGTGCACCAACAGATTCGCATTGAAGGCTCCGTAGAGAGAATACCGTCCGAGATGTCGCATGAATACTTCCACTCAAGGCCCAAGGGCAGTCAGATCGGAGCTGTTGTTAGCAGGCAGAGCACTGTAATACCCAGCCGACAAGTGAGTATCACTGGCCACACAAAAAACACCATTTTGTTAATTGAAGTAAAATGAAATGAAAATATTGTAAGTAAAAAATTAGAAATATTCTCTTAGCAACTAACTGAAAAACTGAAATAAATTAAACCTGAATAGTAATATTAATAAAACAAAATGGCTAAAATTTTAAATATAAAAACAAAAGCTATTTCAAAATATTATTGAAAACTATTATACTATCTAAATAAAACAAAAATAATATGGACACATATCTTTTTCATCATCCAGCTAAAAAATTTACCTGTTTTACCTTTACCTGTTACCTCTACACCATTTTTGTGTACCCTTTAAAGTACTTGAGAGAAAAGAATGCAGAGCTTGAAGAAAAGTATAAGGACACCGATGTACCGAAGCCAGATTACTGGTGTGTATTATTTTATTAATATCAAATTGTTGTATCTGTTCTTATTTAAACCATTTGTTTTGTTTATTATTATCATCATCATCATGAATATGTTTTTTTCTACAGGGGTGGATACATTGTGAAACCCTCCCTGATTGAGTTCTGGCAGGGTCAGACCAATAGGTTACATGACCGAATAGTATTTTTGCGGCCTAAAGAGGGAGAGACTGAGCTGGGAGATATGCAGCATCAAGCAGAGGGGGGCTGGATATATCAACGCTTGTCCCCCTGATAGTGCGCATGCTGTGAAATTAACATCACACTTCTGTGACATCAATACATCATCATTACTTGAACGCAGCTGTCATTTATAATGCCACCAGGGTAATAACTGACTAAGAAAGACTTACTACTTCATATTCATCCTGTGTTCATATTGTGTTAATCAAAACGAGAAAGGAGAAACATTTTGAAAAATTATTATTATTTTACACAAATTGTGTCATTAAGCATTTGTCATTCAGCCTTCAAAACTAATGGTCCCACTTCATAATAAAAAAATGTTTTGCGATACATGCAATACATACATTGTACCTCAAAAATCTTTATGTAACTATATTGTAGTTAAATACACCTAATGTAGTGTGTGACCAAATTGACCTCAACATTTTCTTAATCTATTACTTGTAAGTGCAAAGTCTGTAGACTGTTATTAAAGTAATGTTTATTAATAATTGAAAAGCACAGCTGTACTTGCAGCCTTAACTGTAGTTTTAGAGAACATAGTCTTTGGACTTTTGTCACAACAACAACAAAACGTCTTGCTCTGTATGTACATGATTCATACATACATACATAGCTTATTATAAATGTGCCAAACTTAATGTTGGCCTGAAATAATTGTCAGTTTGGATGCAATTCTGTAATGACTGGTGACCCTTTCTGTAAATGTATAGCAAAGTAGTAAAGCGGTTTAATTTTTGCAGCAATATCCATTGTTGTTTTTTACCAGCAGGTGGCAGTGGCATCAAAACAACTTTTGCTCTTTGAGCTTTACCCACTATTTACACATTTTATCACATCTCGGCAATGCCATTAAAAAAATTATTTAGCATATTTGAACAATTACCTTGCAAGGATTGCTGTAAACAATAGACAAGTATAGAATGAACAAGGAAAGTTAAAGCTGTAGTGGTAGTTGGAGAACTTTATCTCTCACGTGCTTTCCATGCCCCAATTGAAACCCTTTTTATGGTAAACTGATAATACCAGAGATAAAGTCCCTTGCACAACTGAATGTTTAACCTCAAAAAACAACATAAACACGTTGTTAATTGCTATTCAAAGGGCGCAGCAGTCCATCAAAATGGCAGCTAAACAACAGTCTGTTTCCCACATATTAATAATATACAATGTGCATTTTTATGACCATCCGCCACATTAAATACAATGAGAGGATTGTATGAATTATTAATGAAAAATGGTAGATTTGAGAGATTTCTGTGCCTTGTCAGGTACTTTATTTGTCCCACAGTGACAGTAACTCATATTTTATGAGTGTGGCAATATTTTGTTTTATGATTTAAGCTTGCTGGAAATATAAATTGCTTAACATTAATCTTGAGGGCTACATTTAAATGAAAGCATGGACTGTAAAAATTATAATAATCTGTTTCAGTATCTTCGCTGCATCAGTGGTAACTCCGCTCATCACAGGAACTTGCAAATAAAAATGAGTAAAAATTAGTTAATGTATGTCCCCAACATTTGTCCCTAAATTTGTCTGGATGTTATTTTTCCAAATGGCTCTTGTCTGTCCGAGCAGTTTCGGGGAACAGGCTTGGGTTTTCTGCCAGAGTTGCTCGAATCTTCTTCTTCTCCTTGAACCGCCCAGAATGGGAGACTTTGACGTGGCGGCCTTTGGTCCCAGATTTATCCACTATTTTTTCCAGTCTGGCATCCAAATTGTTGTCTGCGACATCATTGCTCAGGTCTTTATTTGCATTGTTGGTGCTAAAGTCAGGCGGTATTTCATATAGGACCTTCGCCTCTGACTTCTTTTTTCTCAGGAAGGTAAGTTTCCACCATGAAGGGTCGGCCATGACAGGTATGACGGGTAGATGGTAAAGCGGCAGACCTGTAACATTAATCCAGATTTGTTATGTAGAGGTTAACGATATAGATTAATGTTTTAAAATATTATTTCAAACTCATAATTTAACAATTGTATTGGCCATTGTCACCTTGCTCACTGTGGGTTGTAAAGCAGTTGTCTATTTTTCTCTATTAACTATTTATTGTGTAAAATGCTATGTAAAAAAAAATGATTTGAAACTAAATTGAAGGTTTATACATCTGACATTGACAGTGGGTTGATTTTTTTTTTAAGTGTAGTTTTAGCTTTAGTATAATAGCAGCTATTTAATTGCGCAAAAATAATGTTGTTTTACAAAGTAGCCATTCTTGCTTCTCTCCCAACACAAATCAAGTCTTTCCAATAGAAATATTGCTACATTTCAGAAAGAGGTTTCCTTGCAAGGTAGCTACAATTGAGAGATAATGAGTAATGTGTTGAAATATGAACTCTATATGAACATAATTTAACTGTGAGTCTGCAAGCAACTTAATTCTCCAGTGCATACCACATAACACTCTCAATTGTCACCCAGGTTTTTGCCCAAAGATGTGTTCTATGTATACAAAAACATTACAGCATCATAGAATTAGCATGAAGGCTAATTTGCATACTTTAGCACATTCTAAGCAGCAAAATAGTTCTTTGTTGGGTCATATGAGTGTCTCCTCATCAAGTGATTAGATTAGAATAACAAGAGGACACCTGACTCTGCTGCTCATCTGTTTAATTAATGAACAGCACCACTGGATCCCCTGTCACTCCCCTGAGATCTGAGATCACCAAAATAACATTATGTGAACCAAGACACATGATCATCAACTTGATGGACAACTTTGTATTTCATCCCCACTCTGATAGAGTACCATGTGTTATGTAATATTGGACAGTAGTGTAGCTATTGTACACATCACAAAGCATGTACAATGATTTACCCATTTAATAGCAACCAGTGTAAACACAGGAGACTCACACACCTACATACTGGTAATGCGAATGGCTGGTATCACACTAGGGTGTGACATCTGGTCCCTTAGCAACATTGTCATAGTCATCAATAAATACAATGTATTTAAGAATGTGTCATGGTTTGGCCAGCGAATGCAGCAGGTTTTTATAGCTTTGGTGTGAGATAAGATTTCAAGTATCAGTTCTTTAGAAGGCTCTAGTAAACACACCCTTCACTTGATTGTTCCCACCCTGTATACTTGTCTGGTGTCTGGTAATATTGCTCATTGAGGGTTCATGCAAGGAAACAAGACAGTGTTTCCACGTGAATACTTTTTGAATTACACTCAAACGTGACAAAGATCCTTTCTGACTTGAGGGTGGATTTTGTTTTCAGAAAGATTCATCAGATGTAGATATATTGTAGATTATCTATCTATCTCTCCATCCATTCATCTGTTGTATCTATCACTCCATCCAATCATTTATTCATTTAAGTATTTAACTTCTTAATCTTTTCTGGAAAGACTACATCATTTAATGAATAAATTGTACTTTGTTTTTATTTGCCGCTTTTATATTGCTTACATGAATTGTAAGGCAATCTACAAACTGCCTCTGAAAAATATTTATTGTGTAAAATACAATACATATATATATATATATATATATATATATATATATATATATGTGTGTGTGTGTATGTATATATATATATAATTTATAAATTGAAGATCTGTGTAAAAAAAATTAAGTACAAGTACTTATATAGTAAAATATTGCCACATTTTAGAAAGGGGTTCCTTGTGAGGGGATCATTATATTTGGCATGAAAAAGTTTGAAAACCCTTGCCATAAAGTGTCAGAGACAACACCAACATCCCTAATTTAACACAAAACAGAAAACACTTTTATGGAGTTTTCTGCCAGTGACAAAATAAGGCAGCATTTCTAACATAAGGGAATAGGGACGTTTTATGAGGTAACAGAGTCTCTACTGGTTTGACACTGGTCTTCTACAATTACATAATGACAGGATTCAGTCACTTTTAGAAGCAGCTACTACTCTTTCACCTTAATTGCACTTAGTTTATTGTGGCCAAGTAGATTGTAGATGTATGTAGAGGAGATCTTATTGCACTCTGGAAATGACTGTAAGTTTTAATCCTGGGAATGTCAGGTGCTTTCCTCAGCTAGGGTTGTGTGAAGGTTCATTTAATGGTTTTATTGTTGAGGCTTATTGATAATGTCAAATTATTATGCATACTAAAACTGTGCCATGGATGTGCATTTTAAAATTTTACTAAAAAATTGATGAATAAAAATTAGATCTGATAGAAATCTTAATAAAAAAATGCATTATAATGTCAAAAGTAGTAAATATTGTTTTACTAATAGTAATATTTGTATTTAATCATTTGCAGCTAATTCTTAAAAGTCATCTGATCTACAAGAAGCTCAGCTACCTAGGAAGAATATCTTTAGAGGTAGATAATAAGTTACTTTGTTTTCCTCCTTGTGTGACTGAGCAGCACTAAAGACCCTCAGAGATCACAGACGGAGCACAATGTGCTTGTCTAAACCTAGGAAATCACTAACCAAGTTCAAAGCCTTCCCGGTGATAGAAATGTTTGAGGAGAGGAGAGGTTAGCGCAAGGACAGCCAGGCCCTGCAATATTCAGAGCAGTCATGGAGGGTTTCAAGTTTGCCTGTATGTCTAGGCCAGGACATCATATTGCTGCTGTTTTTCTCCCAAATTTGTTCCCACGTCTTTCACCTGAGCCCTACAACATGACATTTCGAGCCTCCCATATAGCCTACAGCCTCCCAAGGGAGGCTTTCACTGAATCGTGTTTTTAAAGGCTCTTTTGGGAGAAATGATGATCCTAACACGTTCAAATTATACTAATCTGTGTTTAAAAATACTGTTTGACTGTTTGAATCTGTTTGACTTTGAAGGTTTATGCCTGTTATTTTAAACGTTTAACTGCACTGAAAATAAAAATATAAAACAGAATTGTATGTAAAATGCATTAAGACAAAACATTTTTTTTCCTAAATCTGGCAAATTACGAATGCCAACTGTAATCTTATAGTCTATGCAACAGTTTTTACCAATAATATTTTAACAATACTTCATAGCATCCAAACACAAAAGGAGCATCTGATCAGTCCAGTCCTCACCTGAAAAGTTGTATTCACTTCTTTTAAAAGCGCTCTTGGTTTAGATAAACAAGTGTCCAGAAGAAGTCAAACCATTGTCGCTTTGACAAGCATCCGCTTCACTATCTTCACTTTGCTGCTCAGGTTCAGTGTGCTGAGAGCAGCTAATACCTTCTCACCTTTTTGCTTCCTCTTCTCTCAAATTAATCTGCCTTCTAAATGCCTTCTTTGAATGCAACATCTCATGCTACAGGTGTAATCTTTCCCCTTCCTCTCTCTTGGTCCCTCCCTCTCTTTATCAGTCTTGTTTTATCTCCCTCTCCTGCTAAGACAGCAGCCTATACAGCCTCACACAAACGCACTGTTTCAATCCAAGTTGAACATTAGGTCCAACCTAATGCAACATGAGTAAATGTTAGAGCCATGTGATCAAAAGAGGGAGGGCAAATCGAGTGAATGACCTCGTGGGAGCTTGAAGCTGGTTTAACATTTGCATGGTCAACCAAAAAGGTAGTCACCTTCCCAAATCAACACAGACTCAGAAATGTTTGCAATTTCAATACGGTAAATAAATCCAGGCTAATTCAGGTTAGATTTATTTTAAGCATTTAGTTAAAATAAAATGACTAAATTAGTGTCCATAGTTCAATGTCATGTTATGAACTGTATTTCCACTCAAAGGAAACAACAATGGAAAAAAAACATTTATTTTATTTCGGTTTTCCAATGAAATCCTTTCATTCTGGACACTCTTTGGTTTTATAATGAATGGATGGATGGATGGATGGATAGATAGATAGATAGATCTATTTTTTATCTTCACAGTGCACTTGTCTACTTTTAAATCTTTTGACAAAGAAAACATATGTTTGACCTGGTTTTAATTCTTTTCATACTGCCAATTGAAAGGTTAGGGATTTTTGTTCACGCATATTTGCGCATTTGTGTTCTTGAATATAATTATAATTTTTGTATTGGGTTTTTTATAGCAACAGATGGACATTTGCCACCTGAGCTTATTCACAATTTCACCTCTAATGCTTAATTTCTCGAGGCCACCAGACAGATGATGCTCGCATTTGCATAATGTGGGGAAATCACAGATGGATCCTGGATCTCCAGCTGAGATAGGAGCAGGTTTGAATGTCATTCAAAAATATGAAAATCAAGCATTGCCTATGTTTCCCTTTAACTGTTACAGCCATTTAGCTTCACAAGACCATTAAAGAGCTTAACCGATTTAGGATTAAAATTCTGATTTCTGTTGTTGACAAGGTGCTGAAATAGTCTTTGGTGTGATTAAAACAGCTCTGCTTAGAGTACAATGTAAGTCTCTTTAACTAACTTTTCCAAGAAAAGTTAGTTAAGTGTTGCAGAAGTTGCTCAAGATATACAAACATTTAAAAACAATAGTAAAACAATCCTATCTTTTATTTTAACATTAGATAATAGTGTCGCTGGCCTTTATTTCAAACTTAACACTGTGACAGCTTTTCTTTTTTTGCTGGTTTTAATCTCTTCAGTCGGAAAACAGACAAGAGGGCTCTCTGGCTGGAAACACCTGAGACACCGGCAGTTATATTTACAGCCAAAGTCCCTTTGCCAAACACACTATAAGGTGAGCTGAGAAACAGAAAAATCTATATAACCATGTTGTTCAAATAAAACTGAGGAAAGCAAGATAATTACCATTCATTTTGCACGCATAAAGTGGATATCCAGTAAAGAACTAATTAGAATGTCAATGTATATCTTGAATGCAATGTAAATCTCTTTGGATAAAAGCATCTGTCAAATACTATACATTAATATAAATATAAATATGTTTAAACAGGCTACATTATGAATGCAAACAGCACAATAGAAAAAAAGCACATGTGTGATGCATATGCAGCAATAAAAGCTGAAATTACTATTCCATGCTGTTATTGTACATTGCCAGGTCTGTTTATGAGAAATAAAGTAAGAATGTGTTGTGTTTTATTCTCAGTCAACTGTATTGAAACACTGTGTCAATATAAAGGAAGTCACGCCATCTAGTGGCTTCTTTTTTCTGTCATTTTTAAAATTGTTTGTGTTGTATCACAGTGCAAACAAGTACAGGTAAAACATATTCGTATCGTATCTCGAATGCTATACAATAACACAAGGACAAAGTATAATAAACACGTGGATCTAGCCGAGAAGAAAAGCACAGTATTAAGTTAAAACACATATTTAAATAAACTCTCATTAAGCATTACAAATCTGGTATTTTTAATATTGTGTCTTATTATTTTTTGTTTCTGAATGAAAAACTTACGTTTAATATAATGAAGTTGGCAACATATTCAAGAGATAAATTATCAAATGATTTTTATAATAATAAACAAATTTGCTGGCTGACTTTTATTTAAAATAAGTCTTTTGGCCATTTGTTTCAGTTTTACCTAATTTTGTGTTTTTGTCTTTAAACATTATTAATTCATACCAAAACATACCTAACTATTTTAATAATGTGTTTTACTAATTATTTAATATTTAAGGATATTTTATGAAGTACAAAAAAAACGATTTTTGAATTTAAAGTCTTGTGAATATCATATATACTAACATTTAAATTGTCAACCTGTTAACGGTGAATTTAGAACATTTTGTAAAAAATATAAGGTAATTTGGGAAGCTACTATTATTTTGGCGTTACAGGAAGTGAATAACGGCTGCTCTATACGTGTAGTTCATTGGTCGGTCAGCAGACGGTGCGTTTGACACAGTAGTGTCGCGTGCGCTGATTGGTTGGTGGTGTATGTACGTGTCAGGGTAAATGTAAACTTCAGCGGAGTCCCTTCGGTTTAATGTATAAGCATGGAGTCGTTTTAGTTATTCTTTTAGCGAAATAACGATATTCACGGTTGCAATGGAGGTAAAAAAGAACATTATTTGGTTAAAATGTAGTCACCATTTTTCTTGGTCTTGCACTCTATGTGCAAGCTGTCAAAATCATTTTAAAGAATTGTGTATCATTGCATAATTCTGTTCCTATGCTATTATAAAGACTGCATTATTTACTTGCCTTACACCTGCATTTTTCTGTTTTTAATTGTGGCTATTATTACCATGTATATAATTTACCTTTGTTGTTAAAATCCATTTTAGCAGAACATCCAGAATCTCCCTATTGACATCCAAACCAGTAAACTCTTGGGTAAGGAATACAGTACTTATATTTATGCATACTTACACATTCTTATGGATAAGGGTTGTAGTGATATTGCATGTATTTATAAATGTATTACATATTTAATAATTTGCCCCTGTCTTCATCGTTCAGACTGGTTGGTGGATCGGAGGCACTGCACGCTGAAATGGCAAAGTGCAGTTATGATCATTAGAGAGAAAATCAATGCTGCCATTCAGGATATGCCAGAAAATGAGGAGATCAAACAACTGCTCTCCGGCTCATGTAAAACTTGATTAAATAATAATAATTATAATTATACAATCATTTGTCATGTTGTTTGTATGACTGCTATTTGTTTTCATACTCGGTTATTGTTTCTTTTGCAGATATTCACTATTTCCATTGCCTACAAATTATTGAAATATTGAAAGGAACAGAAGCGTCCACCAAAAATATTTTTGGCAGATATTCATCACAAAGGATGAAGGTGATGATGCGTCTCTCCACTGTTTAGTTTTCACTCTTAATATTGTATAATAATAATAATAATTATTATTATTATTATATATTCTGAACAGTGTGTCATATTTTGTATTGCCTTTCAGTTTTTATCTTTAGAATTAGAATTTAACTTTAGAATATTAATGTAGAATTAGCTCTTTAGTTTTAATGCTAATTTTAGTTTATTTTGCTATGCGCTTTTGTCATTAATTGGTGTTTTTGTTTTAAATATTGCTATTTCAGTTTTAGCTCATTTTAGTTAAATGTATTTCCAAAGAAATAATTTCATTTCTAGTTTTTGTTTTTAAACAACTTTTAGATTCAATTTTATATCAGTTAACAGAAATGTTTTTAATAGTTTTAGGTGACAATAGTAATATATTTGTGTGTGTGTTTTTATTTTATTTAATAATTTAAATAAAATTAAGTTATTATTTATTTATTTTTTCACAAACAGGACTGGCAAGAAATAGTGTCCATGTATGAAAAAGACAATGTCTATTTAGGTAAGAAATCTTTAAAAAAAAATTAACTTTTTTTCCCCTTTAAGTTACACAAACATTCACCATGATTGTGTGTATGTGTGTTTTTAACCCCAGCTGAAATGGCCAGTATATTGATTCGTAGTGTAAGTTATGAAGGCCCTGCTCTAAGGAAGCAGGTATCTAAAGCTAAGCAGCTGCAGCAGGAACTGAGCCGACGAGAAGTGGATTGTCAGAGCGGTGCCGCAGACATGAGGGAGCGCTATTACACTGCCTGTAAACAGTATGGAATAAAGGTGAGTCGATAATTAATTTTAATTTTTTCTAACATAATTCTGTAGTATTTACATAAAAATAAATTTAACATTTCACAGGGAGAAAATGTGGCAAGGGAGATACAGGCACTGGTCAAAGATCTGCCTGTAGTTTTAGAAGAAACTGGTAAAAAAGCAGCCTGTCTGAAGGAAGCTATAGAATTTTACTCAGTCTTCTCAAACTTTGTCAGTGACTGGTGAGTGTCATATCTAATATTGAATAAGTAGAGGCCCTTTCACACCAAAGACGATAACAATAATGATAAAGATATAGTTATAAAATTGTTCTAAATGTCCAAACCACAACTGTAACAGTAACGGCACAGAAAAAGGACATTGGAATCACTTTCAGAATTATTTTTTTTTAAACATTGACAGCCAATCATAATCCATCCTGTTTTAAAGAGCTTGAGCATTTAAAGCATCAGACAACATAACCACAGAATAAACAGAACGTTGTTGTGGATGCTAATATAGTTATCATTCTTGGTGTGAACAGGCCTTAAAGCTGCTGAACTTTAAGTACCTGCATTTATGCTTTTGATTGATATCTAACCTGACCCTTATGATGTTGTAAAAATAGTGATATATGTGTGAGCTTGTAATATTCAACTTCCCTTTTCAGGTCTGAGGTTGTACTGCCCATTCTGAGGTATGTCCAGAACAAAGGAAACACAACTTTATATGAGTGGAAGACAGGAAATGCACCCACAGTTGTAGAGAGACCTGTAATGGAAGAAGCCCCACCTGATGTTGTCACAGAGGAGACGGTAAGTCTGACAAAATGACTCCAGGTTTGGGTTTTAAAGTCAACTATTAAACAAAAATTATGACATGCTGTATCCGAGTGAAAAGGCTTTTCAAACAGGACAAAATAAAAGGCAGGACTTGATTTTTGTGCATTGAGAAATGATTGGATCATTATATATGGTTGTGCTTTGATAGTGCAGTGATATGAGTGACTGTGTTCTGCTCTCGGAGAAGAGAAGAATTGTTTTTGCAAGAGGGAGGGAAAGTTATTTTGATTAAAGATAATAATAATAATAATACATTTTATTTTAGGCGCATTTCAAATCATCCAGGGTCACCATACATCAAGAAGAAAAACAAGAAGAAGAAGAATATTAATGAATAACAGTAAATAACAATGCCAATATAAGTGCACATGAATTTAAAAATAATAATAATAATGATGTGCATGGCTGAATTATTTTTAATAAATACTGTACTCCAATATTCCATGAAAAATACAATTGTCAGTTTTGATTTCACAGGGACTTCGTAGAATTCGTAGAATCATTTAATTTGTAAAGCAAACAAGGAATCAATGTTTTAACAAAACATCTCTCCCTAGAACGCATCTGTCATTCTTTCTTTATGCAGATTGATTGGGGTGACCTAGGCGGCGGTGCTGGTACTGAAGGGATCTCTGTTGAGGATGGTGTGGACTGGGGTATTAGTCTCGGGTCTGGCGTCGAGGCAAGTATTTGGTACAAATATTAAGATGAAAACATTTTCAAACCCCTCGTGATATAGCATTAAAACATTCTACAAATCAACTTTAGGAAACTGTTGCGGGTGACATTGACTGGGGAGACGCAGAATCTGTCCCTGTGGAAATCGAAGTTGTGGATGTGGGCACAGACTGTAAGAGTTACTGAAATGAACTATTAATTTGTGAATATGAGGAGAATTGAAATTTTATGTTAGAAATTTACTCTACTATTCAAAAGTTTTATGTCTGTAAAAAAAAATTTTTTTAAAGAAACTAATACTTTTATGAAGCAAAGGTGCAAAAAAAATAAAAATAAAAGGTAAATGCAGTAAAGACATTTACAATAATAATCAAAGAATCTTGAACATTTAAGGTTTCCACAAAAATATTAAGCTGCACAACTGTTTTCAACATTAATAATAAGTTTCTTGAGCGCCAGATCAGCATATTAGAATTCATTCTGAACGATCATGTGACACTGATAACTACCGGTAATACTGAATATCCCGCTTTGCCATCAGAGGAATAAAGGACATTTTAAAGTGTTAAAGTAGTTCAAATAATATTTCACTTAATTTTATTGTATTTTTGAAGAAATAATTGTTTCCTTGGCAAACATAAGACTCTTTTTCAAAAACACATTGACCCCAAATGCTTATTATATATCACAAACGTGAGATCTGCAATTCGTGTAAAAAGAGAGAATTTGTTATAAGCAGGCACACTAAACCATATTCATCCATTCTTCAAAATAGTAGTTCTGCAGAATACAACAGGTTTGATCCGGGTCTGGTTATAAATCTCAGTACTTTTACTGTTGCAGGTCCTGACAGTGTTGCCAGAGGTGAAGATGCTCTCTCTGTTCTGGAAAACACACAGACACGAGGGCAGTTCATAAATGAGCTGATGGAGGTACAGCTGCTCGGTCTTACACATAATGTTTACAGGGTTCGTAGCTGTCATTGAAAACTGGAAAAGTCAGGGAATTTTTTAGTGTCTTGAAAAATCATTGAAATGTCATGGAAAATTGTAATTTGTCAAGAAAGTAATTGAAATGTCATTAAATTTGTCTTTCGTCTCTATTTATTTTTTCACTTCGTTCTTTTTTCTTTTTTCTTTACTTAAATCCATCCGAAATCTTTTTATTTCTCAACGGTCGGCACTTCCGCGTTTGTAAATTGACGAATGACAGTCAGCGCCGCCTGTGAGAAGCGCGGGGAACCTCATTCAGCAGTTGCAAATGGCGCATTTGACCGTTGCGTTCGACTATTGTCATTCAAATACAATGCCGGGGCGTCAGTGTTATACAAAGATTAGCTTCAGGCTGTGGATGGCGATTGCTAGAAGTACGTCAACACCTTCGCCAGGTTTTATAAGCTGGATGTTCCATCTTTGGCTTCTCAAGTGCTTTCGGCGGGTAATTGAATAAATTATTCCTGGGATGTTGCTACTTTTCTCATGATACAGTTGTTACCGCTTTTGCTTGTTGACGCTGGGGTTTCTGTACAGTTGTTTGTGCTTATGTGCTCACTGTTGCCGCTTTGCCATTGACGCTATGCTCTCACATTAGTTTTGCTTAAATGCTCTCTGGATAGTCGTGTCGATAGTGTGATGTTACGTCTGACACCGACGCTCCGAAGCTTCAAACTCGAACGGTCCTTGCAATGAACCACTGCTTCGGAGCTTGTGTCATTACGTCACTAGTCACGTGAAAATGACGTTTGAAGCAAACACACTGCTTCACTCCGGCAGTGAACCACCTGACTGCTCTGACAGCCCGATCCAGTGTTGACAGGTTTGAAACCGGGCGGCTGTATTTCTTAGAAAAGTGAAACCAAACCTTGGGTTGTAGTAGACGGTGTTTGCATTGGCGTTATTGTTAAGGAGAGTGGATTGAGTTTATTTTAGTGTTGTATATTCAAAGCAATGTATCCTCATTTATATCAGCTTTCTAAACTGTTTTTGTGTAGCTACTCCTGCATCATCTGTTCCATGCGAGAGGATATTCTCTAAAGCTGCTGATTTTTTTTTATTAAAGAATTCGCCTTTCACCAAAGACTGTGGAGAAAATAATATTTCTGAATAAAAACCATACCGTTTAATGAACACTTTGTCTAAGCCTTCTGAATGTACCCAAATCACACCCTCTATAAGGTTTCAGAAATTACGTGAAGGGGAGGACTTCCCAAATGGGAATGTGCATTTTGATGCACATTTGATTTTTTTTTCCACTTTAGACCCAACCAGATATGCAGCTTGGGATCATTTTGATGCAGGAGAATTTAGTAAAAATGGTCAAATTTTGCAAGAACAAAGATAAATATTGTCAATTGTATTTTAAATATAAAATGGCTTTAACTTCATTTTAGTTTATTTTCAAATGTCAAATAAGTATTTTACTAAGTACTAAAGTTCTCTGAATAAAAGATGGGACAATCTGATTATGACCCCTTGAAAATTGTCAACAAGGGTTAGATCAGGGTTTCTCAAACTTTTGCCTATTGCGACCCACTTTGTTTTTGTATGACAGTCCTACGACCCACTAAGGCTAGAAATAAATAAATAAAAATAGTAAATAATAAGTAATGAAAAATAATGAAATAATTTGTTAGACCTATACTGTGTGTGCTCATAATTAATTTCACAAAACACTTTTTCAAAAATTAGGCAGACTATGAAACGAACTGATTTATTCATTTTCACTCACGTTCACACACGTTAATGTGACATTTGAGACTGCCGCTCTGAAACGATGATATCCAGACGCGGTGGAATTGGGGAAAGGGCCACTCGTAGTGTCGCACTCAAACTAGAAGTTGTCAGTCTATTCCTGCTTTTTGTTTTCGTTGCAGTCACCGTCGAAAATCCCGACTCGCAAAGATAGGTAGTGCTAAATGGCAGAAGAAACTTCGTTGCACGACCTGCGCGTTCGAAGCTGTCGTGAGTGACACAATACTGCTTTGCTGTCTTTTAAGTACATCGCGCTTTCGCACAAAGTAATCCACAGGTTTACCGACACATGTTGGATGTTTAGTCTGAAGGTGACGTTCAAGTTTTGATGGCTTCATGGACTCCTTTGCTAAGACTTCACCACACTCAACGCATTGTGGTTTTTCGTCCGACGTAGTAAATCCATATTTAATATACAGTGAGCCTCGCTACTTCGCGGTTCGACCATCGCGGATTCACGACTTCGAGGACTTTTTTCATTACGTATGTATATATTATAAAATAAATATATCGCGGATTTTCCGGAAATTTCGAAAATAGACGTGATATATGAACATTAGAACGGCTTGCCAACGGCTTGTCTGGGTGGGCCTGGGCCCCCTCATTTACATGTTCGGTCCCCTCAGATTTTCAATTGTTTAAAATCGCAACTGTGAAAACGAAATTAAAAGCACATATCGCCCGCTGCACAAAACGATCGCAACGCACCTCCAAAGTCAAGATTAGATAGAGTGGTTAAGGCGCTAGACTAGAAGTCCATTGGGGTTTCCCAGCACAGGTTCGAATCCTGCCGACTATGTTATGCTTTTTTGCCCCTCAAAAAAAAAAAAATCTGGCTACTCCCCTGGAACACAGTAAAACTCTCGCGACCCCCTCTGGAATGTTCCGCGACCCACTAGTGGGTCGCGACCCACCGGTTGAGAAACAGTGGGTTAGATGACCCCTGGTTTTCAAAAGCTATTGAAATCCATGGATGGGACTTCAGACTGTTTTATGTGTTACTAATTATTTGTATTGTAGTGTACGCTATTTTTCAAGGGACTATCAGTCTGGTGTTTTGAATGTGTTTGTTCCTGTTCTGGTTTTTGCCACTTAATTGTATTGCAGTGTAATTCATTTTTATGGGACTTGGCAGACTGTTTTGCCCATTGCTGTAGACTGCTTTTGTTTTTAAATGCGTTTCTTCTGGTTTTGATACAGGTACGTGTACCATATTTTTTGACTGTACAAAATCAAGTACCAAAAATCATTAAAATGTCATTGAGAATTATAACTTTGTCATTGAAAAGTCATGGAAAAGTCATGGAATTTTTTTGAACTGATGTGCTATGAACCCTGTGTTTAGTTTACCAAACCAAACTCATTTTCTTTTTTGTTTCTGTTAGTTGGAAATGTTCTTGTGTCAACGGCTCACTGAGATGCAGGAGGAAGGTGATTTGGTGGCCATGAGTCAGTTCCAGCTCGCTCCCTCGGCGATCCTGGCCCAGACTCCCAAGCGTGTGCAGACCATGCTGGCAGAGGTGCGTGACTTGATGAATGGGCTCACCTCAGTACGAATGCAACAGCTCTTCATGATCCAAGCGTCACCACGGTAATTACACCTTCTCAAACTTTTCACATGCAGAAATGCACGTTATATCTGTCATCTCACCCAATGAGGTTTTCATGAGCATGATGTATAATGATAAATCTGGCACCGTGTGTGTTTGTGTCTCAGCTACGTGGAGCGTGTTTCTGAGTTACTGCGGCAGAAACTCAAGCAGGCTGATATCTTGGTATTGAAGCGTGGCACGCTGGCTGAAAAGCGACAGGAGGCTCTGGAAGAACAGGCCAAGCTGGAGCCACGCATTGATCTGCTGGCTGCACGCACCAAGGAGCTCCAGAAACTGGTACACTAACTTGTTATAATGATGTGTTTCCGGATTTGTTTCAGTACGGGTTTATTATAATACAGTTATTTATTATAGAAGTAGGCAGTGTGATCCTGCCACTTCCTCTTTTACTTTTCTATCTCTGTAAAAGTTAAATAGCACCTTAGTGTTCACATTATGTAAAAGGAGCCGATGCCTTATCGGATGTGTTAAATGTAAACACATCATGGTGGACATATTTACTGAAGACTGGCTTTCTCTTTGACTGTCTGTCTTTCTCGCTCACACAGATTGAAGCTGACATCTCAAAAAGATACAACAACCGGCCTGTCAACCTCATGGGAGTTCATGTGTGACCAAAATGAGTATTTACTTGCTGCATCGATGTATCATTTCATAAATAAATTCTCTCATTTAAATTAGGTGGGCAATTGTTTTGTGGCTATTCCTGTTTATGGTAGAATAAAATTGTTGCAATCACAGCACCTTGAGTATTCAAAGGCTGCTGTAAATAACTTGCGCTTGCACAGCTGGCCTCATTTGTTTGAAGTGCTGATTTTAGTCAATGAACCATCTTAAGAAGCTATCGTTTAAATACACAATTGCTAACCTTGTTTTTTATAAAGAACAAACACTCTGCACCTTCTGAAAAATAAGGCCATGGAATCCTTAAAATGTTTTTTGATGTTTGTTTTTAAATCAAAATGTCGGCAAATGTACAATACAGTAATAAATGTTGATTTTTATTATTGAAATATTAAATTGCTTAACTATATATATATTTTTAAACAGGACAGGAGTGTAAATTTAGCTGTAACTCAAGCAGGGGTGACTTAAGGAGTTTGGAAATAATGCTGGTTTGTAGATGTTGATTGACTTAAAATATTTTTTTCATACAATAACTTGGGTTACAAGGTTGAGCTTGGTAAAAGGAGTCAATGCTACTTGTAATATTTGTAAAATCTGTAGAGCACATTTTAACTGTCTTTTAATATGGTGAGATCTATGCAGTAACAGCAAAATATTGTATACTTCTAATCAGATTAACTTTTTTTAAATGACAAACTAAATGTCAGATCAACAGATTGTCAAAACTATGATGGTTTTAGTCAAGATGGTCAAACCTCTGAGATGGAATAGGCCAAATTTAAAGGGGAGATATTTTAAACACATTGTTTAAAAGTTTAGGTTCAGTAAGATTTCTTGTAAACAAATGATTAAATGTGTACAAAAATAAAAAACATTTTCCACAAATCAGCAATCTGGAGAAATCTGGAGCACCAAATCATCACATTATTTTTGAAGGATCATGTGACAATGAAGTTGCAAGTAATGAATGCTGGAATAAATCACATCAGCCTCGGTGAGCATAATAGACTGCTTTCAAAAACATTTAAAAAAAAAAATTCTTACTGACCCCAACCTTTTGAACAATAGTGTACATAACCTAAAATGGTTTTAAGGAAGGTGTATGATTGAAATAGGAATTAGTAACTAGTGTGTCTAACCATACATCTCTGCTGATGCTTTATCACCATGTTGTCTCTGTTTTGCCCTGGGGCAGCTGGTTAAATCACATGGCAAAAATACATTATGGACATCATCTTTGCACACCCCCTACTTCTGAGGCAAGGAACAGTGAAGCATTACAGCTCAATTTCAGACTTCTTTTTTTAAACGCATTAAAACTACACGGTCTTGTAGTTGACCATGCTTCATTGGTCATGGCGACATTTAACCAAGATAATACTTGTGGCACATTCTCACTTGACTGGTTTGCACAACGCACATGCATCCATTCTTTTGTCTGTCTCCGCCTATCTCCTCCACTGTCTCTGATGAAGCTATGATAAGTAGAGGGTGGCACTCGGCCCAATCACTGCCTGTGCCATCAATCAGGCCAGACAGACCCCGGTTTACTGACACAGAAGCTTCAAAGAGCAGCCATTACAAAACACTTTATTTTCCACCCAGTCTACAAGAGCGGAATAAGACAAAGGTCTAAACATTTATCAAATATTCCACTAAAATTGCCAGTGGGTGACAGATCTAATCTCTTTTTTTGGGGCCTAAAAGCTTTTTGCCTTTCATTTGTTTATCAAAAAGCCCCCTCATCCCTGCAGCGGGCAGATGTTCAGAGGCGATGGCCAGGGTGAGACCCAGACTGCTGTGGCCCAGAAGATTGAGGTTGCCAAGACAACTGGCCCAGCACCCCTGCTGTTGTCACTCTGCCTGCGTCGCTCAGTCATTGATTCTCTCTATCTCACCAGCTCTCCACATGCAGCTTGTATTGTTCTCAATGGCCCTCATTGAGAAGGCATTGTACACGATAATACACCTACCAACTCTCCCACGTCCATTTCATAGTTTCACACATTACTCACCAAAAACCATATTGAGCAAAACATCATTTCAAGACAACAAATGTTTTAAAAGCTAATAAGAATAAGCATACCTCACCTGTTTGCCATTTAATAACAAAAAACTACATACATAAAGCTGCTGTCATGTAGACAAAAGAACATCATCAAATAAGAAATACATTGAAAATACAGCGTACATAACGGTCACACTCTATGACTCTCTTTGCACACTGGTACATCCTGAAAACCTACATCTGTTAAATACAAAGTATTAAAAAAAACAGACGTTCACAGAGACACATCATTAATCTCTAAACATCTTGATATCTAAGCGTCGACTGTGCTCGTAGCAGCTAGAGGCCTTTGTGAATGCAACATTTGGATTTATCTCAATCGCTGATTTGCATTTTCACATCAGAAACGGCACAACCGTCAGCGGCCGAATGGCTGCCACGAAAGATCATTGTGACTTTCTTTGAAGACTATTGACAATGCACATCAATTTCACTGGAGTCCAGGACTTTTAAATCGCAAGTAATACCGCATAAGGCTAATTTAATGGAGAAAACAACTAATATCCACTGACCGTACGTTTCAATTCTGGTCGATCGTATCTAAGTGGGACTTGGGGCTTGGTAGATTGAGTCCTCTAGACTCGTATTGGCCTGAGAGCGAAGGTTTCTTCCTTAACCTCTTGGCTTCGTTTTGCAGTTTCTGTCGGATGTAGCCCTTGATCTCTGCATCAGTCTTACCAGGAAAGAAATACTGAACAGTTCCTGTATGGGAATTATTTCAGGAAATTAGGTATAATGCATTTGAGTTGGTGTGAATTTTAAAACCGATCAAAATGACAGAAGAACATCTTACTCAGGATTGCCTGGACCTCTTCAGTGGGGAGAGCAGGCTTCGGTTGGCCTTTTTTGTTATACACAACTCCGGATATAGAGTGAGAAGCCAGGCATTCTCTCTCATAGAGTCCACGGAGCAGGTCGTTGGTCAGTTTTTGGGCAGTGGTGCCCGTGTTACACCTCTCCAAAAGTTCAGGAGTGATAAACTGAGAGGAACAGAAAAAAAACAACAACACTATTTTCAGTTGAAATACGGTCCGATGTCCATGTCAACAATAATAATATACATTCATAGTTTTCAGTCACACAACTGCCGCCAAGACCTGGAGGGCAAAACATCCATATGCACTGAACTGTAATACTTAAAAAAAAATCTTTTTCAAGTCATAATATTGAGAAGAACAAAAATATGTGAACAAAATGCACATTTTGGGCACTTGTGATCCATATACAGCACCTGCTGCAGCACTTCAAGCACTAAAAACAGGAAACTCTAAATACTTAAAGTGAAAAACAGTTAAACAGTGATATTAAATGGTCAAATTAAGATCAGAATACACCTTATTGATGATGCATACTATATACATGCAGGCAGATGAGCCCAGAATTAGAACACAAACGTGCTAAATGGTTAAGCGTTTTCTGTATAATGGTTTTTCTATTAAAAAAAGCTTACAGAGAAACTGTTTTGTGTTTATTTTCTGGGTTTATCTGCTTGTCTGTGCATGCCATGCATCATTAACAGCGTATATTGAATTTGGCCTTTTAATATCACTGTTAATACAGTTAATATACAAATATTTGTTTGGTTCCTAACAAATCTGGTAAAAAAAATAACTAGTGGGCAATGGAGGAAAGCCTTGTTTCGTCGTTTTGCCCATCAGGTAGGCATTCCTATTGAGGTGTGACATCATGCAAAAAACTATGAATATTCATATTGTATAAGCGGAAGATTAATACCTGCATATATATATATATATATATATATATATATATATATATATATATATATATATATATATATAATAAATAAAATATATATAAATAAATAATATATATATATATACACACACACACACACACACATACCCACAACTCAATCAACTCAATCATACCCACAACTCAAATGTTTATTTGCTCTGACTAACTCGTATAGCTTACCTCTGTGAAGAGCCCATCCCTCTGAGCATTTTGAGTGGTCTCATGAGGTTTCTGTTGTCCTGGACCCTGATTCAGCCATTGTCCATTCACAACAGCTGGAGGAGATCGCACATCTGGCATCACAGAATCCGCCTGGGCAGATGCTTGCGCCGTGACTTGAGAAGCTTGGGTCCCGAGAGAGGTCCCGTTGTTCCCATTTGACCACATCTGTGTCTTCTCGATCAGCGTTTCCAGGTTTCTTGCTAGTTTTCCACATGCTGTAACGAGTCAGTCGAATGTGAAAATTTGATTCATGCAACTCAATACATCAAAATGCCTAACAGAAAGAAACATCATTGACCTGTAAGGCACCTAAGTTGTTCCTTCAAGTCCTCCATTTCCCTCTGCATGCATAAGACCATGGTAATGAGCTCCTTCTTCGAATACGACTGTAAATAATGAGCCTCCTGCCATCATAAAAGTACACAAACTCAGGTCTAGAAGCAAACGTCTCGCAGACAAACAAGCAAAGCTCTTGAATACTGAACACAAGTGACTCTCATCCTACCTCCGACTCAGAAGCAGGAGGACTGTCAGTGTAGAGGTCTGCGGAAGAACAATCCAGCTCATTAACCTGTCATGACAAGAAAGAGTCCTAATATTTTCTATTTACCCAGTTGATGATTGTACAACAGTTCATTTTGCTCCTCAAATCTGATTGGATTTGACAACAAGGAACGGGTTTTGAAAGTCAAAGCGTGGATGTTTTCTCTCATTCCATGGCCATTTAGACTGAAGTTACTCTCGCACTTCCAGTCCGGCTTTCATGCGGTGTTGTTTCTTTGAAATATCAAATACCATTCACGTTGGTGATTGGCAAAGCAGTAATATACGAACTAGCTGGCTAATTTTTTAAATGTCAGTAACTAAGCAATCATTAAAAGTGCAGGCAAATCACAGTCATCCTAATATTCAGAAAAAGCAGCTTTAATATTGTATGCATTTGGCAGACACTTTTATCCAAAGCGACTTGCATTGCATTCAAGGTACATATTGACATTTTAATCAGTTCTTGCTTTCCCTGGGAATCGAACCCATGACCTTGATGTTACATGCACCAATGATCTACTGCTTGAGCTACAGGAAACGACTTGAATATACACTGACAATGCTAATTTCTTGTTAACCTAACAAAAACATACCATGGCAAGCGGTTTCCACTTATAAGGCAGTCAATTTGAGAAATTAAAGTGTGGTAACCTACCTGTTGGGGGGGAAACCCCCATCCTAAACTGGTTCAACCCCAACTACCACCCAAAACCAGCAAGCAGTCCAGAACGGGAGACTAAAAGACCAGCAAAACAACTTGGGCTGATTTAAGAGTCCTAAAAAGAAGCTTCTAAATGTTCTTACTCTCTTTAAATGAGAGCCCATATTGTGGTTTCACAACAGTCACAATATTGGTGTTTTCCAAGAAGCAAAGTAGCATGGTACATTTTTAAAAGGGAAAGAACAGAATGATTTGGTTTCAAACTTTGGAAAGTTTCACATTTGAAAACTTTTAACTAGCTGGGGAGTTTGTAGTTGGGGGGAAAATGAAAGTAAGCACTGGGCTTTAGTTGTGCGGAGCGCCTGTTGTGGTTTAGATCAAATGGTGTATTGTACCATGCTTTACCCCATTGTTCTTCATTAGCGGCCATGCCTGCCCTGCCTAACACCACCGCTGCAGGATAGGCGTTCAATCCACCTCTTTACGGTGTGAAAAGTGCCAACAACAGTAAATTACGGGTTAGATAGCGTAAAACGCTAAAAACAGCCGACATGGAACAACAGTGAGAACCATAAGAGAAATGTTTCCCGTCCGTCTCCTGAGTAAAAAAATGCAGCAAAAACGACTAAACACTTAATAATGACGAAAAAAGCCCAAACCTTCACGTCTAACTTCTGAAGCTCGGCGTCGGATGAGCTATTTTCTTCTGCTTTCTCTTTGGAGGTATACATTTTTCTTCGTTTCTGCGAACCGTTCTGTTGGACAGTCGGGTTGACGTGATACTAATTATTATTTTGGGATCAAACATACGCCGTTAACAGTTACAAACAAACAATGAGACATTAAACACTTAAAACACGTTTCCATCGACCATCTTACGCTGAAGCAGTCCGGTTTTTGTTCCTCTTCCTCATCCTCTTCATTTTCGTAGTCAAGAATTCGCTGCGCTTTTGTTTTCCTTCTCATTTCTCTCCCATTATTTTATTTGCGAGCGAGAAAAAGAGGCTCCGCTCTGCATAATGCAGTCGCGCTGTATTAGACTAAACACTGTCGCTCTTTCTGAGATTTAGACGCTGCTGCTACAGATATTCCGACTACTATGTTACTAACGATTATTCCACTTCAGCTCAAATACTTGAGGGAACCCATGGAAGGACAGCACTTTACCGAGAAATGACAGGGAACACATTTGAGGCTAACGCACCGTAGCGTAACGTGGCACGAGCTTCAGTCCCGTCTAGATTCAATCTAACGGCAGATCCTCGCAACAACAGGAAATCCCTTGCATTATATTTTTTTTTACCATGGTAACCCTGGTCTCCGCCAAAAACACCATAGTTACTGGGGTAAAAACATAATCCATCAATATAAATTCTCTTTCAAACAGTTCGAGTAGCTTTCAGAATCTTTTTTTATTTTATTAATGCCAAATACTAAGTTACCACACTGTTATTTTAGTAACAGTATTTATGGCATGTCGTCGGAAACTATGGTAAATATTTATAAGGAGTGCTATTATAACTCGTGCATGTAAAATATTGAATATGTGATTATAAACAATGTGTCATTTCCAACGACGGTCTTTACACGTTTAAAGGGTATTTGCCTGACAATTGAGAAAGTTAGATTCGTCATGCAGTTTTAATAAGGTTTTCCAGAGGCGTCATCGAAATAACTAGTATTACTTTAAAGTTATAAAACGTGATTGATGAGGAAGATCGGTTAAGGCTTTTTGTGAAAGGGACGAATTGTATCTAAACACAAACTTAGATACAGTTTCCCCCTAAAATACCATACTCATATAAAGATGTGGTAGCCACCACTTTCATATCAGAAATAGTAAATGCATTAAAAATGACTAAGATTGTTGCTCTGTTTATAGGATGTTGTTAGTTTATTTCTTTTTCTCAGTGCCGTAAGACACTCTCAGTCGTTTCGGTCTGCTATGGGAAAGGAATGAACAATTTTAAGCTCAGGCTTCTTCAAAGTTTATGTCCTAAGTAGGTAATAGTATGCATTGTAAATAACCATCCAACGAGGATATACTTTGCCTCATATAGAGATAAAATACACAAGAGAACAACATTTGAAATTTTTTGATCTTACACACACACACACACATCTTGGTGATTTACTGTAGTAGCCAGCAAAAAAAGCATATGAGAATAGATGGGGAAAGCCCACAAAACCATGAAAATCCTTTTTTTGTGTGTGTGACAGAGGTCCTGCATTATTTTATGAAGTACTAATTTCAGGAGCAAACTACAAACTTATTTCTTGTTTCTGAATATGAAATCTGAATATTTTTAAGTAATAACAGCAGTGCTTCTTTAGTTTAGAGTCTGCCCTTTCAATTAGAGCTTTCTGTATTTTGTAAATATGATTATAACCTACATTCGCATGTCTTAAAATGACATTTCAAAGTCTCGAAGAATCTTAACCCTGATATAAATGCGCATACATTGATTGATAAGGTGATGAAAGACACTATTTATCTCAACTCCAGACACACTGACTAATTGCCAAGCATCAATAGTGTTTCCTAAAGCAAAGACATTCTTTGAAATGTTGTCTGGCTGATCCAGCGATAACCAAATGAAAGCTTGACGCCTGACAATCTCCAAATGACATTTCCATTTCCAAGACTTTTCTTCAGTAATCAATTGTAATACTTTCCGCTTTTTCTTCAGCAACTCCTGACTTATGCAGCATAGCAATGCTGTTTGTGAACAACAGTTTTGTTTTTGCTGTAAAGCAATTAGCTATGGTCAAACTTAAGTTCAAACTTGTTCAGTGTGCACCAGTGCACTGTGTAAAATGAAAATTAATGAGCTCAAAAAGCTAATGAGCTTTCACAAAAAAATGTCAATTGACTTTTTTTAAACCTGAATTTCTCAATGCATGTCTGGGAGAGAGAGAGAGAGAGAGAGAGAGAGAGAGAGGGGGAGAGAGAGAGAGAGAGAGAGAGAGAGAGAGAGAGAGAGAGAGAGAGAGAGAGAGAGAGAGAGAGAGAGAGAGAGAGAGAGAGAGAAAACTGGGGGCTATTCAGTTCACTTTTCCACTGCCTCTCAAGGCTGACTGATGCAAGCATTTGACACATAGAAGCATGTTTTATGTAGATATCTATTGAAGAACTTAAGGATGAAAATAGCTGTATTTCAAAACTTCAAGTAAGGGAAGAGAGAGAGAGAGAGAGAGAGAGAGAGAGAGAGAGAGAGAGAATGTTATGGAGGTAATTTCTCGGTCTGACCTATGGCCTTGTCAAACAGCGTCATCTAGTGGCTAAAAGTAAATAAACATTTTTCATAGTCAAGTTGTTTAGTGTTATTATTTGATGCAACTGATTAATTATACAATTTATTACGATGTCATCTTTAAGTTATATAATGGCATTTATAAGTTACTTTTATCTAGCTTCGGATTTTTGTGCTTCTTAATAGTTTTAATTTTTAAATCCTGATGAAAAGCCTATAATAGGATGTTTATATATTGGCAGGTGCCATTGTGACATGCATATGGTGTGACGTGCATATGGTGCATATAAAGCATGAACCTTTGATTATTCTCATTGTAATATTATTATTAAAAAATAATAATTTTGGGGGGTCGGTTTAATGCTGTGGGTTTGGGTAGGGTACCACTTTAGAATATTGCAAATATTACAATATTTGCATTCCAACGGTTCTCAACTGATCAAAGAAAAATGGAGGAGAACAAAGGCAGGGTAAATAATAGAAGTTAAATAACCAGCCAATTGCCATATAGTGTTATTTTTTATTGTTTTGTGTTCAACGGGGAATTTTGATGAATGATCTCATCCCGTATGTGCACTAGAATATTCTACGCGTGCGCAGTGGCAGCGTGTTTCAGCGCCTCAGTTTCAGTCAAGTTGTCGGCAAGAGGAAATTCTGCAAGTCATGGTGGGCCATTCAAAGCGAGAGGGGAGTGACAACCGTAGAGATATCTGAGGGAATAAGTGCGTGGTTAGTTAGAAGTGATTCATGACAGTGGCTCTGTATGCACGTGGAGACATTTTGAGTCATTTGTCAGTAAACTCTTCCTGAGTAAGTATTAAAAAAGGACTATTTTGATGCTACCGCTAGCGGGCTAAGTTAGCTATAGCTTTCGAAATTGCGAATGTGAGAGTGTGTGTCAGTATGACTGCTGTAAATGCACAAGACAGCTTTGCTTGGACTGAAGGAACTATTTTGAGCGGCTAAGCTTACCACTAGACAGAACTGGATATTTAATAAAAGTTGTTATTAGTAATTCAATGTCCCGGTAGAACCCCGCCAGGCCCCGCCTCCTTATTGGCTGTTGCTTGGAGACAAAATGAGTGACAGGCATCTTAGCCAATCAGAGGCTGTTGCGCCACTTGTTGCTAACGGGCTACTGGGCTCTGATAGCGGAAGTGTAAGAGGTCAATACTTCACAGTGCTTAGACAACTACATTATTTCCAGATGAGGATTTAAAAATGGTTAGAGGAAAGTAGGCAATGAATAAGCTCAGTTAAATTGCAATTTATTGGTCACTATCATGCACGATCTCTTTACTTACTACTTGTTATTTGAGGGTTACTGGGATGGATGGATGGATGGATTTATGTAAATGTGGGTGTGATTTTGAGGTGGGTGTATTTGTTTGGAGATCATTAATGCATTTGTTTTATAATACGTGTCATTGTAAGACTGTTAAATGTCAATGTTAAATTGTATTTAAGGTGTGTTTCAAGCAGTTATTTGATCAGCTTTTGTCAATCCTGTTGTGTGTTAACATTAGAATAAAAGTTTATTTGTACATTATGCTAGGCTTTTAATCTTGATTAAGCTGTAAATGCAATTTTGAAAAGCATAATTTGCTAATAGTGTAATTTTGATTGTATTTTAATTAATAATTTCTTCTGTTTCTATGCAGGCTGGCCAAACTTTCGTAAGTGCATGCTTGTAAATATATAAGCTGGATATCATTTGGGAGAAAAGAAACGTACATCAAAGACACAAAAAGAAGAGGACTTTCTATCATACGAGGCTGACCATAACCTAATTGGGTTTGGCATTTGTTTGTGTGTTTTGTTTTTGCTTTTTTAGTTCCCTTTTTTAGTTTTTTTTTCTTTTTGTTCCTTTGCAAAGAAATGCTTTACTTGAAAAAGTACTTCACAGAGGGTCTTATTCAGTTCACTATCCTCCTGAGTCTAATTGGGGTACGGGTGGACTTGGACACTTATTTTAACAATCAGCTCCCCCCACTCCGTGAGATCATCCTGGGCCCCAGCTCGGCCTACACCCAGACGCAGTTTCACAATCTCCGTAACACCCTGGACGGCTATGGCATCCATCCTAAAAGTGTGGACCTGGACCATTTCTTTGCAACTCGTCGACTTCTGAACCAGGTGCGCTCCCTGGATCATCTGCGTGTGCCCAGCACCGAGCTGAGTGCCTGGCTGGTGCATCGTGACCCTGAGACTGTGGTTTCGGCAACCAGCCAGTCCGGCCCCAGCATTGCCCTGGACAATGGGGGCAGCCTGGAGGACGTGAACAACTCCGAAGCCTCGGCCATGAGAGGGGCTGGCGGTGCTTCTGAGACCACTTACAGCCTCAGCGGAGAGGACAGCCTGGGAGCCGTGGCCCCTGAGGACAGTCAGGAGCAAGGGGAGAGAGAGAGCAGCGAGGACCTCTCCAAAGAGGTACTGTGTTTTTAGCTTAGCATACTGTAATTAGATTGACATTGGTTTGTATTTGATTTCTTCAAAAAGAGAGCATGTTATGCTATTATCTCTAGCTATTAGATTAAGTGTAGTGTATAGAAGCTACTAAGAGTGTTATATGTGAGCTAGTTGTATTCCTACTCCACATTATGGGCCTTACAATAGTGGCTGGACAGGGTGTGGTCTCGTCGATAGGGCTGTCTATTTTAAAGCTGTTTGTGTATATTTGTAGGCTATTAGTAATGTAATACCACGTTTTCTACTGACGTCACTGCTTTGACACGTTGAGTGAACAGTGCAATAAATTAAAATAGAGATTAGTAGCAGTTTTTTCAGTAGACTCACCCTTTAAATAGAGGTCATATACTCTTGTGGTTGCCGGGATCCTACAGAATATGTATCATTCATTTTTTGAAAGAGAAGTTGTTTCTTTGTTATATTTTTAAGAATATATGCTTGGGAAAATTAGAGAAAATAAGATCTGATGTAATGTCCCTCATTAAATCTAATTATCTGATGTCCTGTAATCTTAGCCCTATAATGACCCTCCCCTTTAATTAATATATTTCTAGGACATTGACCTCATAGACATCCTTTGGAGGCAGGATATTGACCTTGGTGCTGGCCGAGAAGTATTTAACTATAGCAGTCGGCAGAAGGAGAGTGAGGCTGAGAAACCTAATGAAGAGAACGAGGAGGCAGGTGGAAGAGAGGAAAGCTGGAGAAATGGACTTAATCTCCAAGCAGTGCAGAGCCAAGCTCATGTTGATGGAGAGACAGGAGAGAGCATACCTGAAGAGGTATGTGCTGTATGTGATATGCTAGGATTACAAGAAGGTGTGAGGAGCACAGCAAGCTGTTGGTTATTAATGCTTGTAGATTATTCAAAAAGGCTGGTAAGCTCAGCTGTAGATGCAAGGGGATTCCTGTCAACCTTGTTATTACATGGCTTTTTCTTGTCGTATTTCTTAGCTTACCAGTCTCGGTGCTCAGACTTCATTATCCCTGCAGGAATGTCTCCGGCTTCTGGAGGCCACCTTTCCATTTGGAGAAGAGCCAGAGGTATTGAGAATTCACTTATTATTTATTCATATTAAAACATGAAATTTTCTTATTTTATTTGTCATCTTACATTCTTCTACTCTTTTGTTTAGTTCCAGGCCACAGGATCCACCTCACAACTGAGAGCTTCAACTGAGGACGCTCCTTCAACATCACAAGGGATCCCCCTACAAAGCTCTCTGTCGCAGTCTGATACACCACTAGATCTTGAGCAGCAGTGGCAGGACATAATGTCCATAATGGAGCTGCAGGTTTGTACATTTATTGGATTCAAGTCGAGAGAGGGACTGCGAAGTCTTAATTTATGCATCAGGAACAATGATTATAATTAATTTCAATAATAATAATAATATTAACCTTTATTTTCTATAGCGCCTTTAAATACATATCTCAAAGCGCTTCACAAAGACAAATAAAACATCAGGATACACCCACGTAATATAGGTTTAAAAATAAAGCAACAATCAAGACTAAAAGAAGAAAATTTTGGTTATTCAGTTAAAAGCTACCCTAAAAAAAATTAGTTTTAAGCTTAGACTTAAAAATGCTAAGAGATTTTGCTTGCTGTATCACAATCGGTAGCGAGTTGGAAAGTGTTTGAAAGAAAAAAAAAATCTATATTATGTCTTGTGTGGTGTATCTATTGAGAAAAAAGTAACGTTTTTAATAATATTTATATAAATGTTATTAAGCTTTTGGGGAAACCTGAGTTAACCTTGCTTTGTTATAGACAAAGTTCACCTTGACACAATTTCATGTGTATGTTGGGACATATGATTTCCCATTTTATGTTGGTCTTGCTACAAGAATTTGATTTGGTGTACAAATCACATTTTGAAATATTAATAAGCTGTGTAAGTGTTAATTTTTTCCTCTTAAGAATTAGTAATAAAATAGGATGTCAAAGCACTTAATAGAGATGTCTTTTCAGGTATTCTATTTTTTCATAAGTTATTTTAAGTATGCTTTTTAGTAAATTAACAGATAGGACAAAATAATGAGCAAACCTTGTATAACATTTATTACCTCTTTTTTTAGGACATGGAGGTGAACAGTACTGCAGTAAACGTCAGCATGAATAATGACCCCAATAACAATAATGCCAGCACCACAGAATCAGTCACAATAGAAAGTTTTGGACTCCCACAGTCCACTCTCATTAACCAGGATGTTAGTCTTCACCAGGCTTCACTTCCCAGCTGCAGCCAGGACTTTCCCACACTTTTCAACCCCGAGTTGGATTCCACTAGTGGACAGCGACCTGCCTTAGTCAGGGTCTCTTCCAGCAACTCCTCCAACATCAATTCAACATTTGGAGCTACTAACTTGACCGGACTCTTTCTTCCACCACCTGTAAACAGTACAACCAACCTGACCACTACTCCAGTACTACCAGATCCATTTTCCAGCCTGTTGGAAGAGTCTATGCTTGATGAAATTAGCCTGCTAGACCTTGCGATGGAAGAGGGCTTCAGCCAAGCCCAGGCTTCTCAGCTTGAAGATGAACTCGATTCAGACTCGGGTCTTTCACTGGACTCCAGCCATAGCCCGGCCTCTCCTAGCAACTCGGAGACATCCTGCTCGTCAGCTGCATCATCTTCATCCACCTCTGCTACGTTCTCAGAGGAAGGAGCTGTGGGGTATAGCACAGATTCAGAGGCAGCCACAGTAGAAGCGGAGGAAGGAGCTGTTGGAGGCTACCAACCAGAGTATAGCAAACTGTGCCGCATGAGCTACCAAGATCCATCTCAGTTCCATGGCATACCGCAGTTGGAAAATGTCAATCACAACCACACCTACAATCTACCACTGGCGTCATCCTACTCTGAGCGCTCTCAGCTGTCTGCATCCTGCAGCAAGAAAGGCAGAGACAAGCAAATGCAGCAGACAAAGCTCCATCCACCACAAGACTACGTTGACAGGCAGTCTAGCCGTGATGAGCGTAGGGCAAGAGCAATGGACATCCCATTCTCTAATGAAAAGATCATTAACCTCCCCGTCGAGGAGTTCAACGAACTTCTGGCCAAGCACCATCTCAACGAGGACCAGCTCTCCCTCATTCGTGACATCCGTCGTCGCGGAAAAAACAAAATGGCAGCGCAGAACTGCCGTAAACGCAAGCTAGACACCATCCTCAACCTCGAACAGGGTGTACAAGACCTGCAACGTGAAAAGGCTCAGCTGCTAAAGGAGAAGATCGAGTACGACAAGTGCATCAGACAGACGAAGCAGAAGGTTCAGAGTCTGTCCCGGGAATTGTTTGCACAGCTGCGCAACGAGGAAGGCAGACCCTACTCGGCCAGCGAGTACTGTCTGCAGTACGGCCCGAACGGCGTTCTCCTCATGCCTCGTAACATGACCACAGAACAAAGCAACAAGCCTGACAAGAAGCAGAAGGACAAAAAGAAGTGAGGAGCTCGAACTGCTGCCCTTTTATTTTTCGCAAAGGCACTACCATACAAAGTATTTCGAAAGGCAACGGAAGCCTTTTTCTTTGAAACGATTCTAAGGAGGCGAAGAAAGTTGCGTCATTGATTACTCTTCCTGCATTGGGTTTTCTTTGTTCCTTTTCGGTTCAGAAGTTTTCTCTTGAAAGTGGCATTAAAGCAGGTGTGCTTTATGTAGTACTGATTTCTCATTGATTTACAGAAAGATAATGAGCGAAGGGGATATTTTCAGATGCCAACTGATGGAACTGTGAAGGAACGTGAGGTCATGGAGGACACTGACGAGATGTTCTTAATTGAAAGAACTGTTCGGTAATGCTCCCAAAAATGTAGTCGATAACAAAAATACACCATATTAAGATGATGTTGACTGTGAGAATGCAAAAATTGTTACATTTTCAGCATTAGCCCATGCTGTATTTGTGCATACCTTGGGATTTCATTGGTCATGGTGGGTTAGGAAGAACCCCTTGATGCTAAGAGATGGTTGAAAAAAAAGTCTTCTGAATGCTAGAAGTGAAGCCAAAAGAAACTCCAAGCATGCCAATACTAACCAAAGGTTGTGTTGTGCATTTCTCTTGTTCCCATAATGAATCATACAGGTCACTCTGTGGATCTAAATTCCAGTTTTCGCTTGAAAAAGAACAAAACAAGTCTGTGTCTCTTATTGGACAACAAACTCATCTGAAATTTATTTGGAGGGTCAATGACATTTGCCAAGGAACTCGGACCGCGAAACAAATAGTGCTAAAGAGTGAGTATGAATTTAGCTTTGGCTTTAGGAGAAGCATTGGAGGTACAGATAGAGGATGGATTCACACTGCATTACTAACAAATCCGCTTCTGTACCCTTTTCTGCACTGTAAATCAACACTGTAGTTTGCCTATAAGCTTTTTTCCTCTTCTGCTGGGGAAAGGGTCTCTCGGGCCCTCCTGTCAGCTTTTAATGTTACTCTCTCCCATGTGCATAAACTTTTGAATAAGCCATCAGACATGGACATCAGTGCAGTTGAATCATGTGATTAGGTCCGGTGTGTCTTGGTATACAAGATTAATTGAAGCGAACTGATTCATTTGCCTTTAAAGGTCATGTTTAGCCTTTGTTGCAGGTCAAAATGCTCTGTTGCTTTTGCAACTTATGCCAGTGACTTTTTTCAGTTGTACCGTCACCTAAAAAAGGAACAAAATTCAAACCAAAATACACAAATAGTACCAGGCACAATTTCTGTTTTAAAATCTAATTAGCTGGTACAGCATCTTAGCTTTGATGTGAAGTGAACCAGAATTTATTTTTTACCCAATACACTACTTTTAGTAAAAGTACCTTCATTGCTAATTGAGTGAAGCTTGAGAGATTAAGCTTGTGCCAATAACCAACTGGATCGTGCTTTACTTCAGCCTGAGGACACAGCTGACCTTATACACTGACATATCAATGAATGGGTAGGAAAAAAACAGTAAAGCTGATGTGAATGTCTAATTTACATAATGTTCAACTTCATCCTGTTCTGTCAGTCTCTGTCGTTTCCATCTTCACTGTTCATAAAGCACCACGAGACACGGTCAGTGTCCATTTTGGTGCGACATGAATAAATATGCAAGAAAAAGTCATTGTTTGTCTCCGAAATGGAAAAGAGACTATCTTTATGTTACTGGTTACAAATACTTAGCATAGTTCGGATAGAGATAATGAAAAAAAGAGGAGTGGTCCGTTCAATTAGATGTGATTTCTCAAACCTACCCTTTGGACTCTAAACACAGCAAATTTTGGATGTCTTCCTCATCGGACCTTGCCAATTCAAGTCTTGCCGTCTCTACTAATGAGCTTGTTGAATCAGTTGTGTTGGATGAGGGAAACATACCAAATGTCATGTTGATATCCAGAGGACAGGTTTAAGAAGCACTTAAATCCCTGTTACAATGTCAAAACTACTTGCCATTAAGCACTGTTTCTGTTCGTCTTGTTCGGTTTGTAAATATTTTTGTGTTCTGTACGTCTTTTGTTCTAATCGCTTGGTTTAGCCAGGCCTTTTTTGCACCTTTGAATTTGCCTGTTGAGTATTCCTAAATGATTTATGTTGAGAGATTTGCTGGCAATCTGGAATTGTTCTTTTATTAATTATAATAAACCTTTGTTTCATTTCCTTGGTTTATCTTTTTTTTTTAAAGGCAGAGGATTTGTTATTATAAATGAATGGCAAAAAATACAAATAAAATGGATGGATTTGGTGTTACTGCAAAAACTCTCATGATAGCTATATTAAGTTGTTTTGTCTTTTTTTGCTGGTGAAGTCTAATTTCTGCTTAAATTGCTTCTGATATTAATTACATTTTCAATTAAATATACACATTTTCCAGCATTCCATAATCTTGGTTAATGTAAATAAATATACTGTTACACGCTGCTCAAAAATAAATAAGGGAACCCTTAAATCACACATTGGATCTCAATGAATGAAATATTCTATTGAACTATAATTTAAGAACAAAACTGACATCAGTCAAACTGAAGTTCATCCCAGTAACTCATAATGTAAGTCAGAAGTGTGTATCCACGTGCCTGTATCTACTCATGATAACGTCTGGATATACTCCTGATGAGATGGCAGATAGTGTCCTTGGGGATCTAATCTTTGACTTGGATCAGGGCATCAGTGGACCGTCTGTGGTTCTCCTTGGCAGCTTGAATTGGATTCAGGTCTGGGGAACATTAGTGTCAGTAAATGGCATTGATGCCTTTGTCATCTAAAATCTGCATACACACTCTAGCCACATGAGGCTGAGCATTGCCACTGCACCAGCGCCGTTGCTGAGATGTGAGCACAGGTCCCACTAGAGGACATTGGGGCCTCGTGCCACCATCATGACATCTGTTTCTGACAGTTTAGTCAGAAAAATGCACACCAGTTTCCAGCTGGAAGTCATTTTGTTGGGTTCTGACAGTGCTCCTTATGTTCCTCCCTGCATAAAGGAGCAGATACCGGTCCTGCTGATGGGTTGCCCTTCTATGTCCCTGTCCAGTTCTCCTTGTTTAACAGCCTGTTTCACGGTAACTCCTCCATGTTCTTGAATCTCAGCTGGGAGACACCAAACCTCCTTGCGACAGCACATATGTATGTGCCATCCTGGAGGAGCAGGACTGCCTGTGCAGCCTGATTGGATTGCAGGTACTACCTTATGCTACTAAAGACAAATCACTCTGGAAGAATAAAAAGAGAATAATAGTCTACGGCCACCACCTGCAAAATCATTCCCTTTCGGTGGGTTGTCTTGCTGTTGCCTCTCCAGTGCACCTGTTGTCACTTTCATTTGTACCAAAGCAGGGGAAACCGACTCACAATCACTTATTCTTCCTAATTGGACACAGTGTTGTCCCTGAATTTTAATTGACTTGGATGTTTAATCACACTGTGATGATAAAGTGTTTCCTTAATTCTTTTGAGCAGTGTATATAATTATACCATTGGTATGCCTGATCACTCAATTCTGATTGATTCTGACTGACAGGTACCAGTAGTTCCCAGAGCCGTTGAAAAACCGTAGTTCCAAGTTAGTTTTATCACTCTTCTATATTAGTCTGCTGCTTTCACTGAAGCACATGCAAACAAACACGCTCACATACAAAGATTGGAGATCGTGCAGCACACAGAAACTTCTTATTAACACTGCCCTGCAACTTTTATTAATAAATGAATTTCGCTACTGAATCATACATTATATTTCTCAGCAAGGAGGTTGTAATGTTGCTGTTTTCTGAAGTAATTAACAAGCTTACAAAATCCCACACTCTCTCCAAATTTGTCATTTCAATTCAAATGACTTGTATAGTATCACTAAAGCATTGGCCATTACATAAATAATGAAGAAAATTATAAAATACAAATAAAATAAATACATTTGTTTATTTTAAAAAAAACGTACATAGAGGTAATTTGTTCTTTTTGCAATACCTCTTGTATAACATCAGTATGCTTTCTATTCTCAGAGTGTATGCAGCTGCTATTTCCATAAAGAGATTGTTAAGCAGTCAGTGGGAAAAATAATCTTGTGATTAGATTTCTACAGTTATACTCCTCGTATGTCTTCAATCTCAATGTGGGATTTGGCTTTCCGGTGTTTTTACCAACATTCACTTATGTTAAACGACTCGACAAGATGTATGCTCACTCAGTCAACGAGTCCTACGTGGACTTTGGCCCGAGAGACTATAAAATTGTGCTCAAGCAGAGAAAAGTCGACAGAGTACAGAGCCCATGTGATAAACACAATTGTTCTGCATTCTACGTGCTATGCGTATTCATGTAAGAGATCTTCGTGAGTTTTGGTGGTCGTAATAAAGGCCTACCAGCATCGAATTAAAGACCATCCCATTGGGTTGTGGATGTGATAGATTTGGCTTATGCTTTCACAAAATACAACTTGCCCCATAGGTGTGCGAGCCCACTCTACAAAGGGTATGGCTTCCTCCATGGGCATGGGTGAGGGCATGTGTATTGAGGACATCTGCTCAACAGCAAGATGGCCTTCACAGGACACTTTTATAACTTGGACATTTCTTCACTAGCTTCTCTGGTCCTGTCTTTGCAAGAACCCTATTTAAGGTGAGCTTGTTTTTACCTGTTTGTATTTAAACTCTGCCCCTTATTTCTGGATGTGGGTTTCCACATATGACAGCTTTAACTTGTCAATGTTAGCAAATAAACAGCATATAAGATACAAAATTATAAAATGTAATGGCAAAGCTAAAATTTCAGCAGAATTTCCTCATATTCTAAGATCTAATATTCTGATTTAATGCTTAAGAAACCTTTTGTATCAATTGAAAATGGTTGTTTTTGCTTAATATTTTGTGGAATAAAATTAATTAAAATAATTATAAATTAGAAGTAATTTTAAAAACAGAACATTAACAAAGATCATTTATTTTCATATTTTATTGAACCATTAACTGACATCACAGGACTGAACAACATACAAATATTTTGTTAAAATATTACCTTCGAATCTTAGTGGATACAAAATAAAATATATGTAGAAAATATGACGCAAGATTAAAAATATTGACCATTAGTTCATAAATGAATGCTATTAAATTGACATTATTGAGAGTATAAGCATAAATAAGCAGAAGTATGACCAGTTTTGACAGAATTACAACAAAGATTTTTATTTTTGAAAATGGTAATTCAATAACAATATGAAATAATAACATGGTTAAAACTAGCATACAATCGTTCAAGCTCAGAACATAAAAACGTACTTGAAAAGTATTCAGAACAATGGTTACAGTTCTTCTACTTTGCTGTGTAACAGTAATAAGACAAAAGAGCACCAAAGTAAAAATCAAACTTCAGCTAACTGTACACAGTGATACTGATGTGCTAGGAAATGGTATATTTACAAACACAAATGTCAAGAAAGACCGTTAATATCCAATGGGGCTGACTCACAAATAGCACCTATGGTAAGACCAGACATGGGCAAATAAACACTGAAGAGTAACAGTTGCTGGCATGTCTTTATAAAACCAATCATATCAAAGCCAGTTTCGAATGTTTAATAAACCCTATATCCTAAACCTCTTTTTTCATGGGCCTAGATACAGTCATGCATTCAATGACCACCTGCATTGACAGATGTATAAAATTGACATTTTCTTAATAATCTGTTAAGGCAGTAATATTTTAACATTAGATATATACATAAAACTAAAGATCATGGAATACATCAGGACGTTTTTGGACACAGCTACAGCATCAAATGAAACCGACCCAGTATGACAGACTAAGCACTAATCTACACAGGGTAGGGGACATTTCTAACATGTTCAGATTAAAAAATAAATAAGATTAAAACGTCACATGTATGAATATCAGACTGTGATGCTCTTGTGGTATGAATTTGAATGTTTTTGTCAATAGAAAGCATGACGATTACATTGAAGGTGCAAAGTCACCTTTCTAGTACTCTATTTGCATCTATGGCAATGGTGCCAAAACTAAAACCTATGTAGATTACAGTTTATACTGTTGCCTTTTACAGACATGTTTTGAAACATTTTCCTTTGCCATCTTTAAAAAAACACAACAACAAAAAAGCATATCAATGGCCATGACTGATATTGACTGTCCCTTACATCTATTTTTTTTTTTGGCATCTAATTTTTGTCATCCTTCTTCTCTTCCTCTTCAGTGGGGTATGAATGCCAGGTGAGGCGTTCCTCGTAAAAGGAGATGACCACTTGTGGACACTTTACATTCGCCTCCTTGGCTGGTACTAGATCAGCTTCATCAGAGTTTTTCCTGTAGTATAAAAAACACACAGAAGACATTAACAACCAACCGCTCGGCTATTTCTCATCCGAGATGGATTTCTAAATAGAGGAAACCGAGGGCAATTGTAATAATTACATTTTCCTTCAACTCACAGGCAATTCAAACTATACCAGCCAACTTTTGGTATATGTAGTGTCAAAATATATTGTAAAAGACTATATCATAATATCAAATTTCATACCAGAAGTCAATAACATTACAATTGTCCCCGTTATGGAGGTATGACTGCTTTTTAAGCATGCAATATTTATTTGCAGTGCAGTTTGCCAACAAGACAGGATGTCACCTGTTTTTAATAAATAATAAACTATTTAAAAATCCCATCTTCTTTACTTTCCGCAAAGCAGTTCATACTACAGGTTTTTGCTCTTAGTATTGACTCAAGAGGTCAATCTTGTGATATTAACATACTCTATTGGTCAATTTTCATTTTTTTTCCTGTATGGATGTGCAGGTCAGAGTTCACCAAACATGAACTTTAGTATGCAGAGGAAGATGAAGCTTGCATTTCACGTTCACATGCGTATGAATGGAAGTGAATGGAGTGGATAAATCACCTCAAAAAATTAAATTCTGTTATCATTTACATATTCTTATGTCATTCCAAACCTTTATGACTTTCTTTTTTTTTTGACTCAACACAGAATATATATTAAGATCAATGGGATTCAATATTGTTTTGGACTCCAATGTTCTGTTTTGTGTTACACAGAAGAAAGTAAGTCACAAGTTTGGAATCACATGGTGGTGATGTACGATGACAGAATGTTAATTTTTGGGCAAACTACCCCTTTAACTGTGGTTGGGGGAAACTGTAACACAAATAAACCATATTACCGCAATTCTGAAGCTTAGAGCATAGCGCTAGCAAAGGCTGTTTAGTTTATGGCTTTGACTCCAAAGGATTGAATAAACTAATGCATAAACATTTTTTCAGATAAGTGTCCAGAAAAAATATTTGCCCCTTCATAATTTCCTTGATATTGCATATTTGTAAAAGTGAATAGTTCCAGATATTCAAACTAAATTAATCATAAGATGTTGAGGACCAGGGTAAACACAAAATGTACTTAAAAATAAAAAATGATGAATATAATTAAATAAATTTGTATCAAATAATAAAAAAATAAAATAAAAACACTGTATATGGTGCCAATGCTTTAATTTAAAGAAGCAAGTTTAAGCAAGTCTTAAAGAGAGGAAAGAGAGATTGATTGAGATTGAAAACGGTTGTACTGCTTAATATTTTGTGGAATAGAATAGAAAATTTTTAATTAAAACAGAAATCTTGTATAAAATTATGAATGTATTAAATGTCATTTTTGATCAGTTTAAAGCATCCTTGTAGAATAAAAGTATTCATTTATTTTAAAAGAAATCATACTGACCCAAACTTTTGAACAATAGTGTACCGGTACTTAAAGTTTATTACACTTTTAAAGATTCAATTTTACAGTCTAAAGTTTAAATTTTTTCCCCCGTCCTCACAGCTATGACAAAATGTTATCATTTAACCAACAAACTCAAGATAAAATAGATACCAGTTATATCTTGAAGGAACAAAACTTAAGATAGTAAAAGAAAAAGAAATCTCACAAAACGATACAATCCCCCAAATGGGTGTGACTGAAGAAATTTAGTGTGTTACAATTGCCCTCGATCTCTCCTAATGCTGCTCAGGAACTGTCCTTCTAACCCAATACTTGTTTGTACCTTATGGGTAACAATTTCCATACAAACCATTTCATGAGGAACATGAGTTCTCCACTTGAGTCTGTAGCACCAATAATCCTCTCAGGATCCAAACCACGTGCAAAACCTCTGAGTTTCTCAGGCTAAATTAAGAGAGATGGCATGTAAGACACTGTTTAGCCCATTCAATCTCTTTTGGTTTTCTAATGTTTTAAAGACACTTCCTGACCAGCTTATAGACATGGAATGATGTAGAATCTCAGTTTCTCAGATCTTCATGGCTCTTACCTCATCCTTTCGCTTTTTGGTCTCCTTTCCATCTCCGTCAGAGTCTGCCCGCCTCTTGCCTCCAGATTCAGCCGACTTTTGCGACTGAAGGAATTCCGCTATGAGGTCAGGACAGTCCAGGTTGTCCTCGGGTTCCCAGGTGTTGTCCTCACTAAGCAAAAAAAAAATAGATCACACAAAATCAAGCTAAAATCTAAAATAATAATAATTTTCTTTTTAAAAAACATCAGAATTGCAAGTTATAAACGCAATTTTTTTTTCCATTCATGTTGCAGAAACAAGTTTCCATAAAAGTACTTACTCAGAAAAGCCTTTCCACTTGAGGAGATACTCCACTCTTCCCTTCACCACGCGCCGATCCAGGACCTTCTCAACAACATACTCTTCTTCTTCTTCTACCACTTCTTCTACTTTCTTTTTGTTCTGTTTCTTCCCTGCTGTTGATTGCTTGGTTTCGGATTGAGAAACTGGAGCTGGATACAAGAATGGCGGGTAAACAAATAAGCATTCAAGTTAACCTAAACCATTTACCACAGTTTATGCCAAAATACCACAGTTACTAGAGTTGTTGTTTTGGCAACAAAATAGTGATACTTGCAACTGCTGCAATCAAAATTTTTTTAAAGGGACAGTTCACTCAAAAAAAATTTATCCATTATATGCTAAAATGTTAAGTAAAATGTTAGAGGCGGACAGCCTTTCCATAGTATTCACTTTCATTTAATATTTTTCCATACAATGAAAGATTCATAACTCCACAGAAGAAAGTAAGCAACAACTTACTATAAGGTCCCATTAGTTAACGTTAGTTATAAAATGAGTAATGCATTTCTTACAGAATTTATTAATCGTTGACATTAGGTATTAAAAATACAACATCTCGTTGTTATTCCATGTAAGGTCCATTAAACAATCTTACCAGATTCAACTTTCGATTTTAGTAACTGTATCGGTAAATGTCGAAATGATCAAATTAGCATTTTTCACTGTTGGTTCATGTTAGCTACTGAAATAAATTAACCTTAGCGAATGGAACCTTAAAAATGCGCTACTGGTGTGAAAAAGAAAACATAACGGTCAAGAAATAATGGGTGCACTATCCCTTTAAATAAAATAATTATGAACGCTTACGAATGAGATGTCTATTTAATAATGTTTTTTTAGCACTAATAACTGTAACTATGGTATTTTGACGGTTTCCATTGCAGACTAATAAAAATAAATCCAAACCTTCAGTCACAGCAGCGTCGGCTGAAGGCTCTGACGTTTGGCTCATATTTCCAAGGGCTCTTAACAGCTGGAAATATATAAAACCCTTATAAATATGGATAAAACAAATAAAAATATTTTCAATTAGATATATAGATCAGAAATATTTTCTAAACACACTAAACTCATCATATAATTTGAACGTGTGTTGGTTTACCTAAGGGATGCAGCTGTGCGACACATCTGCATGCATAATATGGCAAACACTAGGACTGTTATGCATTAGCGACTGCAGGCCAGCGCGCGCGCGAGAAAACCATTCTGAATAAATGCATCGCGTGCTCGATGATGGGATGGATAGGGCAGAACGCCTCTCTTTTACTCAATTTTGTTCCTCTGTAATGCTTTAGAGGCACAAGCACGCCATTCAACGCCTGCCGTGGTCAAAACATCTGGCATCCTTGCCGCAGCACATTTGATCGCTGCGATTCCACCACAACAAACACTGTGTGCGCGTGCACGCATACCGGCGGCGCGCAGAAACAAACGCACTTACTTGTATCTCGCGGAGATAAAGATGAAATAAAGCTGATCTGCATATATTAAAGTCCGATATGAATGGGTTGCAGTGATTAATTACAGGACGTCTGCTGTGATGTGATGCTGCTGAATGTAGCCGTTGTTCACGCCCACTTCCGTATTAGAAATGAGACAAAACGGTGACTTCCGGTGTATTTATTGCTATGGTTACTTTCATCATAAAAGTAGATTTTCCTTATTATATGTTTTGTAGGATTAAATTAAGACAAGTGGCGAGCAATACTTGCCTTACAGCCTCATGTCTACCAGTTAGTCCATTGAAATCCATACACTCTCGTCCCGTTCTCCCCCATGTTGCTTTAACAAAGCAGATGAGGCATCTTTAGGCTGCCATGATGCAGCTTTAGTGCCGTCTTTGCAGTGCAAAAGGTGTTGGTAGATATTCTAGCTTCCGTTCATGAATATCAGATGGTAATGTGTGAAATGCAGACTTCACTCTTCAAGTACCGTGTGGTTTTGGTATTTACGCGTCTCATCTGAGTTAAGTCTGTTCTGTGCCGCCTCCAAATTCTACACATAGATACGTGCTGTATAAAAGCCATACTAAAATATGCAGCTCTGTGCTGAGCCTCAAATGAGGCTCGGATGCTGATCTGCTTCTGTGTAAATGATGCAACGTTTACGCTGTATTGTTGTCACAGCAGTTTATAATTTCATGTTTTAATATCCATAATTTCATAACATTATTTTTGGTATTTTAATATTTGTGTAAATATCTTTGCCACTTCTGTGTGATGCCCATGAAATGATGACAGGACAACCAATGAGAGAAGAAAAACCATGCACAGCCTTAGAAACATGGATCCAATCTGTCCATCCCATTGCTGCTGTTTATTTCAGTGATCATTATGCCTCCCACTTTTTCTTTATTATTATTTTGCATAAATTCTTTAATATTATTTATTCTATTAATATTCTAAATTCTTTAATTCTTTAATTCAATAGAGAAACTTAAAATTTCTGAGTACACATGGAAATGGGATTACTTTCCAATTGAAAGGGTTTTATAGCCTAGTTGCGGTTACCAAGATTAAAATGAATACCATTAGTATTCAGGTAGTCATGTGATCTCAACATGCTGGTGCCCATGAGGTGACCCACTACATGTTGAATAAAATACCCTATATTAGGCTATTGATATGGCTGGAGTGTGATTTTCTACATATATATTATTATTTTTTAATTTTCAAAATGACTATTCATTTTCATATGCAAAAAATTACCATAATAATTATTGTAATAATAAGCCATTCACACACTATGCATACACACATTTTATAATTGTGTGTGTGTACGTGTGTGTGCGTTTAAATATTTGAGTGCTGTTACCCGCTCCATCCTGTAGGTGGCAGTGATAAATACCGGGCGGGGGAACAGCAGCTGTCATTCACAAGGTAGAGAAGTGGATGTCGACGGTGTTTTTTTTGACATTGCTCAGGATTACTATAAAAGTTATCAACAGTGATATGGCAGTGTTGTCAGGCGCTTCAAATACATGTTTTCAGCCGGACAGTTGAAAACACAGAGCCGTCAGATGACTGCGCACTTCGGCTGATTTTGTGGAAGTGGTTGTGAGTACATTCTGTTTCTGTGTTGGGGACAAGAGAGCATCCGAGGTCAATGATCGCAACTGCTCGTTTCTCAGAACTGCTAGACCGTTGTTTTGCTCAGTTATTACTGCTGTTTGCTGTTATTTCACACGTGTGGGAGTATTACGCGGATTTATTAATTTATTTTTATGAAATAGCTAGGAAGTTAATTTTTATTGTTTAATTTTTGATTCATGAAATACTAAATCTCAAAGGAAGTGATAGTTTTTTTTTGCTTCAAAACAAGAATATAATTATTTTAAATATATTTTAATTGATTTATTTCGCGAGCATCGTTGATTTAGAGTTGTGATGTAAACCAATATTAAACGGCGAGCAAACATGATCGTTATAAGAGTTAGCTTACAAAATGTATGAAGATGTAAAATAACTTGCTATATTCTATTATGATCCTGAATAGAAAAGATTGCAGATAATATCAGCATATGAACCTTCCTATTACCACACGTGCGGGTGCACACGTCCTACTTGTGTAAGTGCTGTTCACTGCATGCCCATATTGCTTTATTTCCACAAAATATTGAAACTACAGAGAAAGTCTTAGAATTGCACATGCAATATTGTTAACCTGAATGTTATTTTGAAAATATTTTATTACATTAAAAAAATATATTTTAAACACATATAATGTAATATATAAATGTGTGTGTGTGTATACTGTATTTATAAATATATACAGGTATATGTAAAATAAATGTATATACATATACACTGTAAAAACATTTTCAATACAAATACTTCTACTATTGCTACGACTACTAGACATATATTTTTCATAAATAAATATATTAACAGCCACAGTAGAGCTTAATGGGAACTCCCATAAAAATGTCCAATGAACAATTAAAGCCTTAGCTAAGAAAATCAGTTATGGAAGGTATACTAAACTACAACTTTAAAATGTGCTTCACCGCTTTTGTTGGCCATGTCACAGGTTTGTTGGCAATGGCCAGTGATAAAGAATTACGGGAAAGGCTTCAGATAAACAATTGTTGTGGTTTGGATGTGACGTCACTCCTTGAATGATCAAAAATGTCAATATTTGTACATAGTAGTGGATGTCGTGCATCCTAGGGTTTAAAGTGATTTCCACAAGAAGCAAACATGCATATCTTGTCTTCACTCAAAGTGATTAAATGTGTCTGTCTTAGGTTGTCAGTATGACTCGTGATGCCATTCTTGGAGATGAGCTGCCCGACTGGGTTGGGGCAAAAGAGTTTTATCAGAAGTATGATCCTAAAGAGGTGATCGGCAGGTGAGTATTTGTAGTATTCAGCTAGTGTTTTTATGTGAGAATCAGAAATTGCTTTTTTTCCATGTCTGTTTGCACATACAAGGAGTTTGCTTTGGTGACGGAAGCTCCCACAGCAGAAACAGAATGACGGTGACCGGACACGGATAATAAAAATAGAATGAATAGGAAACAACAATATACAAATAAAAATACAAACACACAATATAAAAAAAAAATAGATAATAGATGGTATATGTATGTTCAAATGCAAGGAAAAGTAAATAAGTATGGTATGTTAAATGTATAAATTGCACATGCTTCTTGATTATCATTTATTGAGATGTCTTGTGTGTAACTAAACTGTCCCGTGTACAGAGGTGTGAGCAGTGTGGTGCGCAGATGTGTCCACAAACACACGGGGCAGGAGTTTGCAGTGAAGATCATTGAGATCACTGCAGAGAAAATGACAGAACAGCAGTTAGAGGAGGTGAAGAGCTCCACGCTGAAGGAGATCCATGTGCTTACTTTGGTGAAAGGCCACCCGTCCATCAGTGAGTCTTAATGCTACACCGCTAATGTGTGAAATGTGTTCAGCCCTTTTTGAGTTGTAATTGACCTTATTTGTGCTCTTTTTCAGTCACACTTATTGATTCTTATGAGTCAACAACCTTCATATTTTTGGTATTTGACCTGTAAGTATATTATATCCTAGTGCTACCATTCAAAAGTTTGGGGTCATTAAGATTTTTTTTTTAAGAAATGAATACTTTTATTCAGCAAGGGTGTATTAAATTGATCAAAAATAAAGGATAGCATATATGTTGTAATTTCATACTGAAAAATCCTAACAAAATTCGCATACATCTTTTCATACAGCATGAGAAGAGGAGAACTATTTGATTACTTAACTGAAAAAGTCACACTCAGTGAAAAGGAAACCAGGTGAGGTAATTTTCTTCTCATATCTAGTTTAAATTTTCTATGGTAGCAAATTCTACTATGTTGTTGCTTTTAGGAGTATGATGCGTGCTCTTCTGGAGGCTGTCCAATATCTACATTCTCTAAATATTGTACATCGTGACCTCAAACCTGAAAATGTGCTGCTAGACGACCAGGGACACATCAAACTTTCTGACTTTGGCTTTTCGGTCCAGCTGGGGCCTGATGAAAGACTGAGAGGTGAGAAAATCTACACTGTCCTGTCGCAGTATCAATTCAAAGCCCATTTAACTTCACAACATATGCTGGTCTTGGTCAATTTCCCTTGTTAGAGTTGTGTGGAACACCAGGATATCTGGCACCAGAGATTCTGAAGTGCTCCATGGACGAGACTCATGAGGGATATGGAAAAGAAGTCGACCTGTAAGCAAATAATAATCGTATTTTGCTATTAAACCTTTTCCGTTGTGGGCAGTTCATCACCTATCCTGTGTTTTCCCACAGGTGGGCTTGTGGTGTGATCCTGTTCACACTTCTTGCTGGGTCTCCCCCGTTCTGGCATCGCAAACAGCTGCTGATGCTAAGAATGATCATGGAAGGCCGGTACCAGTTTAGTTCTCCAGAGTGGGATGACCGGTCTGACACGGTCAAAGACTTGGTGGGATACTTAGCATTGACTTATGGCCCGTTCACACCAAGGACGATGACTATAACTGTAAAGATAAAGTTCTAAACATAAAAGAATAGCATCTTTCTTTCTTTTTTTTTCTTACAGCTGTTGAACATTAAACACATTGATAGCCAATCAGAATCCATTCAAAAACTAAAGCATTTCAACCGGCAGTCAACAAAGCTCAGTGTGCACTTAAAATAAACTGAATGAAATCGTCCGCTGGTGTAGTCATTCTTCTTGGTGTGAACAGGCCTTTAGCCAATATTGAGAAATATACCCATATGTGCATTACACTCTTTGCTTAAAAAGTTGAAATCCTCTTAGATCTCAAGGCTTTTAGTGTTGGACCCCGCACTTCGCCTCACGGCCGAGCAAGCTTTAGCTCATCCGTTTTTCCGGCAGTACCAAAAGGAGGATGTCCGGCTCTTTAGCCCTAGGAAGAAATTTAAGGTATACAATTTTCCCCCATTTATATTTACCACCATTTTATTCCAGTTATGGCAAAGCGGAATTTTCAGTATCGTTACTCCAGTCTTCACTGTCTCATTATCCTTCAGAAATCATTCTGATATGCTGATTTGGAGCTCAAGAAACATTTTTCATTATCAAAGTTGAAAACAGTTTTTTTTATTCTTTGATAAATACAAAGTTCAAAAGAATATTTATTTGAAATGGAAAGTAAATGTCTTTACTGTCACTTTTGATCAATATTTATTCAATCCTTGCTGAATTTAAATATCGATTTATTTAAAACAAGGATCACCGTATTTTCCCGCATATAAACCGCAGACGCAGACAACCCACACCTTCATATAGCCCGCTGGTTTTGTGGTTTCGTGTAAAAAATCGTTGGCATTCCGCACCCTTATATAACCCGCACCCATAGAATTTTTTTCTTTTGTGTGTGTGTATAAGTTCACATTTCGAATGTTGCTCGCATGACGTCAATTATCCATAACTGTTCAGGCTCGGTACGCAGTGCTTGTTTGTTTTCTTATTGTTTGAATTTCGCGCACAAGTCAGAATCAGAAGAAAAAGTAAAAGCAGTGTCTCCCGCTGTGCAGCAGCACGTCCCTTAAGACGCGATTCTACAGGTGTTGATCATCGGATGAGATGAGAAGAGCCCGCCCTCATGGCAGCACAGCCAATCACGTCGTCTTGCATGATTGACAGGTCTGACAGCTGTCAGAGTGATAGTACAAGCGCCAGAGACAACAACCCTCACAAGAAAGAGAAACAGAAAGACACACAAAAAAAAAACTTACGTCCTTAGGAACATAAAAAAATTGTGATTATACCCCCCACCCTTATATAACCCTGCGGTGTTTGTAAAATCTGGTATAACCCGCGGGTTATATGCGGGAAAATACGGTACAAATTAGAACATGCATATATAGTATATAATTGTGGTTTTTAAAAATCTTTTCCACTTGTTGTTACAGCTTTTCCTATATTGCAATATTTTTTAGTTTTGTTTTTGTGGACATCAGTATAATTCCAACTGTAATTCAAAATTATTCTTTCCATTTTCAGGCCCTGATCTTGACCGTGTTAGCTTGTATTCGAATGCAGTGCCGCTACTACCGAGCCAGACCATTAACAAAGGAGCTCCTAGCAAGAGACCCTTATTCCGTTCGCGGTGTCCGCAAGCTGATTGACGGCTGTGCTTTCCGCATATATGGACACTGGGTCAAGAAAGGGGAGCAACAAAATCGAGCTGCTCTGTTCCAGAACACTGCTAAAATCCTTCTACTGGGCATCGAAGACCTTGAAAACTAAAGGTCATGGTTTCGTTTCTAAAGATATTCTTCAATTGTCCATTCACAGGTTTAATTGTTTTTGTCTCTCTTTTTTTTCTTTTCTGTGGTTAGGAAATATAGCCCACAAAACAGTTATTTATAGATTTTTTTTTTTTCTTTTCAAAGAGGGATGGTGCTTCTTGATTTTAACAGCATGCCATGTGACCTCATTTTAACCACTCATTGTGGATTTTATTTTTAGTTTTTTTTAACGTATGGTTTTGTCACATACTTATTGGCGGCTAGATCTTCTGATATTGCTTTGATATGGACCAGCTTGATATAAAGTAAAAAAATGACCATGATTTACAATTATCAGACAGAACTTGTTTCCCAGTCAAGCTCTTTAGCCTTTGTCTGTTTTTGACACAAAGCAGATTGTATTTGAATTCATTATTACTGTTATGCTTCGAAAACATTTCCAGGTTGTTGAAGCCTGAACCATAGATGGACAGGGAACATTTAACAGGATTTTAACTTTTTTTTTTTAATACAAAGAATAACATACTTGAAACATAGCATTACTACTGAGTCATTTTAAAATCCTTACAAAATTGTGTACAGTTTTTATTCCTTTTTATCACCGTTAACTAGACATTATCCATTCATCATCAAGGTACTGTAGTAATTCTAAACAGGTATACATATAATACAATTACTGTTTTTTACTTTTTCGAAATTAGTGGTTTTCAAAACTAAACTAAAGATGTGGAACATATTTTCTTACTTCTTAACTTGAATCTTGGCCTCCAGTTTATCAATGGTATTATTAAGCTGATCAGCACTGTTCTGCAGACGCTGTTGTAGCTGAACAGTCAAGCGCATCACTTCATCCCTCACTTCTTTTTGAACTATGGACCTGAGCTCAGACGTTAAAGAAGACCCTTGTGGAGGAAAAGAACATATACATGTATTTTATTTGTTGTATGTAGTGAGTATTTCATATTAAGAGCATGTAGTCTGGTTTAAATATGTAATCTCTATTTTATTTTTTTAATTCTAAATTATTAAATTATCTAAATAAAAATAAAAAAATAGCACACACAAAAAAAACTTGCTTGAATGTTTTCAAAAGTATAATCCCTCTCCAACAAATACTTTAATTTAAATATTGGTATTTTTAAATGAACTTTTATTTTAATGTATTAGTGCCTTCATTTGAATGCATTTAGATTAATTATTAATTAACTTATGGAGCTTATAGAAGGCAGGTAGAATGGTCCTAAAATTCAAGATATGGAGGCAAAAATGTCCCTGTTTGAATTTTTATTTTATGTTTACATCATACAATATAGTTAAATCACTCGAGTAACAAACGCAGTATCACACAAGAGCTCTTTTTGTCTTGACCAGCACGAGCGCAAATGTGATAGATTTTATACAACAGTTTGATAAATAAGATGTTAGTATTGTTATTTTAGACATAATATTGCCTGCGGTTGATACATTTTGCCAAAGAAAATATAGACAAAACAGAACTGTCTGTCTCTGACCAACACACAGCATTTTTTCATCATGAATCGTGTTTTATATATATATATATATATAAAACACACAATTTTTTAATTAACTGAACATATATATATATATATATATTGTTCAACTTTTCATTGTTGGTTAATGTAAGTTCAGATCCATTAAATAATATTAAAAGATTGAACTGTTGTTTTTATTGTGTTAGTAGCTGATGAAATTAACATGAATTGAGATTAATAAATGCTTTCATTTTTTTCATAATATTAACAAATGGAACATGTTATCTAATCATTTGTCAAGTGGGAGGAGAACACAATGAACGTATACACTAATTTGTACTAAGAGAAATGGATATTTAGAGTCTATGCCTTATTCACGCTTGCTAGTTTGTTTTTGAGTTGTCATAATTACTATTACCATTTGATAAGTACTGTAAAAGATTACTACCTTGGTTGGGACTGTGTGTCTCTGTGGTCTTCATTTCTGGTAGTGCAGTACTTTCTTGAACTTCTCCATCCATGTCTGTCTTCCTTTCAGTTTCTCGTTCTCCATCTGCTGCACTTTCTTTAAACAAAAAATGACAGTATTTGCTTTCAAATCTCAGTTATAGATAGATAGATAGATAGATAGATAGATAGATAGAAGTTATTTTATCAGGTGTGCATTAGTATACCAGATTGGACAGTTTCCTCTGTTTCTGTGTGCTCCTCAGGTATTCCAATATATGACAAGGTTATATCCAACTGTATCTTACCATACAAGAGGAAGAGATCATAAAATTAATTGTTCTGTTAACATGAATTAGAAGTTAGTAATAATACCACAGTATTTGACAAATTCATAAACTCAAACATACCTCTGGAGTAAAAATGTATTTGTATAAAAAATAATGTCTCATATACGTGTTGATGAAATAGGATATAAATTGTGTCACTTGCTCCAAACTGAAAAGGTCGATACTGAAAGGAGGTCTCTGTTTAGAGGGGAAAATAACAAAAGAGAGGTTTGAGCACAAAAGTGTTTGTTAGCTTCCCAGCAGTTATTATTTCTAAGCAGATATGATCTACTCTACTGTTAAAAAAATTGAGGTTGGTAAGATTTTTTTTTAATGTTTTTGGAAGAAATTTCTTAGGCTCATTAATTTTAAAATACATTTTTCTTTTAATATATATTTAAAATCAGTTCATAGCTGATTTTCAGCATCATTACTCCACTCTTCAGTGTCATCTGATCCTTCAGAAATCATTCTAATATGCTGATTTGGTGCTGAAGTAAAGTTAAGAAGAACAGCATTTTTTTGAAACATACAATTTCATATTGGATCTACATACCATGACTGAATGGCAAAGCAGAAGTTCACTGCAGTAGGTCAAACAGTGGTCTGTGTTATTTAGCGGTGTTTCTAAAAATTTGACAAGAATGTTTGAATACAGAAAAAGAATATAAGAATATTAACTTGTACAAAATTATAAAATCCTGATATATATATATATATATGTGTGTGTGTGTGTGATTACTATGGTTGCATCACCTGTGTTGAACTGATGCACATTTTTTATGATGGAGATGAGAACAGATGTTTGTTCCTTGTTGAAATGTTTCTCTCTGCAGAACAGCACTAGATTTGTATACAACTCAAGAAGTACTCTCTGTTTTGGCTGAGGCACATCAGAAACCAATAATACACGGCACAGAATCCTAGAGGGGAAGCAAACAATATGCATTCATGTGAGATCAAGCAATATCTTGAACATCATGAATCAATTATTGTTAGCGTCATTCCAGTTATGTAGCACCTTCTGTAATTCAGGGTAGCGTTACTATAAAAAGGTATAAAAATGTCTTGAGAAATTGGTCTATTTCAGGCATTTGATTATACACTAATTGATTATAGCCTATAAAAGTAATGTAATATAGTAATGTAATATATATAATATTTGTATAATTAAATGTAAACCTTTCAATCTCTGGTATGGAATTGCTCTTCTCAATCTCTTCCATATCACTGTGTTTCAGATCTGCCCTAAAATGTAGCCAACAACAACAATTATTTAGGACGTGTGTGTGTCTACATTTTCTTTTACATTTTTTTTTTTATTATTTAGTGGGACATACCATAACAGCACCTGTGCTCTTGGAGGCTGGGGCACCTGCAAAATATTATAATTGTGCATTAATGTATTTAAAAAATCGATATAATATTTATATATAAATCACTAGTTATTCTTGATCACTAGATTCTATGAAAAAGTATAGTTTTTACCTTAATGTTCCCAAAAGGCTTCATTTCTCCCAAACTGACAGCCCCTGAAAACGGCTCTATAGAATCATGATCTAAACCACCCCTATGTGTTGCATCGTATCGTAGCAACTAATTCATTCTTCTTCTGTAAGAAAGACCACCGATCGTTAACGCCAGTTTAAAAGCCACGAACATTTCACATGAGCACGTTATTAATTATTTTAATATAAAATCGAAACGATCAAAAATAGGACCCAAGCGTAAATATTTTAAATTACACTTGTTTTAAAGAAATTAATAATTTTTTAAAAAATGTTTAAAAACGTTTATTTCACCCTGCGATTCAGAGGAAGTGACGTAACATTTTAGACTGGCACGAAAGAGTCCCAACCAAACGTTGTTCAAATCGCTCACTTCGAGCGAATACATCTTTGACTACAAAAAAATGTCTAAAAAGGTATGAATATAACGAACAAAGTGTTTTACGCATGTATTAGGGACTGTTTACACCCAGTTACTTTTATTTTGATAGACCATATTTTGTCCTGTAGTGTCAGTGTTCACATATATCTACTGTTCTTCCTGTTTTCCGGTTGGAGCGGAGGTTTGTTTCTGGTTGCAAAAAAGTCACTAACGCAAATATATTTTAATACACATTTGTAACCATGTAGTACCTAAAATGGTGTCGTATGTTGTGCGACATATAGTTCAAACATAATGTAATGTATAATGTGAAAAAGGAGCAAGTTTTTGACGGTTGTAGCTCGATTGCTAGGCTTCAGCTAGCATCAAAGCTAAACTCACTCACAGCGCCACTCTTGCCTAAAATTAATTGGGTGAAAAATGTTTCACTTAAAAAATATGTGCTCTGCTTAATATGACTATCAAAGCTTCTTTATAATTTGTTTCGTTATGAAAGAGTCAAATAGCAATTCGATCGAAGACGCCCGCTGTGTTAACCAGCATAAGATCTCAAATTTAAAAATTATTGTTATAGCTAAATAATATTTTAAGCCAGATAGAAATTATCTATGCAAAATCTTTTAACAATAGTCTTTGTTTGATAATGTCAGTACTGATAGCTGCCTTGGAAATATAAAATATATTATTATTTGGTCAAAGTGATAAGTTCATCCAAAACTAAACATTATCCATTATGTCCTAATGATTTTTTTTCTTTAGAACAAAAAAGATGATGCAGAATTTTTAGGAGTGACAACAATCATTCAGTTTTACCTGCATCTTCCCCCTCATACAATGGAAGTGAATAACTGAGGCTGTCATTCTGCCTAACACCTCTTTTTTTTTTTTTTGTTCCGCAAAAGCTAAAATTTCATACATCTTTGAAACATAAGCATGAGTAAATAAGTAGAGTTTGGTTGAACCTTTAATCTAATAACACTGCCTGCGCTTATAAAGAATCGATGCTTAAATTTGCCTTTGTTGTAGTTGTGTATAGTATAATAATAATCTGTTCAATAATTTAACACTTTGAATTTTGTAGGGAAGCATGTCTGGCACAGGGGGTGGGAAGCGCCCCTCAGGAGGGGACAGTCCCCCTGGCGCACCTGAAAAGAAGCTGAAGAAAGAGGAGAAGACTACCACCACTCTCATTGAGCCAATCCGCATTGGAGGAGTTTCTTCTACGGTTTGTTTTATCCTGATGCCAAAATAAAATGCGTTGTAGCTGCCTGTTGCAGTCATGCGATATGCAATATTTTGTGTGTTTGGAAAATGCATTAGACATTATTAAAAACAATCAAAGAAATATTAGTCACATTGTAAATGTCTTTACTGCCACTTGATCAAGGCATCATTACTGAATAAAAGTTTTACCCCATACTTTTGATTTATAGTGTCATAATCTTCAAAACCATAGAGAAGATTGACTTCTCCGCATTGTCTTTTGTAGCTTCTGTAATTTCGCCCTAAATTGTTTTGTGCAGGAGGAGATGGACATGAAGGTTATTCAGTTCAAGAACAAGAAGCTCTGCGAACGCCTTGAACAGAGACAGGCCTTGGAGGATGAGTTGAGGGAGAAGATTGAGAAACTGGAGAAAAGGCAGGCCACTGATGACACCACCTTGCTTATCGTCAACCGATGTTGGACTCAGGTTCACCACTCTTTTTTCCAATGTTAAATTTATTCGCTGTACTTGTTTTCTAACAATGCCGATTTAGCACATACAAATGAATCATCAGCATCAGTATATACATTCCTTATATGACGTGTTATATAACAGATAATGGTAATATTATCTTATTTGAACTCTGTTTTCACAGCTTGAGGAAAATATCCATGAACTGCTTCAGCATGTGGAGCCCAAGGATGCCCGGGCATCTGTCCAGACTCCTGGCACCCCTCCTGTTCCAGCAGACGTCCCTGTTCATGCTGCAGCTCCATCACCTGCTCCTGAACCTTCTGCTCCTTTGCCGGCTCCAATGGAAGGGGAAGATGGCCTCCCTCAGCCTCCACCTTTAGCTGTAGGTGTGGAAGAAGAACAACAACAAACAGTGCAAGAAAAGGAACAGACACAGGAGCAAGAGAAACAACAACAGCCACCGGATTCTGAGGAGAAGCTGATGGACCAACCATTTAAAGATGGAATTCCTGGTAAATATACAAACCGTTCGACTCCGATGCGCTTTGCTCAATATGTTAAATAAAGCATTTTTTCATAGTTTATGCTAGTGTTGTAGTACTTGAGACTGGTCTTGGTCTACTTATGTTTTGAAGGTCTCCATCTTGACGACATTTGTTCTTGGTCTTGTCTCGGTCACAGACTAAGAGGACCCGGATCGTACCTTCTTGACACCATTTTTTCCTAACAAATACATGTCAACTTGTGTTTCCTTACTGAATAAGTCATCTGCTTTGAATGTATCATTATTCCGTAGCTCATGATTTGCCGCCATCTACTGGCATTTTTAAGTATCATTTTAGTTTTCCATGTTTCTATATTCAAAACTTTATTATCAGAACAATAATTTCAGCATTATTTATACAGGTGTAATTGCACCAGTTCAGATGCAATTTCTATTTATTCTAATTGTATGAATTAAATAACTATAAGACATTTTATCAGGCAGTAAATGTGGATCTTTTAGATGAAATTGAGAGGTGCTGGTCTGGTCTTGGTGTTGACTCGGTCTCACCCTGTCTTGGTTTGGTCTAGACTTGGTTTATGTGTTCTTGACTACAACTAGTGACCCGGAAAAGCTAAGAAGTAAAAATGGCACAATTTGCAATGGATGCAGACAAGCGATAATGCAAGCTTTTGCTTTTCACACCATCTTTAAAGGTCAGCAAGACATTGGTCTTTTAAGGTGGAGAAAAAAAGAGGAGAGCCCCTGTTGCAGCCTTTATGTGATTGTGGTTGACGTCCACCCCTGAATTGATGTAATTTGCCATTGTTGCTTTTTCAATGATGAACACTTGCTTTGATGGGAATATCTGATCTGTCCGCCTACATGGCAGACGCAAATGCACGGATCTGATGCATATCTGATTTATTTAAACATGTGAATGAAGAATCTGAGAATATCAGAATTCATGTGCTTTTTCTTTCTTGCTTACACGTTTGTGTCATATACAATCTGTGCCACCTTGGGAGGAAACAATTGGCTCAGTTGAACCATGTAATGTAAATGAGGCCATTGATTTACATTATTTAATTATCTTTTTTGGCCATATAAATAACAGCAGCTGCACCAAAATGCATGTTTTGGTGTCTGAGTAAAATGTAGATGTTTTTCTTCTTCGAGTGTGAGCCTTATTCTCATATTATCAAAAGAAATACTCAAGATACTCAGACCACAAAATAAATATTAAACAACAGTGAAACTAGTGTCTTATTAGCTGCTAGGCCACATAGAACCTGCCTAATATTTAACATTCATATTGTATTTGATCTTTTTTGTAGCCCCTCCACCTCCACCACCTCTCAGAGAGAGTGCAAAGGCTTTCCTGGCCACCCTGGATAACAGCAGTGAGGAGGAGCTCACACTGCAGCTGCAGGACAGGATGCAGTTCAGCAAGGGCGCTGTGGCCTGTATGGTCTGCATCTTTGACCGCCTGCATAGCAGCATTGACGAGCTGTGTATTAGAGTGGAGTCAGCTGGTAAGATAAGAGTTCATTTGGTCTGATTTTTCAAAACACTAAATGTTTAGTCCATAAAGTATCTAAGTTTTAGTTTGATATCTGTGTGTGAACAAAGACTAAACATTTGCTCTTGTACTTTACATTCTTATCAGTTTGTGAAGATGACAGTCAGCGAGAGATAATATCCACAAATCGCACACTTCTAGAGGAGAACAGTCTACTGCAAGACCTCGCTTCCTCACTTCAAGGGAAACATCACAAAATGTCATTAGAGGTATCTGTTAGCCTAGTTTTGTTTGACCAAATTTTATAAATATTTACTCATTTATACACCACCATTGAAAAGTTTGGGTTCATTATATTTAAAAAGAAAAACACACACAAAATAACTTTAATTCAGCAAATTAAATGAACTTGATCACCGTTACAATACAGTTGTTTCAAATAAATGCAGTTTTTTTTACTTTCTATTCATTAAAGAATCCTGAAAATTATGTATCTTGTTTTCCACTAAAATATTATGCAATACAACATTGATAATAAGAAGAAATGAGCATCAAATCAGAATATTGCAATGATTTGCTACTAAAAATGGTTGTTGAAAATACAGTGATGTCTGCTGAAAATGAAAGTAATAATATTACTGTTCTTGCTGTACTGTTCAAATCATTTCAGCCTTGGTGACTTAAAAAAAATCTTACCAATGGCAAACTTTTGAACAGTGATGTGTGATATGTGAAGTTTTGTCTTGCACACTTAGCTATCCTTAAGACCTGTCTTTGCTTCCACAGTATAACGAACTGGTTGACAAAGTTACAAGTTCTGAGACTAAAGTGTCTGAAATGGAAACGGCTGTGGAGGACCTGCAGTGGGACATCGAAAAACTCCGTAAGAGAGAGCAAAAGCTGAATAAACACCTAGCAGAAGCTCTGGAGCAGGTCAGCTTTCCCTTGATCTCATCCTGTTTAATGCCGAGCCTTTTATTTTCTTTAACTTCCCTGAATTTGAAATAAAACATACTTTTTCAGTTTTCTTGGAATGTATTTCTTTGCCATTTTCGATCTTTCAATGTATTATGTGCTGCTTGCCTCTGTCAGTACTTCCTGTGAGAAAGGAAATTGTGGTGCAGGAGATAATATTTATCTTGTTGCATCATTTAGAGTAGAGACAGTTTAGTATTACTAACAATACAATTATCTGTTATTTATTGATTTCTTGAATGTGTGTGTTTTCTCCCTGCAAAATTAGCTTAATTCCGGTTACCATGCCACTGGCAGTTCTGGTGGGTTACCAGGTGGTCAAATCACACTCAGCATACAAAAGGTAAAGTGTTAAATGATATTATTTATATTCTAATGGGGTATTTATTAATAATGTACATTTTGAATTTGAGCTTTCAGTTATCTGAAACGATCATTTTTAGTTAACCATAACAAACACTTATGTGAATATTTCATAAAAATATTTATTAATTAGAATGACGTAGACCTGGTTCCAATCTGTGTTTTGTGTAATGAGTATTTCTCCTCGATCAGTTTGAATCTCTGAATGCCGAGTTGGAGCAGAACCAGGAACTTGCCAACAGCCGCATGGCAGAGCTTGAGAAACTGCAGCAAGAGTTACAGGAAGCTGTTCGGGAGAGCGAGAAACTAAAGGTGGTAGAGTTCAATGAGAGTTCAAAGAAACATTTCATTTTTTGGTATTGCTGGCATTACTGACCTTTATATCACTTTGTAGATGGATCTGAGGAATATACCGGAGGAAGTGTTGAAGGAGACGCCAGAGTACAAGTGCCTCCAATCACAGTTCTCTCTGCTGTACAACGAGTCTCTGAGTGTGAAGACTCAGCTGGATGAAGCTAGAGCTCTGCTGCTTACAGCCAAAAACGCTCACCTGCGGCAAATAGAGCACATGGAGGTAAAGGGAATGATGGGACAGAAATTACTGCTGGTTGTCATGTCTGAGCATGTTTTTTGTGACTGTTTGAATGCCATTCTCTCTGTCTGTAGAGTGACGAGTTGTCTCTTCAGAAGAAGTTACGCACTGAGGTCATCCAACTAGAGGACACGCTGGCCCAGGTGCGCAAGGAGTATGAAATGCTACGGATAGAGTTTGAACAGAATCTTGCAGCGAACGAACAAGCAGGTAAAGTCAATCCTGCAAGTAATTTGATTTTCTTTTCAGTTGTCAAGCCTTGTGGGTGAGGTGGGATTCCTTAGTGGTGAATTTCCCAAGGCCCATTTGTTTTACAGTAACCAAGGTTGCAGCAAGGAAGTCTGTGGGGGTGGTGTATCCTGTCATCACTTTTCTGATTGTTCAGTTTTGGCTGGTGTTCACTTTTTATCTAAGCATCATAAACCGAGATGTCTGTTATTGTATTTGAATCACTATCAGCGTCATAATCTCATTCTCTCTCATTTTTCACTTCTTTCAGGCCCAATAAACAGAGAAATGAGACACTTAATCAGCAGTCTGCAGAACCATAATCATCAACTGAAAGGGGATGTGCAAAGATATAAGAGGAAACTACGTGAAACACAGATGGAAATAAACAAGGTATTGCTCATGCTGGTCTTCGTTGACAGTTTTATGATTTCTCACAATCACAGTATTTTCAGTTGGAAACATTCAGCATTCTATGAAATATCTTTTTATACCACTAAGTCTATCTATCTATCTATCTATCTATCTATCTATCTATCTATCTATCTATCTATCTATCTATCTATCTATCTATCTATCTATCTATCTATCTATCTATCTATCTATCTATCTATCTATCTATCTATCTATCTATATATATATAAAATAGTGGATATTCAGACCCCCTTGAATTTTCATTCTTTGTTATATTGCAGCCATTTGCTAAAATCAGTTTTTTTCCTCATTAATGTACAGAAATTGACAGAAACCCCATATTGACAGAAAAACACAGAATTGTTGACATTCATTTTGTTTTATTAAAAAGAAAAACTGAAATATCACATGGTCCTAAGTATTCAGACCCTTTGCTCAGTATTTAGTAGCTAATATACCATTTAGTGCACTTAAGTTATTGTATATGTGAGTTGTTACTTTCCTCAAAGTGATTACATTTTCACTACAAATTGTTCTCTGTAAAATGTTACTTCTGTTGTTTTTCAGTTGAAGTGCCAAAGTGGAGATACAGGTGCTTTGATGTTGGAAGAAAGCATGGGTGATGGAGGACTGGAGGTTAAGAAAGAGGAAGATGAGGACCAAGAAGAGGAGGAAGAGAGGAGGAGAGAGCTGGAAAGACAACGGGCACGGGAGAGAGAGAGGGAGGCAGAGAGAGAGAGGGAGCGAGAAAGAGAGCGGGAGAGACAACGCAGTGACGAGCTGAAGAGGAAGGACTCTGATGCGCTGAAGATGCTGAGAGGAGAGCTCAAGTATGTCTCATCTTTCAGTCTAAATTATGATTCTCAGTGCTGCTTGATTAATAATGTTTTCCACTTATTTCTCAATCGTGTTGAATATAAATGGACAATCATAATTAATATGCAATGACCCCAAGAAGTATTTGTCTCACTTAAAAATTGCATTACATTAAATATATATGCGATTAATAAAAAATCAGATTTAAAATGAAGACAAAAAGCCTTTGGACACTGTTGTATTTTAATGTTCTTTATTTTGGGCAACTATAATATATTTTAAATGCTATTATTATAAAGCATTTAATGAACTTCAGATATGAGTTCCCTCACTCACACATTTTCATCATGCCAACAGAAAAGCTCAGGAGTCTCAGAAGGAAATGAAACTACTGTTAGACATGTACAAATCAGCCCCAAAGGAGCAGCGAGATAAAGTGCAACTTATGGCCGCGGAAAAGAAGTCCAAAGCAGAGGTAAATGAGCCTACTGTGTTTCTGTGAGGCTTAAGCATTAACATGCAGTTCACTTGGGGTGATCCTTTTCTTAATGCTAATATTAACATCGTTTGGCAGGTGGAAGAGTTGAGGCAGCGAGTGCGAGAACTGGAGGAGAGGGAAAGGAAAGAAAGCAAGAAGCTGGCAGACGAAGATGCCCTCCGCAAGATCCGTGTGGCTGAGGAGACCATTGAACACTTGCAGAAAAAACTGGCTGCTACTAAACAGGTGGTGTGTCTAGTCGTTAAACCAAGTTAGTGTAAACATTTGAGATCTTTTTCTAGCTAGTGCACCCAAGCAGATTATCTAACTGTCCCCATGTGGTCCTTTCAGGAAGAAGAGGCTCTGCTGAGCGAGATGGATGTGACGGGTCAGGCATTTGAAGACATGCAGGAGCAGAACAGTAGGCTCATGCAGCAGCTCCGAGAGAAAGATGATGCCAACTTTAAACTAATGAGTGAGAGAATCAAATCCAACCAGATTTACAAGCTTCTGCGAGAAGAAAAAGAGGAGCTGGCGGACCAAGTGCTCACTTTCAAAACCCAGGTGTGCAAGAAAATAACATTTCCGTGTTTTGGCTGTGTCCAAAAGTTTAGGTAGCTGACTTATATATGTATTCAGCATAAAGGTCCAATGACACACTAAAAATAGCACCAAAAGTGGAAATTGTTGATGATAAATGTACACACAAACTGACCATTAACTGCAACCTTCAGATTCCATTTCAAGTCCACAGGATATGGGATGTCATGGGCAACAGAGGTATCTAAAGGCATCTCAGTAAATGGGATGTGACACAATCATAGGATTCAGACATGACTTGTTGACTTATTGCAGGAAGCATTTTTCAGCTTTTAGATGCTGTCCATGTAAAATTGGCCCTATATAATTGATTCAGGGTTATGCTCATCAGTGTTTATTTTCATTTTTAGGAGGCTGTTTGCTGTGCTTGTGGATGGCTTTAGAGAGCATAACAGATGTCTCAACCTTTTTTTCTTAACTAATTCAATGTTTTTAAGCATAACATACCTCTTTACTTTAATATCTGTCTCCCCAAATTTTTAATTATCCCATAATTTACTCACCTTCAAGCCATTCTAGGTTTATTTGAGTTGTTTCTTTCAGCCAAACACAATAAAAGTTAAATAAAAAAATATCCTGGTTCTTCTAAGCTTTATAATGGGAATGAATTGTTCAGGTCAGGTTAGAGCGGAAGAGTGACCTCTAACCCGATGTATGATGCATTGGCAATATATGATTATAGTTTGCAAAGTTATAAATATGGATATTTGTCTTTAAATGCATGCATTGCTTTGCTCCAGAAGGCCATTAATAACCAGCTGGAGAGGTATGAATTACTTTTATGATGGATGTATGTGCTTTTTGGACCGTCAATAAAAAATATTGAAGGCATTCACTCCCAGTATGACGCTTGGAAGAACCAGGATATTTATTTAATGTAACTGATTGTGTTAGGCTGAAAGAAGAATGCCATGTACACCTAGGGTGAGCTAACCCCTCAAAATCTCTAAAAATGGAAATCAGCTAAAAGTCTCACTGTCTCTTTGAAGTACTGCCACTAAAAATAAAGCAAAAATCCAGATAAACTATTTGACTGGTGGATAGGCAACTAGTCAGCCCATCCCTGCTAGAATGAAAGTTAAAATTGATGGGCCTTTCTGTTTTTGAGGCAGTAAATCTGCATGTAATGTTTCATAATTTCTGTTTTTGCAATAATGATGTAGTTGTGTCATCTGCTCTTTTTACTGCCTTTCCCAGGTGGACGCTCAGCTGCTGGTAGTGCAGAAACTAGAAGAGAAGGAGGGTGTCCTGCAGAGCACACTGGCCGCTCTGGAGAAAGAGCTGGCGCTACGCACTCAAGCACTGGAGCTCAACAAGCGCAAAGTAAAGCCGGAAAGATCACAGACACCCACCTCTGTTCTGATGTCTATGACAACCATTACTCCGCTTAGCCAACTATTAGCATGTATTTCCAGATGTGTGTTTAACGCTGCTTTTTCTGCACGATGGCTCAGGCGGTGGAGGCGGCCCAGTTGGCCGAGGACCTTAAAGTGCAGCTGGAACACACTCAGACCAAGTTGAGGGAAATCCAAGCCTCAGTACTAGACAACCGCACTGCCCGTGAAAGGGAGAGTGCCAACCTCAAGAAAGCACAGGTATACATGGGCACTTGTTGTAGATATGTTGGGATACAAATGAGTGGGAACTGTGTGTGAAACTCTTCTCTTCTGTTTTTTCAGGAGGACTTGTCCAGGCTGCGGCGTAAGCTGGAGAAACAGAAGAAAGTTGAGGTGTACACAGATGCTGATGAGATTCTGCAAGAAGAAATTAATCAGTATAAGGTGAATATTGTTTATTTAAAGATTCTTTTTATGTAAAAATCCAGTAAGATTCACTTTTATTCATCAAGGATGAATTAAATTGATCAGAAGTGAGAGTAAAGGTATTTGTAATGTTACGGAAGATATCCATTTTTCCAACTTTTTGTTCAGCAAAGAATTCTGGAAGATTCCACCAGAATATTAGACACTGTTTTCAGTATTGATAAAAATGTTTCTTGAGCACCAAATCAGCACATTAGAAGGTTTTCTGAAGGATCACGTAACACTGAGTGACACAATGGCTGCTGGAACTTAATATGAATAAATTACATCATCTTTTTAAAAATGAATTCAAATAGAAAAGAGTTGAATTGAAAAAAAAATTGATTTCACATTATTACATTTTTTATTATATTTTTGACCAAATGAATGCAAGTATGAAGGTTGGTTTCCTCCACAGAATAAAAAAAAGGGTAATTGCGACTTCTCACAATTCTAACTTTTTTCTTCCAATTGTACGTTTATATCTCACAGTTCTGACTTTATAACTCATAACTTTTAAAACAAAAGGCGCAATTATCTTTTTCATTTGTTTTATTCCGTTGCGGAAACAAGCTTCCATACATAACAGACTTTCCCAAACAAAAAAGTCTTACCAATCTTAAACTTTGAACAGTAATGTATATAATAAATAAATATATTGTTTAATTATTTATTGTATATTGTAAATAGTCTTCATTTTATTTTAGAATAATGGTGACTATTAATGTAAGTATGCGAAATCTTTTGTAACCAAAAAAACTATCATGTAATTTTAGCTTCTTCAAAGTGGGCTCACATTGTGAGGATTACACACTGCAGCCATTCTTTCAACCATTCTTCCTTCTTGAGGAATCCAACTGGAATGGTGTTTTTTTTAAAGGAGTTCCCATGAGTGCAGGCCACTTGTTGGCTTGTTTTCCTGTACTATTCAGTCCAACTCATCCTTTTTTTTCTTTTTTTGAAAGTTTAACATTTTTTGTTTTATGAGGAATGTACATAAGCAGAATTTGTGTCTGTAATAATTTTGAAACATTAGCTAACATCAGAGTAGCTTTATAAGTGTATTATTTATGCCTAACCTGACTGTTTTCTCCATTCTAGGCTAAATTGCGTTGTCCCTGTTGTAATACGAGAGATAAGGAGACTGTCCTCACCAAGTGTTTCCATGTCTTCTGCTATGAATGCTTGAAGACTCGCTATGACACTCGCCAGAGGAAATGCCCAAAATGCAATGCTGCGTTCGGAGCAAATGACTTCCACCGCATCTACATCACTTAATTTAGAGTGGACTTCTTGATGGACTGAAAACCGTAGATAAGAAGAGAAGGGATGAAAGTGGTCTTGAAGCACAGGATTACCATGCTGTGGTATTTTAAAATGCTCTAAATGGCCACTTTAACCCATCTGTGATAGGTGGTGCTAGTGACCAAACAGACAGTGACAGAATGGAAACAGTTGTGAAGTTGTCATGGTCTATAGCGCACGAGCAGTGCTCCTTGATTGCAGAGGAATGCATTGACTGACTGTTTTTCTGTTACTTTTTCTGTTTTATGCTTGCATTTTTGAATCACCATGAAAAAGACTGTATCTGCTCAAATGTCTAAATATCATAACTGTCATAGTCCCACAGAATATGACAGTTTTAAAGTTCATGGAATGGTCTTGTTTTGTCAATTATGGCCTTATCCGTTTGAGTCACACAGTAACTCTATCCAGTAATGTAGTTAGTCAGTCAGTCAGTTTCTATGGTGACACTCAATGTTATTGAACCCCTTAAAGTTAGCAATGAACAGATGTGATGGGTACTGGGTGGATGGAGGAGGGCTGCAGAATTACAAAAATAAATGGTGCTGTGAGTTTAAAAAGACAAAACCGAGATCAACTCTTAAGACTGAGAAATATTAATTTAAAAGACAGATTCAGCTTTAGACAGGTACCACATATACCCAAACACTCATTCCAGATATATCAGTAACATGTCAATAACTGTTGCACAATTTCCTTAACAAATAAAAGCTGAATACAAGTATTTGTGTACTCAGCTCTTTGCTTTGATGTCAATCTATACAAATCATTTAGAGTCATTGCGCAACGCGTTTAAGCAATTGTTTTCCTGAGCAGTTAAAGCTCTTGTAAAGTTTTGTTGTCATTTTGCAATGAAGATTGATTGGCTAGAGAAAGCTGGGTTTTTGTTTTAATATTGATGCAAAAAGATGAAACTGGACTATCCAAGCATAAACCCTGGAATAAACCCTTTTACAGTCCACATGCTTTCTGCCAATACAATCCTAGTTCCTTAATGCATGCGTCTTTAGTAACTTCAGATGGTTTAGATATGCATAGTTGCATATATTTAGGCATTAGAAGAGGATCTCAGGAGCAGTACTGCTGAGGAGGGGGGGAAATAAAGTGTGTCTGTTTCTTCTTGCAAATTTCTGCCCGGAATATGTATGTAAATGTTTTCCATTTTATTGCGCAATTGACTTTGTTATTCCCCACACCCATGGTCTTGCTGTTCTGATCGTATTAATAACTGTCTTGCTGCTTTTCCTCTCAGTCTGCGTTGTGTGAGTCTGCCAAACACTGAACTGTTGTTTGCTTCTTTGGACCAGAGACAGTGAATTACGTAGTTGGGTGGGGTGACTTTAATACTTTTTTTTTTCTTTTCTTTTCCCCAAACATACTTTGTACGAGGAGACTGGGGTCTCGTTTGTGCTTTCACAGAAAGTACTTCTTTTTCACACACTGACGTGGTTTAACTTCGTTTATTGCTTTAAGTTGTTTTCCTGGTAGGTCTGCCATCAAATATTTACGTCAATATTATAATGGCGAATATTTCCCAATAATAGAGAATTCGTTACTCTTTCACGTAAATGAAAAAGTCCCTCTTGAAAGTAAATACGAAATTTCGCGGAGAACAGGCTGTGTTGTGAGTCTCTAACCTCAATGACGGTTGAACTCGTCGTGCTGTGCATACAGAGATTCAGAGGCCGTGTTTCAAAACCTAGCAAGTTTCCTACCCAGCAAACCAGAAAAGATCGTTTGGATAATCTTAATATTAATGCTGTCTGAACGCTCAAATCGTTTTTTCTCGGTTATACGAACGTTAAACATTCGTTTTTGTTGTTTTTGCAAACATGAATGTCATATGAACAGTCTGAAAACATAAAAAAAAATTTGGGATGAAAGTCCAACTAAAGTGTTTCGGTGTTCAACCTTCCATGAGCCATGTAATAAAGACCGAATCACTTTGGACGGTCTGTTAACGTTCCTCGAATAATGTTTGTTCACAACTAAAATAAACACTTTTCTTTTAGTACTTTTTGAGGAAGAATCGCAAAGCAATTCTTATTACATTTTAGCAGTCTGTTACTAAAGTTAGCGTGTTATTAATTCTGATTAATTCAGTAACAGTCGCGAATGATTCATAAACGTTTTTGATCCACTAACGAGAACCGATTTATTGGCAGGAAAAGGACTGGTCGGTTGCCCAATGTATTTGATTCACTAAAAAAAGAATCGACTCGGCGTCATTAATTTGTAAATTCTTCGCGCTGTATGACTCAATCAGTATGATTTCGATTCACTAAAAGAACAGACGTGACATGCTCAAAAATGACAGGAACCGAAATCAAATATTTTCTCAGTAATTGTTCTCTAATATATTTATACACTTGTGAACCGACCACTTTAAAAAAAAAAGTGGTCTGTTAAAAAGCCTAATTTTAATTCCCACGGATGCCCTAAACGCAGTCTACATAGGCGGCCACAGATTTCTGCAAACACAGCCAGCAGAATCTCAGTACAGTACATAGGAAATGACTCATTGAGGAGCTGAACCAACGCGTGGGTGTGGGCGCTATTAAAACAAGACTGAAAGTTTGGGGTGGTTCATTCACACGCGCTGCTTCTGCTATGTTAGAACCCATTTGTGGCTTTTAATCTTTTGAAATCGTTGTGGGATTTCAATATATATAAAGCTCAATGGATTCCGGTGCTGTGCTGCGTTGCATCTATTGGATTACTCTATTGGTCGCGACGCTTATTAATGGAATAAACGCAGATAAAAGTAAGAATATTCACGTTTACTTGCTTCATATCTTCATGTCATAACGTATAGCATATATGTGACGTTTCTTGTGGATTTTCTGTGACCGAAGAAAGTTCCAAACTTTGTCCCATTTGTCCTCTTGCTATGAACATGGAAAGACGTGGAGTCAGTGGAGTTAATGACGATGAACTGCCTCATTCGTAATAGCTTCCTTTACCAGTTACAGTTCCCACCGGTTCCGCATTCCGATGCTCTTATTTCACTCCCACTCGCTCCATGGGTTGTATTGTACCCAGCTGAGAACAGTGCAACACAAGAAGCTTCAGCTTTCCGTGAGGAACATGTAGTGCCTTTGTTGCTTTGGCGTTGTGTTAACTTACTGCTGGAACAGTTTTAATTGTAAAAAAACACTCGGAGGAAAGAAAAAAGTGCATTGTCTGTTATGGAAAAGCTTTAGGCAATCCCTTGGAAAGTGCCCACATGCTCTTGTTATATGTACTCAGTGGCTTTAGTTAAGCAGTAATTTGATGCAGTCAGTAAACCGCTACATGTCGTGTTACAAAGTTTCATTATAACAAGGAAATTAGATTTAAAGTCTTATGGATTTAATCATGCACATCAAAACATGCTTAGATCATCAATACTCTTTAATAGTGCTCCACTGGGGTTGGGGTGGGGGTGTGAGGACCAATGGGGGCCTCAATAAACTTTTACGGTGCCCTCAAGATATCCTCATAACTATTTAACAACTAAAATATGAATTATTTGAATCCATTCAGGAATTTACACACTGCTGAGCACACCACCGGTATACAAACGTAGAAAACAAAACTGACAAATGTTTATTTCATCCCCATGAATAATGATATATACACACATACATATATATATATATATATATATATACTGAGTATTTGTTGAACTTTTTATTCCTTCAAGAAGTGAGTCAACATGTCAATGAATGGCAATTATGCATTGATATCCCTAATCACTTTTAATAAAAAACAAAAACAAATTGGACAAAAAACAAAACAAGCACCTCCTCAGTTCAGAAGAAGAACCCTAGTCTATGCAGGGCGGACTTCAAATATTAGTTTTGATAATGGGGGTCCTTTGATTATAAAGGTTAAGAGCTAATGACATTGGAGAGATGAAATTCAAGTTGATTTTTACTGATGATCAAGCTTGGTTGGGCGTGCACAATAAACATTTGGGTGTGCTTTGAACATATTTTTCGATATCTCTCAAGTGTGCAGTAGAGCAGCACCGTGATTTCGGTATATCTCTATATTTCCACTATCTTTATACGAGCAGCCCACATTCACAACCTCAACCATCAGATAAGATTGTGCTGAAGTGCAATTCATTATGCCTTGTGCAGTTATGCTGTTTTTTGACTTTACAAATGAATGTGCTTGAACGTATATGACATATTTGTTACACATGAGTCATCCATGCTTAAAAAGTCTCTATCTAGAGTCACCGTCAGGTTATAAATCAATGTGAGCAGTGCACTTTGTTCTATCATGGCCCACGACTTCTCAAGAAAAGATTTGACATTCAGTGGGCGATGCAATTTCACTTTTCCTTTTGATTTAGTTGCTCGTGCCAATCATTTACATTTAATGGCAGTTTGTCTAATAAATAATGTAGGCAAGGATTAGCCATCAAGATGTCTTCTAAGAAAGCTCTTCTTCATTAGAATCTCAAAGTCACGTCACAGTACTGTAGAAGATGATATTAGCTTGCAGATGTTTATCATCTGCAGACCGCAGTAGGTTTTCATGAAAGACTTTCTGTGGTACCTGCCTTACCGCATTTTCCCTTATGTACCTCCCCTGATTGCAAGCATGTGCGCAATACAAACTTCAACCCCGCAGCTCTCACTGACAATAGACCAACCCATTAGTTCTCTTAAAGTCACTTTTCCATGTCCTCAGTTCTCGCAGCGGGACACTTTGCATGCACTCTCAAGGGCCACATCATAGTCTGGCCGCCAGCTTAGACTTGCTTACGCACACAGAGCATGAGTAATACCGTTTCCCCGCGAGTGCTCCACCACATCACTTCAACGGAATTTCCCATCTCATTTCATATGAAAAAGAGGCTGAGCGAAGAAAGCTCTTGGATCTTATACAGTCATAAAACATCATATTTAACCACGTGCAAAACCCACCCCAAGTTATCAGGAAAGCTGTGCTAAGAACTTGTTTTTGTCTGTTTCATTGTTATGAGGTATTGCTGTCTAACCCCTTTTTGTGTGTGCTGTTTTGTTCAATTTTGTCAGGTTCAGCCCTCTGTGCAAAATATGAATTCTGGAATAGAGATGTCGCAGTGTGTGTACCTTGTTCTATATGCAAACAGTACCCGAAAACTCCTTCTTGTGACACATGTGAGTATAATGGATCAAGTTTAAGATTATAATTGGTCTGAGAAATGACTCGGGCTTAGAAGATAGATTTTGGTTTCATTATGATTTACCTAATTCTTAATATGATCAAATATTGTATATGAAGTGGAATTTGGCTATTGAAAATATAGGCTAGCATTTTAATTAAAATCTGCTCAAGTGATGCAATACGGCCCGATCTCCCCATCGTTAACTCAACTCAAGTGAATGAGATAAGTTGAATAAAGACTCAAAGATCCAAATCAGTAAAATATTCTATCTTTCCCATCACTACTGAAAACATTTGAACACTCAAGAGAATGCTTTGTACGTAGGACTATACATGGTTTTGCAATAGGTCAGAGCTAACTTACAGGGAAGGAGTGGTCAGATTCTTTCTGTATGATCTGAAGAGCTGGAGGGCTTCCAGTAACATTGTCCTGTGTTTTTAAGGCCCACCCACAGAGCCTTCAGATTCCTGGAGGGTGGCAGCAATTACCAGTTTGTCTGTCCTGGCAACCGTAATTGTTTTCGGAGCCTTACTCATAGGCGTTCTAGTGCATCAGTGTAGGTCCAGGAGGACCTTACGTGGTGAGATGTTAAACAGCACATCCTCTCTTTAACAACAAAAAGACTATTTTAAAGTGTAAAAGTTCTAACCCAACTTTTTCTCTCCATAATTCAGAGCCGATTGAAGAGACAACAGGACCCCTTTATCCAGTATAGTTTCATTAGGAGGTAAGATATTAAAAATGCAACACATTTTGTATGCTTTCAAATGCACTGAGGAAATTAATTCAATCTTCTAACTCTTCGCAGCTCAAGGAACTCAAGCTGACAGCACATGAACATGGACTGTTATTCCAGTGAATTAATGCTCCAGTTGGTGAAACACTGGCTGGTACCTCAACCACAGAGTGTTCTGAGTAGCATCAGATTTGTCTAATTTATTACATTAGTAGGCTATGTCATGTACAAAAGCTGCACTGAGACATTATCGTTCACTGTGCGGAATGGGTTTGCAAACCTTAAGTGCTAAGTGACATCCTATGGACAGCATGATAGCATATTTTATATTCCTTTGTTGGAACCCTTAAAATGCTTTAGCGACAGGTCTTGTTACACTGTTTTTGCAGAATTTTGTTTGAGGCCATTAATGTTGCACTTATGGTGCAAATGATGCATTTCCACTTGAATATCCATTGTTAGTTAGATTTGTGAACACGAATAACCTTAAACTGTTTAATACAGTAGAATTAGTCAAAGATGATCCTTTTTACACAAATACGCATCCTAAACTGATTTAGTTTGGCACATAGCCATTTGAATGTATTTGTAATCATTTGTACAGTTTATCTATTTTCATAGTGTTGGAATACTAAGCACTGTATAGATGTAGACCTTTGTAAAACAATGTTGACACCGACTGGCTCAACAGCCCGTCTATGGCATTGATGAACATTCTGGAAATGTGTGGACATTGAAGACCAGGAAAGACACCTGAAAGAGAAGCAGATTTTCTAAAAGCCACAAGTGTCAGATTCGATTTTCCTGCCTTTATGCGCATAAGAGATTAGAGTTTAGAGTGATATTTACATACTTGTATCTCAATACATTTAATATCTAGTGTCTAATTAATTCATCTTAATGAAACATTACTAAAGGATAAAATCACCAATTTTAGATGAGTAGCTAGCAGCGGGCATTAAGAAATGTATGTTTATATACAGCAGATGCTAAGGGGAAAATAAGTTGTTTGAATGACTTCAAGCACATTCAGCAAGAGTTCGGGGGTGACTCTCACCAAACCTGATAAGAACATGAATATTTTGTTTAAAGAAACTGTCTGTATTCTTTGCATTGTTTCCAGGAAAATAAGCACATTTTTCACACCAGCTCCCAAAAAGACCATGTACCTCACTGCGAATCACTGCCACTTTTGTCAAGTATCTATAGCAGCAAGGCCTGGTTTCACAGATAGAGCCTAAACCATGATTAGGGCATTTAAGTTGCTTTTTTAAACATGTCTTTACATTACTGCTATGGATTTTAAGACAAAACAATGGCACTGACAAGTTGTTTTAGGTTAAAACCGCTCAAAATATGCATTTTAGTCTTGAACTTGGCTTAATCCTTGTCTGTGAAACCAGGAAAGAAGAAACGAGTCCAGAATCCTGATAAACATAAACCTGTGAAGCATGCACGGCCCTGTCAGTCTTGAGTAAAGTTGGTTGTGTATACAGGCTGTTACTCATTCACAATTACTCCAGACTGCAGAGGAAACTATGCATTTTAATGCAATAAAGAGAACTATTGTATTGTTAAGATTGTCTTCGCATTTTTAAGAGACAATACGAAAGCAGAATGAACTCATTGACTTTCTTATTTGCATATTCAAGACTAAGGGAAGGCACACACACACAAAACTTTTTATATAGTTATAGTTTTTATTCAGTCCAAGAAAGTGAGGGCATCAACACCTACAAATAAACAACTGCTTATTAAGGTCCCTACTTGAGAAAGAGAAACATTGATCATGTGAACAAAAATAAATAATTTATATTTGATATATGCATCTGATTACAAGAAGTCTCAATTGTCAGTTTAAGCTTTTTCAAAATCTAATGAAGCCATTAATACATGAAGGTTTGCGATTCCTACTCTTAAATAATCAGTAAACACTGATCTATAGGCTTAAAAGGAAACCATCTTACGAATAACTTTAATCCAAGTAGGGTGATGATATGAAATGGCACAATGAAATTCAATCTGGCATTAAAGACAGACATAGATGCATTGATGCCAGAAGCATCAAGCTAAATGTATTTTCTTACATTGCGTCTAGTAAGTTGCGAGACCTGAGCATTAAAAAAAAAAACCTGTAGCAAAATGTTTAGTCTGTGAATTCCTGCCCTATTAGAGCCCGACCGATCATGAATTTTGGGGTTTATTCATTTTTTGTGCTCCAAAATCCTGTGAAGAATGTAGTATCATTTCATAAAACATTTATTCTAGAAAAGTATGCGCTAAAAAAATGAAATATTTCTGTTGTCCTTTCAAATACGCTGTTGTGAATGCTTTTAAAGAGGTATTTCTTATGTTTTCTTTTTTATACAACCATTATATAAAACGCCTACGTACCCAACCCATCTATCATACATTTAATACCATGCATAATGTGTACCACATTTAACAGTAATAAAGACAAGAAATATGCTTAAGGTATAAATAGTTATTTTTAAATAAATAAATATCTTTGAGATTTTCTACTGGACAGGCTTTAGGGTAGGTTACTATTTAACAACTTTACCAGTGTCATCCATTATGAAACTGCAGGAACATCATGTACATGTTGGTCTTAATGAGACGATGAAGTGACAACAGCACATCTACCATGAGCAGTACAACAACCTGAAAAAAACGGAAGCACTTCATACAAGCATATCGAAAAGGATATCATGTATCCTTTTAACCCCATAATACACTTTTTTTCTTAAAACAAAAAACCCATCTTATTTCATTCCCCCTCCGATTACGCCAAATAATCGGTCGGACTCTTGAAGGCAGCGCTGGGTAAGAGTTTGGACTGAAATACTAATCCAATCCCTCAGTCTGAGATCTATCGTAGTACCATACAATTTGTGCACTGTGTGGGAACACAAAACAAATAAAATAAGTCTAAAATGGTCTCTGACAGGCACTGTCACTTATTCTAAAATGTCTACAGTATTACTGTCCCTACCAGAGGTAGTATCTTATCAATGCCAGTCTTAAGTATCCTTTAAAGAACAATATTTAAAAACACAACAGTAAAGGAGGCAAGCCTCACCGAGATTAGCATCTGTGTGCGAGACCAGCTGGACAAGCACAGCAGAAAACCTGATGTTCTACGATTATTGGCATTAGGCCTTGGGTGGAGAGAGTCTTTCTCTTGTAATAGAAAAACGTTTTGAAATCTTCCCTTGGGAGTGGCACGACTGAAGCGTGGCCTCAGAGGAAAGGGTCCACACCCAGTCCCATTAATGCATTATCGTCCATACTGAAGGAGGACTCATAGTTCTGTTGCGTATTCTGATGCATCTTCTGATGGTGCCGGAGGTTGGACTTGCTAGAGAAACGTTTGTCGCAAAGAAGACAAGAGAAAGGCTTCTCTTTGGTGTGGATGCGCCTGTGGCAGATAAGCTGGGTGGAGACCCGGAAGGCCTTGCCACACTCCAGGCACTGATAGCGTTTGGGTTCTGTGTGAATGCGCCGGTGATTCTTCAGTGCCATGAGATTGGTGAACTCCTTTTGGCAGACCGAGCAGAAGAAGGAGCCGGTCTTGTGGCTGTTCTTGTGGTTGAGCAGTGAACCAGCATGGCGATAAGTGCGCCCACAGTGCTCACACACATGGCTCTTCTCCTCCCTACCGTATTCCTCACTACTTTCCTGCTGGTCTTGTGGCTCAGGGAATCCGTGCACTCGGCTGAAAGCTGAATCAATCTTCGGAAGGCTCTGAACTCCTATCTGCTGGTCCAGCGTTGAATCCCACTCTAAGTCCTGCTGCATCTGCATACCTTGCTCTTGGTGTGACTGCCCTTGTAAGCTGCCGTGGAGCTCCTGGTGCTGCTGAAAACTAGCCAAGTTCGGGAAGTTCTGTTGACATATGTTGCAGTAATAAGGGAGTCCCTTACTATGCACCTCCATGTGGCTCTGCATGTGTGAAAACTCACAGAAGGTTTTCCCGCAGTCTGGGCAGCAGTGGCGGGCCATTTGAGAGTGGCTCTTTAAATCTAGAGGATCTGTGAATGTTTTGAGGCAGAGAGTGCAGTGTAGGAGATCAGCAGAATGAGTCTTCTTGTGGTTCAGAAGGGAACCAGCGTGTCTATAAGAGCGTCCGCATTGATCACATCTACAACAAAGGACAACACTAGCATCAGATACAATGACATTACGAAGGACAGAAAATGATAGGTGCTCAAATAACGTTTAAGAAAAACTCACGTATAGCATTTGTCCACACCATCTTGATTTACAGTGGAGTTCGGATTTCCGTTTCGGTAACAGCGGTGTCTCTTTAGCCCAGACTTTCCCTGGAATCTTTTGCCACAGGTTTGGCAGCTGTAATGAGTTACTCCCCGTGCATGAATTTTTTGATGGTTGTACAGGATACTGGAGAGACGGAACGCTTTGCCACAAGTAGGACAGACATACTTTTTCTTCTGCGTGTGAATACGTGTGTGGTTTCGTAAAGCCATGGGATTGGAAAAGGGCTTGGCACAGAAGGAGCAGGTGAAATTGCCTGTTTTGTGTGTGTTCTTATGGTTCAACAAGCTACCGGCGTGACGGTAACTTCGACTGCAAATGTTACACTTGAACGGACGATCCTCTTTTGCAAGGGCCATACTCTTATTGTCACCAACTACATTTCCTGGGGGAACAGATTTACGGACAGTCTCTTTGCAACAGGTGTGTCCTTCAAGTAGCTCATTATCTGGAAAAACAAGACGGCAATTTTTGCATTTTAAATGCTTTTCTTTTTTCTGGCCCCTGACCTTTCCTCTTGCTGCTGAACTCCTTTTAGTAGTTGAACAAGTGTGGTTGAGTAACTGTTTGTTTCCCCTGAACGCCTTGCCACATTCTTGGCAGCGGTATCTTTTGACAGCAAAGTGTATTCGTAAATGGTTCTTCATTGCTAGCTGGTTGGAGTAAGTGTTGTTGCACAGAGCACAATAATATTCACCTGTCTTATGGGAGTTTTTGTGGTTGACCAAGCTTCCAGCATGCCGATAGCTTCGCCCACATTGATCACAGACAAAAGGCCGAGGGTCCCTGGGATCTCCCATCTGGCGCTCCTTTACTGAGCTAGACTGATCACTGTTAGAGGTCTGCCGCTGCTTATGGCGTTTGCTCATTCTCCTTCTGCTGATGTTAAGTGCCTGCATTCCACTCCCTGAGGCATTTCCACTCATCTGCATGAGTGTCTGAATTTGTTTGTTGAGCTCTTCAATCTTAGCCTTGTTTTCCTGATGTACCCTCTGGTGGTTCAATAGTTGTTTATAGATTTTGAATGCTTTCCCACATTCTGTGCAACTATGCCTGGTAGAGAAAGAAGAAAAAAAAATGAGATAAACAAGAACTTGGCTATAAAACAACGCACATGAAGTATGACATTAGTTGAGCAATTTTTGCAATCAAATTCTTAAATTGGAAGATTTTAAATACATACTTTTTAACGTCGAAGTGTGTCCTCTGGTGATTCTTGAGGGCCAACAAATTATAAAAACGCTTTTGGCAAACAAAGCAGCGAAACACTCCTGTTTTGTGAGACTTCTTATGATTGAGCAAAGATCCAGCATGCCTGTATGAACGACCGCATTGGTCACACTTGTACTGACGTTCTCCATCATGTGGACCCTCCTGTAAAAGTTCTTGTTGAAATGCATTTCTAAGAAGCGGTTTCTCTGCACATTTCTCCTCCATTTGTTCATCCCGTTGTCCCGTGCATTTGTGGTTATTGAGGTGATAAGGATCGCTGCAGCTTATGCCACATTTCCCACAAATAATACCTTCCATTTCCACTTTTGGTTTGAGCTCATTCTGGTGGTCTGTTACAAATTGTTCTGGTAGATTACCTTCTATATTGCTATGCAAGAGCTGGTGGGCTTGTAGGTCCTGTTTTTTTGTAAAGCTCTCTCCACAAGTGCTGCAGATAATCAGACTGCATTCACTCTGCTGATTTTCACTCTGTTCATCTCTCTTGACTTCCAGAGAAGACACAGGTGATGGGTCAGATGCTGAAGGTGTAGCATGACTTTGAGTGTGACCTCGGAGATGGCTTCGCAGTGCACGCATGCTAGTATAGTGATTCCCACAAACTGAGCACTGATACATTTCTCCATCATCCTCTTCTTCACCATCTTCACACTCAGCTTGATCTTCGCTGTCACTCATCTCACCCTGAATGTTGTCATGAAAGGTCTGCTGTCTAAAATAGGCCTCAGACGCACTGCCATTGTGTCCCTCAAAACCAATTTCCTCACCTGACTCTCCTAAGAAATGTTGATGCTTTGTGTTGTGAAAGTCCATGTGCCCGGATGAGTCATTCGTCATGCTCTGATACTGCTGATTCAGGAGGGGACATGTGTGAGACTTGATTCCTGCAATATCAGTAAATGTCTTCCCACAGTCTGCACACATGTGCCTCTCCATGAGGTGTTCGTGCTGAGGTAGGTGCTCATCTGGGAAGGAATTGTCAAACTGCTCATGAAATTCAGTAGCATTTGTCTCACTCACATACTCCTCGTCAGATGTATGCTGCACGGAGTCTACCAGGTCCTGAGGAAGGCCTAATAGTCCACTTACATCTCCCTCATGTGACTGAAAGCAACCATGTTGGTTCTCATGTGTTAAGGGCTCTGAGGAAAGCCAGTCACCCTCAGAACTAGTAGGCAAAGATGTGGGTCTTCCCTTATGAATCCGAAGGTGGCTCCGTAGAGCCGCCAAATGCGGGTAGTTCTTGCGGCAGATGGAACACTGAAAGATCCCGGTTTGATGTGATCGTTTGTGATTTATAAGACTGCCTGCATGCCTGTAACTTTTGCCACAGATGTTGCACTTAAAGCGGCGATCAGAACCGTCATCATCCTCTACTTTGATGTTATCAGGACATTGCGTTGAACGATCAGGGTTGAAGTCCTCTGCTGGTAGGGTCATTGGCTGTCCCTGAGCACGTAGAGTCAATGAATTATCCAAAGGGTTGGGTAGATACATATCTCCATTTTCCATTGGACCATCTGATTGGTCATAATCAACAACTTTATTGAGTAAAGGAGGCAATGGTGGAGTGTCACTAGTAGGGGGATAAGGAACAGACTCCGGGGAATGAGTAACACTATCATTGTACGAGAAATTGTGCTCCTCTGGCAAATTAGTAGGGAGCTCAAATGACACAGAAGAGGAGTTGTGCAACAGAATATGATTTTGAAACTCATCATCATTAGCAAAAGTAACTTGACAAAGGTGACAAAAATGTATATTAACGTCACCATTCTGTGGCATAACATGAGCTGCAAGTTCTTGCTTGCAGTCTGGGAGGGGAGCTTTAGAGTTCTGTGCACTGACACGACCTCTGGTTTTACTATGGATTCGCTGGTGACTATTAAGGGCAGCGAGATTGTTGAACTGTTTAAAACAGACTGAACACTCAAATACTCCCATTTGGTGAGTTTTCTTATGATTTATGAGGCTGCCATGATGTCTGTATGACTTATCACATAAGTCACATTTAAATGGCCTATCTCCCGCTTCATCTTCAGCTGCTGTGTCACTTTCTGGGGTGGAGTTTGAAATGTGCTCTGACACTGCATCATTACAAAGGCTGCTAATTGGAGCAATATTCAGCTTCATGTCTGGCTGCAAATCTGGCATAATGTCAAAATCCACATCATCTAGATGTAGCAACCCTTCATCTTTATAATCACTTTCAATATGACTTTTTGAAACATTGTTCGTCCTGTCATGAGACTCTTTATTGCGATGGACCTTTTGATGGGTGACCAGCTGAGTTGCTAGCCGAAAAGCCTTTCCACATTCTGTGCAAGAGTATTTCTTTCTAGATGTGTGGATGCGGAGGTGGCTTTTGAGAGCCAATGCATTGGAGAGCTTCCTGGAACATATATGACACTGAAAAGAGCCAACCGTGTGCGTCTTTCTGTGGTTAGCCAAGCTGCCAGCATGCCTGTATCCTCGTCCACATTCCTCACATTTGAACTTGCGTTCCTCTTCTGACTGATGAAAAGTGTCTGTATGCTCCAAAAGACTGGGCATGCCTGGCTCATGCATAGCCATAATGTTATAGTATAATGATAAGTAACGTCAACAAGAGCCAGTTTGAATGAGTAAAAGGGACACACCTTTCCTCACTATTATCAAAAATGGACTGTTCAGCAAGGCCTGAACATGAAGGCAACATTCAAAAAATTAGCTGAGAATACATTGTTCCATTCCGTTGGAAAGATGTCATTGGGAGGATGATGCAACTGCAGGCACTGGATGAAATCTGTAACGGGAAAACCCATACATTATTCACCATTAAGTTCACAAGTAGTAGTTGCGTAATAAATTCATTAATGACAAAAAGCAAAAATTAACATCGCTTTCTAATGACAAAAGCTCTGAGTTTACATAACCAACGAATCATTATATAAAACAAGTAATAATTAAGTATTTTAACATTACTGTACAATAAAACACAGAACTGATTTATAAGGAAAAATTAATGCAAAAATAAAAATATATTTATTTGCACTCATGTTGTTTCAAAACGGTCTTTACTGGTGACAGTCTCTGTTGACAATTACTTATTGTATGGAGTAAAAAAAAATGTAATGCCTGACATCATTTTTTTTTATTAGTTTGGAGAAAGTCTTTCCTACAGATTCAGAACATCATGAGGATGAGAGCCTGTGATTTCTGTGTTATGCGCCAAACACAATGAAACTTCAAAATCTAGTCATTAAATTATATATTATACCGTAAATTATAAGTCAAGCACCGTGGCAAATTGAAATAACTTTACTGAATTAATGAAACAAAAGTAGAGCTGTAGAATTACATCGAAGTCAAAGAAACTATGTGACAAGTGGTGGCTCAAGTTTCATTCCTGGAGGGCCACACTTCACAGAAATACAAAGTTTAGGTTCAACCCCTAACAAACTCACCTTCCTGTAACTTTCTAGTAATCCTGACGACCTTGATTAGATAAATGTGCTTAATTAGGGTTAGAGCTAAACTCTGCAGGACAATGACACTCCAGGACAAGAGTTGATGATCCCTTGATCCCTAGTGTTATCTCCACACTCAAACGGAAGAAATTATGACAATTTGATTTCCACAGTCTTGGATGAGAAATGAGTATTAAATGATAAAAATACAAAATCTAGATTTTTTTTCACAATAAATTAAACAATTTCATAGGGCCCTATTATTGTTTAACTTTTAGTGAACTATTAAATTGTTAAAGTTTTAAATGTGAAACAATTAAACCACAGAATTTGGGTCAAAATATATTTGATTTCATAGGGCTCCAAGTAAAGAATGACTTCATCATCCACCATGAATCCGTTAGTCAGAGTTATAGTTTTTAACTCTAATGTTAGGTCTACTCTTATAATATAACCTCACTCCACAAAACAACGCGGAATACATGTCGGGATCAGCATGAAGGATCAACTAACGGAGTCCAGCAGTTGGTTAGATGACAGGCTGCCTCACACAATGGAGCTCTATTGACACAGTAAACACTTCCCCAGTACATTAGCTTAACATCGAGCTTAATACAAGCACAATCTTAACAGAGTAGTAATCAATCGTTGATATAGTCCTCTAGTAGTGGTCTAATTTAACATAACAGACAAAACCCTAAGATGAGCGGAATAAAATATATTTTTGGGAAAGGCGGTAGCATCCCACACCATTGCGAGCTTGTTAGCAACTGGCGGCTAGAAGCAGCGGCTAAATCGAGCCAACTGATACCGCAACAAAATAACGTTAAAAGTATACATACTGAATGTTGCGGTCTCCCTATGCGGTGTTGATGCATGTAATGTTGCCACTCCGTCCACTTTATTTTAGTTTCAGGACGGGCGTGTTCGTTCCCCCCTTTTCTAACAATTGTCTTCTCCCCATCCCACTCGACTCACTTCCTGCTTTTGTTGCTAGGGAACAGGAAATGTGCATCAGTGAAAAAAGTCCGTATTTTTCCTCTCAATACCAGTTTTCTTTAATATTATTTTTTAAAATTAGTAAATACATTATATCATTACTACCCATCCGCCATTTCACATTGGAATCGTGTATTTAATAGCATGAACTAAAATCAAGATTAGTCACACAACTTTTGCTTACGTACGACATCCGATAGCTAGGAAATTAAGAATGTTTTGTTTTTGTAATAATAAACAGCAATTGTCCCATGTGAAACATTACACGTATACAGTGAAATATTTAAAAGATATACAGTATTAACTTCTGAAATTTGCTCTACCGTTAACATGAGCCTTTTCCTTCCGTTTGTTCGTATTGCCATAAATGTTAATGACAGCTTGCATTATTAAAAATGTTCGATTCGACAGTATTTGGCAAGTCTTAATATAAAGTTATTACAAAAAAATTTGTAACAGGTATAAGTTACACGTCAGTTAACCACACCGTTGTTATTTTTTTTATCCCATTCACATTTTTGTTATGTAACTTTATGCACGAAACGATCCAAAGTGAGCATGCAGAATTTCCCCTCCCACAGGTTTTCTCCCCACCCCATTTTATTCCACTTACCATGCACTGTAGTCCGCCGAAACGCTTCATCAAGAATACCAAAAGACCAGAGAGATTAATAGGTGTTAATAAATAATAATAAAAATAAGTTGATGTTGTAGACATTCCCCGGGCGCAGAGTGAGGAAGTCATGAACGCTCGTAGGGTAATTTCGTCGTGGTCCTAAAGCCGCCCTCCTCCTCCTCCCGAGATCGAACCATTTTCAATTCAGCGTCAAAGATACAACCGTCTCTAGCGCTGACACAAAAGGTACGTAACGTAAGCTATATTTTTAAACGTAATGACTAGATATAAACGATCACATATTATTAAAAACGCAGCGATTTTGATGAAGTGACAGACACGTCCTACTGTGAATAGCTTCGCATCTTCAGCGGTCCTAAAGCCAGCCATTTTGTGTTATAGTGCATGCTGAAATAGTAGTTGTATGCGTTAACGTGCGTGGTTATTAGCTCGTTGAGTTTCCGCTGAATTGCATTCTGCGTTGCTTCGATGGCCGTTGTGTTTAATTCCTGTTAACAGCGAAATGTAATTCAGTTTTGTACATAAGCAGTCCAGGTGGCAACTTCCTTTGAGAATAAGAGCGGCTTTCCTAATTGCCCCTGAGGTCCTAATGCCGGCCATTTTGTGCTGCTATCCTTTATCAAACATTTACCGTGTTAAGTATAGTTTCTGCCAAAAGGCTACGTACTAGTTTTACTATACTCTTATTATATCAATATACTAAATACTACATGCAAGTTACAACAGTAATTACTTTGTGTTAACTTGTCAATCGCTTCCATGGTCATTAAAACATAAAACAATATCACATCATATGATGCATTTGTTTTGACATTTTCGTCAAGTTTAAAACAGAAAAGCATGCTATTCATTTTTAATTAATTAATTTTCTCTATATATTCCTTTACATATCGTTTGTTATTGTTTATAGCCTACAAAAATGAAGCCTAATGTTAAAACACGTGTCATGTATGATGAAGCTTGTTCATTAAAAGAAGTTGGAAAAATTGTATACCGTTACAATAAATAAAATCATCTGTCAAATGTAAATTTGAACTCTGAACTCTAAACTAAATTCAAGGCACTCATTGTGTAGTTTGTTGTTTTCCCCAGCATTGACAGGATGGCTTCACCCCAACCAGGTAGCCCACCGACTGCAGAGCAGTACACACCACCACCCTCTGAGACGGAGCCCAACAAAGAACAAGACAACTTATCAGAACAGTCTACGAGAAGACGAGGCAAAGGGAGACTGCCAAAAACTCGGCACACTTTTAAATGCTCGACCTGTCAGGAGGTCTTTACCAGCCCTTCAGCTCTACAGAGCCACAAGCAGTCAGTACATGGTAAAGACAAACAGCAGCAGTACACCTGTGGTAAGTGCACTAAGACGTTCTCCAGCCGAGCACAGCTTTCCAAGCATCAGCGTTCCCACTCTGTTCAGCGTCCGTTCCAGTGCCCACAGTGCCATAAGGCTTATAAGACTCATACGGAGTTACGCAACCACAGCCGTTCACATACAGGGGAGAAACCGTTTGTTTGTTTGGACTGTGGCAAGGCATTTATGCAGGCCATTTGCCTGCGTATCCACATGACGCAACACAGCGGCGAGAGGCCCCACTCCTGCCCTCATTGCTCTAAGAGTTATCCCACGTTATCAAAACTCAAAGTGCACCAACGATCACACACCGGGGAGAAGCCTTACTTTTGTTCCGAGTGTGGGAAGAGTTTTGCCGACCCTTCAGTGTACCGCAAGCATCGGCGCAATCACCAAGGCCATCGGCCGTATATTTGTGGCGAGTGTGGTAAATCTTACACCGAGCTGAAGGACTTGAAGAACCATCAGCGCTCGCACACGGGCGAGAAGCCTTACCTGTGCTCGGACTGCGGCAAAGCCTTCTCCCGCTCGTCCTCTTTGGCGTGCCACTTGCGAATCCACTCCAAAAGCAAGCCGTATCAGTGCGAGCAGTGCGGCAAAGGTTTTACTCAACTGTCTTCGTACCAGTCTCACCTTCGTACCCACTCTGGCGAAAAACCCTTCTTGTGTCCACAGTGCGGGAAGATGTTCTCAGATCCCTCTAGTTTCCGCCGACACCAACGGGCGCATCAAGGATTCAAGCCGTACCCTTGTGATAAGTGCACTAAGAGGTTTCGGCAGCCGGCGGACCTTGCGGTGCATCAGCGTGTGCACTCCGGTCAGCGACCCTACAAATGCCAACGTTGCGATAAAGCTTTTGTCGCTTCTTGGGATCTGCGGCGCCACATGCTAGTGCACTCCGGGTTGCGGCCTTTTTCTTGCACAGAGTGTGGCAAGTCATTTACAGAGCGCTCCAGTCTAAACAAACACAGAAGAGTGCATTCAGGGGAGCGTCCTTACAAATGCCAGCTGTGCTTCAAGTCATTTGTCGTTTCATCAAGTTTGCGCAAGCATGAGAGAACGCACTTATCCGAGAGGCCGTTACCAGTCCAGGCTACTCCTGAATCGGCTCAAATGTTTCCCACCACGCTTCCCCAGTTTTCCTGCTCTCACTGTGATATGATATTTGGGACGTGGGAGGAAGTGCAGGCCCATACCAGCCTTCACACCATCTCTCCACCATCTGATTCTACAGTTTCGGCTTTACCTATTAGCCCTTACGTTTGTGTGACCTGCCAGGCAGAGTTTGCTCAGCTGGCTGATATGCAGGCACATGAGAAACTGCACCCCAAGCCACGACCACACGTTTGTGACCAGTGCGGCAAGGGTTTTCTCAATAAAGCCGGGCTTCGCAAACACCAACGCATCCACTCAAACAGTCGGCCACATTGCTGCGGTGTTTGCGGAAAGGCTTTTCTTTTTGCCGCCTACCTACGCAAACACTTACGCACCCACCGTGACACAGATTCTTCAGCTTCCCTGCCTCAGACAGACGTAGCGCTCAGCCAACCCCTGCCATCCCCACCAAGTGCTGCGTCACCATCGGGAACTGAACCCCCTGCTATTTCTCTGACTGTTCCAGTGACTGTGCCGGTGTCTGCATTTCAGACAATGCCAGCCCATGCGTATATAGACAAGGAAGAGGGGCTCTGAACTCATTGCTGACTGTGTCGGCTGCTTTGAGCACCCGAACAATGGTCACAATTGGAACAATTTTTGGTACTTCTGTTCTAAAATAACACAAGGAGAATCGTGCAAAAAGTCTAAACACTAATACAATCTCATTTTTAAATAGGATTAAATGCATCAGTGCATTAATAGTAAAAAAACAAACATTTGCCATGATATTGTAGGAAAATGTGTTTATCTTTAGAATTGTGCCAAGATTGCTGAAAGGTTTTTTATTTTTAAGGTGTGTCTGAATTAAAGTGTCGTTTTCAGTACTCCTCAGTATCATGTAATCACAGATTTAATCTGATGTCATGTTTATACACTTGAAATCGGTGTAATATTTGAAAGCTGATTGTATTCACAAGACCAGTCGAAAGATCAATAAATTTTTCTCAGTAAACTGACTACAAAAGTTTGTTGCATTTTATTTTTCTGAAGTTTATACAGCTTGTATTTAAGATTTTTTATTTTTTTTTAAGCAATAGGACAGTGATTACGTCTCATACATGCTGTAATGCTCTCATGCTATTCAGTTAAAAACATTGGCTCTTGTTTTTATTAATTTGAATGTCCTAAGCTAAATTATAATTTATGGATTTTTGGCAGTCTGGTGTATTCTGATATTTATGTTATTTTTTTTGTTGTTGTTGCATTCACAATACCTATCACAAGTTTGGACACACTTACTAAAGTTTTGATTCCTATGACTTTACAAATGTTTCATCTAGTTTTGTTGACAAATATATGCAGTATCTATTCTATACAAAATTAAAACGTTTTAAATATTTTTTAAAGATTAAAATACCCGACAAGTACCAATTTTATTGTTTTGATGATACTGTGTATATAAATTGTGTAAAAAAAGTAATTATGAAAACATTAGTAGTCGTCTCAAAAAATGTTAAACAGTGGTTGTCAGTTATAGTTCTCGTCAGAAACCTACATTTGAGATCATAGGCCCTGACCCCAAGTGAAGAAAACCGCTGAAGAAAGAACTGCGAATAAATGTGTGCGAAAGCATTTTTGATGACACATACAGTTTAGTAGGCTATATAATTAGTGAAGCTCAAAATTACAACAACTTCAGCACTAGACCAACACCGCATTCCCTCAACAAAAAAAAAAAAGAAGGTATGTTTGGTTTATGTTTAAACATTTTTTTTATTAAATCCACACTTCTGTTTTGAAACCATGTCATTGTTGTATCACACAATGTACCAAATAGGGTCTTATTTTGTGTGCAGACACATTCTTATTTGCATAAAGAAGAAGAATCCACCCTAGATAGCGATGGCAGCGATAGTAACTGGGCTCATCCCAATCATCCGCACTGCAGTGGATTCCACCACCTCCTATAAAGGTCGCACCATGTGGTTCGGCATGCTCTGCATCCGCCTAGTGACCATCTTTCTGGCTCAGTTACCATGGAAAAGCCTAAATGAAGACTTCCACTGTAACAACTCCTCAAAGTTCTGCATTCATGCTTGCTTTAATAAACAATTTGACAGTTCTATAGTGATGTCATGGCATTTCCTCTTCATCCTTATTGTGCTCTCGGTCCTTCTCATGGAGATTTTTTCTTCCCATCTTCGATATTCAATCCAGAAGAAGAAAGAGAGAGAAATGGCATCTCAAAGCGAGCCGGGAGGTGTCGGAGATGATCCCACCATGACTGTTGATGGTAGGATGGTGATAGACCTCCACAAGAGCAAAAGCAGTGTGGTGATGTATCTGTTCAGTGTGACGCTGCGGATCGCAGTGGAGCTTTACTTTGTAAATGCCTTGTTCTTCTGGATTCTGCCTAAATTGAATGAGGAGGTTTACAATTGTCATCCACAAGGTTTGTTTGGATGTCCTGAACGCCAGTGTGTGGTACGAGGAGCAGCAGAAAAGAAAATGTCTGTCTATGCACTGTTGTTTATATCTGGCATAGTTATTATTACAAGCAGTGTGTTTTTTCTCTACTCAATAATCCACTATCTCTGTAATGGTTAACAAAAGGTTATTGGTGAACACAAGTATATAAATTATTATTTATGCAACTGTTTATAAGTCGTGCCCTTCTATTTTTTCTTTTTCTGAAATGCTTCAATATGGCTTACTGTGCCTGATATTGTAATTAATTTGATTGTATTTTGGTCCCACTTTATATCAAGTGTCTTTAACTACTATGTACTAACTTTTCAATTGCTTATTTGATACAATGGACTAATTGTGTACATACATGATATTACATTGTACTTATATCTTTAAAGTACCAGCATGCAATTACAGCTGTATTTCATTTCTGTAATCACATCTTGCACTGTTGACCCTTAACCCCATCCGCCCCCCTCCCCCTCCCCTTAAAGCTACCCAGCCTGTACATTACCTTACAGTGTAAAAAATGATGTGTGCTATTCACTTAAAAAAATGATGGTAACAATATTACACATGATATTTTTGAGTCTTTTTTGAGAGTTGATTTCTTTAATAGAATCTGTCTGAATTAAGTTTTTTTTTAAATCTACTACTGGTAAATTATTTAGTCTACGACACAATTAACTCAATTTTTGTAGTGAGAAATGTAAAAATATATATTTTTAAATTATTTTTAAGGTGACCTTAAATTAAACAGGTAAATTACCTGTTTATTTTTGCCTTTGATTTATATTGTACAATTAAAAGAAAAAAGTAGAATTTTTTTTACTGCATTGACATTAGCAATGCTTTTACTCATTGACCAAGCCATCATCCTTCATATAAAAAATAAAAGGCAAAGCCACAACCTAACCTTAAACTCTACTCTCCTGCATAATAGTAACAATCAAAACTTAAAAAAACAGAACCTTTCAAATTTCAACCATAAATGATCATTAACAGATGTTTCCCTTCACTCAAAAACACACAAAATGACACTTAATTTCAATATTTACTCTCCATTTTCAGCCATACGCAAAGCTTGCTGGGAACTAAGAGTTGATGTCTATAAATAAAACTGCATAATTGAGCTGATTCTCTTAAAATAAATAGGTAGCCTTCTTTCCTTATTTTTATCAGCTTAATCAGTTCTTCAATTCAAGCCATAAAACTGCTTAACTTTCCTTGAAGAAATTCTGAAAATGTATTTCTTGGTTTTATTAGTGAAATGTTCTTACAATTTTTTATTTTCCAATACGGATATCTAAAGATTCTTAAATCAAAATGTATTGACTTTTGAAGCAAAATTACTAAGAAGTATTGTTTTCGGAATATAATTCAGAAATTATAATTAACAAGATTTTTATTATATTTATTTATTATTATTTTATTTATAATGTTATTTTGCTTACGTAAAGCTAAGCATTGCATTAACTCATCAAAATAAGTAAAGACATTTTTGACTTTTTTATAAGTTATACAAGAATCAAAAAATGTTTAAAGTCAGTTTTATGTAATTTAAGTTGAAATGACTTGAGCATCCAAGTTGATTGTACTTAAAAATGCAAGCCAGCAACTTGTTTTTACAGTGCTTCTTGATTTAAGAATGCTTAGATATTTTACTGAAAAACAAAACAAGAGTACAAAAAATGTTTTTTGCAGCGCTAGAACAAAAAAAGTGTAAAGAAAATGCTTGAGGGCTTTACATGGCGTTTCTGTGTCTGCAGTTTTGTGTTGTTTGGGCTGGGTGAGAAGTAATGTTTTCTGTAACTGAGATGTTCTGTTCTGAACTTGTTCTTTTCAAATCTCTCACAATACACAACAAGATCAAATATTTCAGAAAACACACTTGCTTTTTTTGCTAGCCAGAATTTATTACTTTATAATACATCTACTGACATATATACGGTACATCTACTTATATATATATATATATATATATTAAAGGGCATTAATAACTATTTTATCTGTATGTTTTGAGCATTTTAAGTAGCATAAGATAATCACAGACCATTTTGTAAAATATATATGGCTGATAGAGTAGATCAGTTGCAGAGGTCTGTGCTGCAGCAGTGTCTCTCCACCTGAGGAGGCGCGTCACTTGTACACTCACTAGCTTTGGCACATCTGCGCACCTCACCATCTACAAAAACAAATACACAACAGTTTTCACAAAAGGCTCTTGGATAAAAAAATTGCATAAAAAAACTACTGTCATTAGACTTCATCAGTTAGTGTATCATTAAATTAATCTCCTGTATGATCTCATGTTTACTCATGAACTTTAATCTGCAGTACTTAGTAAGGCACTATCCTATGTGTCTGTTTTAGTAGTTGAGGAAATTAATATGGTCCACTCACAGGCTGGAAGATGCAGTCTGATCATAATGCAGGCATCTAGACCACTGCTGCATTCTCTCTCCTCTATTTCACTCTTATCACAAGTGGGATTGTCTTTTTCAATCTTCTTGCAGTAGTTGCACCTCAGTGCCTCCGCAACTAATGAGATCACAATTTTGAAATGTATATGTTATCGTTATGATGGACACAGACACACACACACACACACACACACACACACACACACACACACACACACACACACACACACACACACACACACACACACACACACACACACACACACACACACACACACACACACACACACACACACACACACACACACACACACACACACACACACACACACACACACACACACACACACACACACACACACACACACACACACACACACACACACACCACACCAATACCAGTTGCTAAAAAGGCTCTCCATACAATGACACTTCTTCCTACATGCTTCACTGTGCTAGAGATGCGTTTATTATATTTCTCATAACATTTTCAAAGACTGCTCTGGAGCATCACCATAATTCATAACTTCACACACAACTTTCCATATTCACCCCAAACTTAATTTTGTCGTTGATGCTTTTCTGACACTGGAATACAGTTTTAAGCTGTGCATTGGTTTAAAATTAGCTAATCTCCTGACCAATTATTTGTGGTTAAGACAATTGAAAGCTTAGCTTATATATATATATATATATATATATATATATATATATATATATATATATATATATATATATATATATATATATATATTGCCCATTACCTAATATTATAAGAAGCGAAACCACTGTAATTGTAAATAGTCAAAATTGTTTTCCACTCACCACAGAGGACACTTAAGATCATGATCAATACCAATGTGCGGGATCCCATCTTTCTTTATTTATCAAACTGACAGAAAACTGACATAATGAGTGATTAAACACAAAACAAATAAATGTAAAAATAAATGTATTTATGTATTAAAAATTCTTACCTTCTTAGTCTGTAGTGTTACCTAAGAATTAATCGTGGAGAATACAGCATGTATATATATATATGACACCTGATAACAAGTGTCCTCCTCCCTGCCCTAACAATAACTTGCTATGGGGTATTACATGTCCTATATACCATTTAGATCCTCAGTTTAAATAAACATATAAATACAGTCTTATGACATAAAATCAACTTTACATTACAATTGAATGTTTTTTAATGGAAAAAGCTGTTTTATTACAATTACCCTGTTTTTCAAGTGTATTTGGATACTTTATTTACTTGAAAGTTAAATATAGGCTACTTTAAATATCTTTTTAAAATTGCTAATATGTAATACTTTTTGTCATCTTGCATACAAAACAAACAACATATAATTTAGGCCAGTTTTATTTTTTACATATATTTTACATATAAAAGACATGAAATTGAGAACAGTATCTCACACATAGCTACAGTATTTAGGTCATTTGCTTTGTGTGCACAACAATGGTGAAATATTACACTGTCGCACCCTAATGTTCCAATTTTTACCCATTGGCAAAAAAGAACAAATGAGAAAATTCTTAGTTATACATGCACAAACTTTAAGACTAAAGAAATGAATGCTTAAATCCTTTAAAAATGACATGGTTCAAATTAATTTTTCTTTTCATAAACAGTTACTACACAATAATATCTGAATAACAAGAAACATCAACGGTGACTGTCTTTTGTACAAAGAAAATCTATAAAACTATCAAATTCCGTACATAAAAATAATAATCTCATTTAAAAGACACATTAAAATTATGAATACTTGACGTTTTCCTCCACACTGATCCTGGTCATTTTAGTTGACAACTATGTTGTAATCGACAGAACCCTCTTTATACAGACACATCGAAAGGATCATACCACATATCTGCAAAAAAGAAAGAAATATATTTTTTAATAAAGGAACCATCCATGGTCCAACCGTTCAGTTAACCATTATTCATTTAGGCCTAAAATCTAACTATAGCAATGCCCTCAATAAACAAAATGCTGGGAGTCTGGGATGAATCGTCACACCACACGCTAGGCTAATATTACAACAGCACAAACAACATATACCTTGCCAGTATTCCACAGTGAAATCTCTGTGAGGAGAGATACAATTAAAAGTAACCAACTAGACCTTTGTACAATCGTATTGTTACACTGAGCTCACAAAACACACAGTCACACAGTAAGAAAAAAATGTAATAAAGCTAAATGTAAGACAAGTATGTGTCTAATCTGAGAAGCACTACTGTTGATTAGTTGCTATGTAATTTCCACACCAATAGTGTCATGCATAAACCATAAAAAAACGTATTACACAGCACTCTAGAATATTAGATTCTGCTCAATCGCAACATTTAGTGGTAAGAAATTTCATAATGTTCACCATCGTAAATAGCAACACTTAAATCTGCTCATCCGGGTAACTCATATTAAGATGCAGTCAAATTTTTAAAGGCAGAAAATTCAGCCGTTTCAACAGGAATCCATTTTCATGCAGGCTGAAAGTTTTCCCTATGCAGATTCACATTGGGTTATGTTGTTTGTGTGAACATACTACATTGAAGGCGATTTCATGTGAGCTGAATCAATATTTCATTTCAACACTTTTATATTTGCGAGAAGCTGTGTAATAAGTGTTATAATGTTCACTCAGTATTTTGTTATTGCAAAATAAAACCCTTAAGGCTGGAACATAGTTCATGAACGACTTGAAAGTTTGATAGTGTCTGGTAATCTGGTTTTGTGTATTAAGTCCAGTTTTTCATTTACAAAGTTGGCAAGTGTATTGTGCCTAGTGTTTTAAAATTTGTCCGCATTCCAGCCTTTATGGATGATACAAGTGCCGACTTTACATTATTCCTCCATGCAAAAATGAAGCACTCAACCACAGCACACTAGTCACAAACAGAGACCTGGACAGCTGAACATGGCTGCCATGTGACTCTCTTGGGCAGCAAGGTTTTGTGCGATTAAGACAACAGTAAGATATGACGCAAATCCACTGAAGACACTATGAGACAGAGGTGGTACATAAAACATTCAACACCTTTAATTCCTTCCATAATACTTAATTAGTTAGTGTTTATACTTAGTTTGGACAGTGAAGGCTTGTACTTATTTGCATGCTCTGAATTGGGTTTAATGCGTTTATTGCCTGCTTACCTCCACCACAGAAATGGCCAAAATAACCACCAAAATAAAGAGAAGATTTTCTTCCAACCATTTTTTTATTTTGTCACTGCAACCCTTTTAGAGAGAGAAAAGAGGTACAACTCAGTTTTCTACATTGGAACACAATTTACAAATTTATTACAGGGCAAAACGTACCTGGTCATAAATCCCGCATGTGTGATTTGAAATGGAATCATTTGAGAAACATTTGTGACAGAACTGTGAAAATTGGGTTTCATGAGTGGCATTGGCAGTGGTATTGCCTGCGTAGTAGCAGGAACAAGGTATATCATTCCCCCAGTCTTCTTTTCCTTCCCAACCACAGCATTTGGTCTGCAAAGATATAATGGAGGTGATAATTGTTTCATACTGATATCATGGCAGGGGACATGGCATGTATTATGCTGAAAATTTTATCAATATCATATTACTTTAGAAATATTGCATCTTCATGAAAGCTACTTTTGTAGTCAAGCACCTTCTCTTCAAATTTTATAAGTTGGATAGGATGTCCTTTATGCAAACTGTTCTGATCCCTGGCATATACAGGGAGTGCAGAATTATTAGGCAAGTTGTATTTTTGAGGATTAATTTTATTATTGAACAACAACCATGTTCTCACTGAACACAAAAAAACTCATTAATATCAAAGCTGAATATTTTTGTATCAATATTTTAAGTAGTTTTTAGTTTTAGCTATTTTAGGGGGATATCTGTGTGTGCAGGTGACTATTACTGTGCATAATTATTAGGCAACTTAACAAAAAACAAATTTATACCCATTTCAATTATTTATTTTTACCAGTGAAACCAATATAACATCTCAACATTCACAAATATACATTTCTGACATTCAAAAACCAAACAAAAACAAATCAGTGACCAACATAGCCACCTTTCTTTGCAAGGACACTCAAAAGCCTGCCATCCATGGATTCTGTCAGTGTTTTGATCTGTTCACCATCAACATTGCGTGCAGCAGCAACCACAGCCTCCCAGACACTGTTCAGAGAGGTGTACTGTTTTCCCTCCTTGTAAATCGCACATTTGATGATGGACCACAGGTTCTCAATGGGGTTCAGATCAGGTGAACAAGGAGGCCATATCATTAGATTTTCTTCTTTTATACCAGGGGTGTCAAACTCATTTTGGTCGGGGGGCCGCATACTGCTTAATCTGATGCCAAGAGGGCCAGACCAGTAAATTCATAGCAAAAATACATAGAACTAACAATAAGTCCGCTTTTTTTGTATTAGTGCATTATATTATAAATTATATTAAATAATAAAAATCTTTAAATTAAATAAATTGTCTGAACACATGAATTGACTTCACACACTTAAAATCTTAAGTGGCAGCTGTTTAAAAAAAATGTTTTGTAAAGTTTGCACGTTTAAGTAAGTATGTGTGGGTTTTTTATGTAAATAAATTAACTTTATCAATTTGCGAAAACTGCAATTCGCTAAAGACTTGAAATCGTTTCTCTAACTCCCTCAGCAACTCTGAAATCTTGTCTTTGTAGCCTACTGTCTGACGTCAGGATGAACGCTTGCTGCGAGTAACTGGCTTTCACTGCAGCTTCACTGAACTCTCAGCTTCGGGTGAAAACGGATCGCTTTTTCCTCAGACCCACCAACATTTAATTTACCTTCTGTATTCTCAGTTTCCCTATCACCTCCGTGGATAGGAAGAGGTCAATTTTCTTGAAAAATCTGACACTTTGTGTCCACTTTTCTATTTTTTGACAAAGAAATTTCGACGATGAGGTTGCCACGGCCAACAGGAAGGCGCGTAAACTGACAGAACTCAGTGCTGCCATCTACTGTTAGTTCCGCCAAAAATAAAAATATTTTTTTCCATATTGCAGATTTATCTCTCGGGCCGGACTGAACCCCCTGGCGGGCCGGATCCGGCCCGTGGGCCGTACGTTTGACACCCCCGTTTTATACCCTTTCTTGCCAGCCACGCTGTGGAGTACTTGGACGCGTGTGATGGAGCATTGTCCTGCATGAAAATCATGTTTTTCTTGAAGGATGCAGACTTCTTCCTGTACCACTGCTTGAAGAAGGTAGCTTGACTCCATCCTCAACCCGAAAAGGCCCCACAAGCTTATCTTTGATGATACCAGCCCAAACCAGTACTCCACCTCCACCTTGCTGGCGTCTGAGTCGGACTGGAGCTCTCTGCCCTTTACCAATCCAGCCACGGGCCCATCCATCTGGCCCATCAAGACTAACTCTCATTTCATCAGTCCATAAAACCTTAGAAAAATCAGTCTTGAGATATTTCTTGGCCCAGTCTTGACGTTTCAGCTTGTGTGTCTTGTTCAGTGGTGGTCGACTTTCTGCCTTTCTTACCTTGGCCATGTCTCTGAGTATTGCACACCTTGTGCTTTTGGGCACTCCAGTGATGTTGCAGCTCTGAAATATGGCCAAACTGGTGGCAAGTGGCATCTTTGCAGCTGCACGCTTGACTTTTCTCAGTTCACGGGCAGTTATTTTGCGCCTTGGTTTTTCCGCACGCTTCTTGCGACCCTGTTGACTATTTTGAATGAAACGCTTGATTGTTCAATGATCACGCTTCAGAAGCTTGGCTATTTTAAGACTACTGCATCCCTCTGCAATATATCTCACTATTTTTTACTTTTCTGAGCCTGTCAAGTCCTTCTTTTGACCCATTTTGCCAAAGGAAAGGAAGTTGCCTAATAATTATGCACACCTGATATAAGGTGTTGATGTCATTAGACCACACCCCTTCTCATTACAGAGATGCACATCACCTAATATGCTTAATTGGTAGTAGGCTTTCCAGCCTATACAGCTTGGAGTAAGACAACATGCATAACGAGGATGATGTGGTCAAAATACTCATTTGCCTAATAATTCTGCACTCCCTGTACATTTGGAAAAAAATATTTTTGCTGCTTATTCAATAAATTACAATGATCTAAAGCAACACAATTGCTTACTTTCATTCTGTTCAGCCAACTTAAATGTCAAATTCATTTGTAAAAAAACATAATTTATCAAATTTATATTTCCAAAATATTGATCTCAAACGGGCATTCTCGCTCTCTTCTGCTCTCGTATCAAACTCACGTGTCAACACATCACATATGTGCACGTGTTCACACCACGATGCATTAATATAGTGTAAATAAAGTGGTAAATTACAATTCTTTTTTTTGGTTTTGTTTTAGTCTTTACTACTAGTCTTTAGTCTAGATTTCTTATAGATATTAATTTAAAGATCACGAGTGTTCTGGGGTTTGGAACAAGAGAATTTAATGACATAATTATTTTGGGGGGTTTTGGGTGAACTAACTTTTTAACTGAAACGGCATGGGTGGATCTTTAGTTCCAAGCATGCTTTGCGGGCGAGTGTTATTTTCCAGTTTTGAGTAAAGGCAAAGACTTTAACAAAGTTAATGTTTAATGTTCCTGTTAAGTTGGATGTTTAAACGTGTTTCTGAAGTTTTTTTGGATAGTTTTATTGAAAATTGTGTTTGTGATCAGGCCTAAATTATGACTATGATGCTTGACTATGTTGTTGTATTCAGTGAAAATAACTGTGTTTATGTCAGTTCAGTGATAATCTATAAATGATACAGGTACTTTTACTTAAGTGGATTTGACTTGTGAAATGTACTTGAAAAATCTGTGCAAAGGGAATTTGTTTTTTGGTCAATTTTATGCATGGTTTTCTCATATATAGTTTTATTTTTGTTGTGTAGTGCCGTAGTGTTTCTCTCACCTGATTCTGAATGTACTCTAGAGTATTTTTAAAACCCTGAAGACTGGAATCATTCCTTTCAAATGACTTTATTAGTTCAAGAGAATGCTCCTTTAGTGAACCGACCAACTGATTAAGAGTGAGAGGGAAAAAACAAGTTAAAGATGTTTTATCTGAAGTATTGGCTTCATCGACATATAACTTTAAAAAATAGAAATCAATCAAACTGATTAAAAGCTTGACAGCAAAGAGGATTAATTAAGTAATGTGCTAGATCTGTGTAAAAAGCCCAATGCCAAACTGGGTGGGAGTGCAGATCTGCATGCTTGAGTTACCTCAGTCTTCTGGGTGTAGAAAAGAACCCCACCCACTATCTGAGCCGCGAGAAGAACCGAGAGCAAGATGAAATACTGCAGATAAATGAAGCTCATTTTAATACAGTTACAGCTCAGTGGAGCAGATCAACTTACTGCTGCAGTTCAAACACCAGTACCAAGAACATGCACAATTCTTAAGAGGTTGGTGACTATACTTGAGTCTTCACATTTTAGGTGTTTTCCTAACAAATAGCCTATTTTTAAAGTTGATGTGCATGTTCAGCAATACAAATCAGAATCTCATTTGAATCCCATCAACTTTTGTTTCTCTGAAAACTCACAATTGCCAGCATGCATTTGACAGTCTTCAGAGAACCCAGACATCCTAGGAAGCCTAATGACATGGTCACAGAGCCACTGATGATCAGCAGGTAGGAGAAGAGAGCGATGGAAATGAAGGAAGGAGGGGGCCCTGCAAAAAAAAACAAAAAAAAAAAACAGAGCAAATGCTTTAATAGTTTACAATATACAATCATTCATAGACCAAGAATCAAAATAGCGCTCACTGCGATTTCCACACACACACACACACAAAACTTACTGCCTAAAATGCGGAAAAATTCCTCTGAAAATTGTGTCCATAGTCCCAGAGATAAGAGGAGTGATCCTAGGATCTAAATGAGAAAACAACAGTCCAACAGCAATCTAATGTAAAAGTCTGGCCTTCTTGATCCCAAAAAGGGAACATATATTATATATGACAGCAAGAAAATGGCTGTTATATGAATTCTATTATATTGGTATGGTATGGTATGTATACTTTATTTCATTTTGGGTCAGATGAACATATCTAAAGTGCAACTTACAAAGAATGTCAAGTTGAAGAGAAATAGGAAGTATTTGGTGAGACTGAGACAGCACTCGGATGCCATATCTGTTAAGCACAAAATGAATAAATAAATATTAACACATCTTCTGTGAACCATTGAACCATTGTTGGTTTCACACAGTTCAGTACGTTTTTCTTTAAGAACAGCATCTGTGTTCAATTTGTTTTCGTATTTGTTTATATAGATTTGCTTCTCGGAAAGGTAAAAAAAACAATGCTTCTTTTCTTCAAGCACAGGGTACAGGAAGTGTCTTGTACTCTCGTATTTCCTTGCCTATGGTAACGAAACCAGAGCTATCGTTTTACACAGGCATGCATTAACTATTCAAGCACTAGCTAGCACATGGCACAATAGTGCTTTGTTTGCTGTTATGAAAATTTGAGAATACATCCTTCGGGGGTTAAGCAAATTCAGATTTTTTGGACTACATTGTGTAGATAAAAAACAGCCAGTGCTTTTTCTTTTGAATTATTTCTGACCTTTTATAATGTTATTGTATTCAGAAACAATTTTGCCACAAAGCATTTTTTTTTCTTCTTCAGGAAATAGTATATCAGATAAACAACATTTACATAATCAGAATCTAACTGAGATTTATCAACACATTTTAATGTCACTTTTTAGAATATATGGTGTCACCAAAGAAATAAAGATGTAAAACTTACCTTAAACAAACTGGGCGAAGTCAGTAAGATTACACGGTGGGTAAATGAAACTTGGCTGCTTCACATGAGGTCATGTGTAAAATAAAGTTTGCATAAATAAAATGTTTAATTCTGATTCGCTGTATTGCTTGAGAGTTCATGCCTGTAGGCAAAGCATCACTGACTACTTCAGCAGAAAGCAGGTGTACAGAACACCCACCATAAATAAAATATCAGCCCAAGCCACAAACTCTTGCAAATTTTAGATCCACAAATTAGTGCATTTAATTTGAAATATGTTAATTATTTGTCATGCTATGACATTTTGTGAACATGTAATTGATTTGACATTTATAAAAAAGTCTCACAAAAAAAGTTTAATTTGTTTTCATCTAACTATTACCATTTGCATTGTGATTTCAGTTGGTGCCTAAGACTTCCGAATATCGTTTTCTGAGAGGGGACAAAAGAAATGACCTCGGATATAAGAACATATACCTGCTCTTAACAGCAGATGAGCACATGAAAATGAAACACAGAGGCAGAGATCACGAATAATTCATCTGAGGTGACTGCCTCCCACAGGAGACTGATATTTCAGCACTCATTCCCTGTTTCAATCAGCTTCCTGATCGGCCTGTTCTACCCTTCCACCCACCTCTGCCCCGAATACAGCTTTAGCACAATTAGTGGTAGATAATTAGGTGGAATGTTTTAGGGCTTCCCTGTTAATGGATAGAAAGGGGCAGTAGGTGCTGTAATTATATCTAGGGAAAAGTGCTGTTATTAAATGGAAGAAAGCATCACGGATTGAAATGGATTTCAATATTACCTCCTGTGATCAGAAACAAGAGTTTTAGAGTGACCAATACATCCGATAGATAGATAGATAGACAGACAGATAGATATATAGATAGAGAGACAGACAGACAGACAGACAGATAGATAGACAGACAGATAGATATATAGATAGAGAGACAGACAGACAGACAGACAGACAGACAGATAGATAGATAGATAGATAGATAGATAGATAGATAGATAGATAGATATAGATAGATAGATAGACAGACAGACAGATAGATATATAGATAGAGAGACAGACAGACAGATAGACAGACAGAAAAATAGATAGATAGATAGATAGATAGATAGATAGATAGATAGATAGATAGATAGATAGATAGATGACAGACCGATCGACCGACTGACCGACAGACAGACAGACAGACAGACAGACAGACAGACAGACCGACAGACACACAGACAGAAAGACAGATAGATAGATACATAGATATATAGATACATAGATAGATAGATGACAGACAAGCAGACAGACAGACAGACAGACAGACAGACAGACGATAGATAGATAGATAGATAGATAGATAGATAGATAGATAGATAGATAGATGAATCTGCATACAGTATCTTCAAGTAAACATGTTTTTATATAGTTTTATTTTCATTTATATCATTTCTTCTTTCTCCCTCCTGCACTGTAATTAATTCTGTCACATCATTCTCTGTCCTTCCTCCCTCTCCAGTCTCCGTAAACAGCACCAGTAATTATGAGAAATGAACAAATGAACACCATACTAATAGAGTTTCATTATGTTAATATGTATTCTGCTGGGTGTATAAAAGACAGACTGTCCCTCATTCAGACACACACCTGCAGAAACCCTGTTATTTGAAGGTTACAGGCTGTCTCCTTTTTCCTGGATTTCTTTTTTTATTATTAATATTTATAAACAGCAACTGTTTTCTTACAAGGTAAGTATTATTTGTGTTGTGTTTGTATATGCTTTAAACACTGTACTACTTTCAGGATTGTGTCTTAAACGTTCTTGATAGAATGAGATCAAACAAAATGTTGTAAAGGAAATCTATAAAACATCATAAAAGTAACCTCAGTCAGTCTTGCTATTACACAACGGTAAACACCTGATTAAAATATTCTTGTTTTATAATGCTTGGACGTATGTGTTATATGCACTGTTTTTTGTACAGATGCAGACAAATTGTGCTCTACTCTGGATCTCACTCTGTGTCTTGACTGCACATCTCTCAAGGATCCATGGCATGGCCCTCACGGTACATCTTCTATTATCTCTTCTTTAGCAATACGATTGTTTTTCATCATCTCTTTTATGCATCTCTCTGTTAATCCCACAGAATCCAGAGAAAAAAGGCTGGACTCTACACAGTGCTGGTTACCTACTAGGACCTTGTAAGTATTGCATCATGAGAGTTTAGTTCAAATGTGTATTTTAACTACTTTTAATACTGGTTTTATTGCTATAATGCTGTCGTTCTCTTGCAGATGCTCACAGAAGTCTTAATGTTAGACACCGAGCTATGGGCAAAAGAGACATGTGGAGTGAGAGTTCAAGCGTACCAACATCTTCATACAGTCAGTCCTTTTATTGTTATAAACAACCTTAAAGTGACTTTAGTGACATTAAGTAATAATCTTAATTATTAGTACATTCTTAATTCTTCTTCTTCTTTGTCAATTCATTTGTGTTAGTATTTTCTAAAATATTGTCCATTTTTGTTCCTCTTCCATAGATGATTCCTATCTTCTCTCACTGCTGGGTCATCTTGCATATCTGCGATTGAAAGGTGAGTTACATAATAGTTTGATTGATTTGTTTCCTTTTATTTTTTGAACTGGAAAAAGTTCTGATTCTAGGGAAGTAAAAGTATTATTTTTCTCTTTCAGAAATGGGAATGAGTGAAGATTTTAGTGGCTCTTTGATGAATGGCCACATGAAGCAATGACAGAAATAACGCTGTTTAACTGTTTTTCAACAGTTGCCCTCTAATAATGTTTTGTGTTTCATTGTTTTTATAATTATTTATTATGTATTAACAAGGAGATAAAAGGGATAAAATGCCTTGGATTAATATCTCACCTCACCACTTTAAACAGCACCATTATTGGTGCAAAATTTCCTGCTTCAGTGTTCAAATAAAGCACTTCATGACAAATGTTTTAAAAAGTCCTTTATGTTTATTTTATACAAATACACATTTTACAAACAAATATTCTATGACAGATAAACATTTTAAACATATAGCAAACAAATACCTTGATGATCCCAATAAGCGCTTTGCATGATTAACACAGTGATATATATATACTGTATACAATTTTTTTATAAAGGCTAGTGGAAGTGTATATTTCTATGAAGTGCAATAAAGAGATCTGACTCATTTCAGACCAGATTTCTTGAATACTAATATGTCCAATGTGTTTTGGATGTTGTTCTCTCCAGTCAACTATAGTAAATATAGTAAATAAAGATCAAAAATTTGACACTTGGCGTCATCTTGTGGCAGAAAGATGAAATGACATCCTTTCTAGTGGTAATGTTTGTTTACCAAGATGACATATTTAAACGTTTAAAGAAAAAAAAAGCCTTAATAAAAAGGTTGTATGTAACTTTGCTCCCTTGCTACATTTTATATATGCGGATTCATGAATATGCAAATTTGCCTCGATAACCGATATAACCGAAAGCTTTTTGAAGTATATTTTGAAAATTACATTTTGACACAATATACTTTGAAGCAGTTGATACTAATGTATCCAAGTTTGTATTATTATATCAACATAAATTTGAGGTTAAAATCTATAGGAATTTAAGAAGCACAAAATAATAATGTGGTGTAAATTACTTTTTCAAATGCAAACAAGCAAATAATATGAGATCATACACCTTATGCTTAACAATATAATACTAAATAATAATAAATGCTAAAAATAGTTTTAAAGTAAAAAAAACACACTCTAAAACATTTCACAGATTGTATTTATATTATTAAGATTAAATCAGCTTCAGAAGATGCTGAAGATGCTATAATCGAGAGACATCAGAAGAAAGCTGGGGGCAGAAATGAGGCAGATGGAAGGGGCGATTTGGGGCTTTGGGGGGCAGATGGGGTTCTTAGAAGGATGGCTGCCCACTTCCACATGGTGATTATAACAACATCTGATCTTTTCCAAGGACTATTTCTAACCCTATGCCCTTGCTAAATAGGCCCCATCCTATCAATCCGATGCTGAAGCTTTTACCACACATCAGGAATGGATTTCCTAAAGTAGTATTTCTATGGTCAAAGAAATAATCACTTTAGTGATTGGTTTGATCCCTTTTATTAAGACAACAGGAATTCACAAGAAAATTAGATTTCAATCAGTTGTCTTCCAGGAAGATGGGCTGACATTTTTCATCTTCATGGTAGAAAGGCCAACCAACTGAGGATGGTAATGTGTAATGATTCTGTAATGATTTCTGTGGAAAAGGTTGACTGACAATCACCGTGTTTGTCACATAAATGCCAAAAATTGTAAAAAAACAAAACAAGAATAAAGAGAGAACATGAAATAAAATAAGTGAGTAGGAAAACACTTAGGGTCGGTTCCAGACATCACAATAATCCATTAACCAGAGGGCCACGGTAATGCCACGATTTAAAAGCGCAAGTATTAATTAGGCCGTTCTTATATGACGGACAGCCTGTCATCTACAGCTGTGAGCCAGAATACCGATAAGAAGGTCCGAGGTGTTTAACTGCTCAGCAGGAGTAGAGTCATTTTAATGCCACTGCTACTAAGCATATGAAAGAGTCTGTAGCTGTGGAAAAAAAAAATCAGATGGCTTTTTTGACGTGTCCCATTATGCTTTGAAAGGTCCAGAGAGTCGTATGACTCAATTAGACACGTCACTAAGTGACTCGGCACAAAATGAAATTAGTACCACTGGAAATCAAAAAGTACTAATATAATCTATCCTCAAAGAGAAGGATCATGGATGGAACCTACTCAAGTTAATTAAAATTTGATCAAGATCAACTGACCCTTCTTTACAGTAGAATAGCAATTAGTTTACATTTGAACACTTTTATATTCCATCATGGCTGTGGTTCTGTGAAACTGAAATCAAATTTTGCATGCTATAGTGTTGATCGATCCTCACAGGATGCATAAATTGCTTACATATGCAAGGGCGGTGTGTGTTACTGTGGTTACTGTGTGTTACTGTGGTGTGGTCTGAACAGGAAAGACAGTAAGAAATGCTACAAATAAGACACTTATATTGAATATTTTCTTTGCATCTTCCGACTTTTGCTTAATTATTTCTCCTTAGCAAAGCTGCGCAATCATGCAGTTCAATCTAGTAGTGGATGAATCACTCCTGGTATTTTTCCTCTTGTCAGTTTTAGGCAGGAGACATTTCAGATATTATCTATGGAATTAGACCATCAAGTAATCTCTTATGTCAAAATATTTTGCTGATCAAAATTATGCAGCGAAGTTCTTTTGCACAACACTACTTTTATAAAGGAAAACTTTATACCTCTTCACAAGTAACCTGTTTACCTACTACTGTATTTAGCTGGCTTTTCCCTCCTTCTTTTTTCTTTAGTTCTGTGGGTTTTTTTTACTCTATACTGCCACCTATTTCTCTGGATAGAGCAGGAGATTCCCATCAGGCAAAGTGATTTGGACTTGCACACATATGAAGTACATATGACGCACAACCAATTTTTGCACCTTTTTTGAGATGGTCCTCACTGCGGAACACGAGATCCAGGGGGAGGAGTTGGATCCAGATCCAACTCCTCCCATTATATATACTTCGCCCCGCCGCCGCCCCATCACACATGGTCATGGTCATCATCACACATGGTCTAATTCTGTGTGCTCCCAATGTCGTTTTCCTTATGTTTTGCCTTCAAAGTTTCCCTACTGTTTTCAAAATGTCTGATTTAGCTCGTGTGTTAATAAACTTTTTTTTCCAATTTAATTGCGTTGGTAATACATTTTGCATGCATTTATGTAAGTGAGATGCTCATGCTATTTAAATGAAGTCAGATGCTCTTGTGAAGTCACTTATAAGTGACTTATAAGTATAATTAGTGCTGCTATAATTTAGTCACATACAGTGTCATAATCAGTAGTGAAAAAAGCACATTCTCTACTTGAATTTAAACTTGAATTAAGTGCCTACTAATTAATATACTTAAGTATTGGAAATCAAAGTGCATGTGGACTACTGAAAGGGGTTAAAGATCAGCCAATCAAAGAATACAGTGAATCTACGAAATTTGTAAGTAATCTTTTTTGTTTTAGATTATATTTAAACGTTTCTCCAAATTAATAAAATACGTGGCTATTGTCCACCACTACGTGTAAGTACGTAGTGGTGGACAATAGCCACGTATTTTATACAAATTACCACAACGTATAAACTACAGTGTTTGTAACTATTAAAAACTTTAATATTTGTTTTCGGCAAGTTTGTTTTTACGTCAAAAGAATAACTAACTAGTTACGACTCGATGCGGAAAAGATAGAGCAACAAGTACGAAGTGTGGGGAATCTGTTGACCAATCAGAATGCAGTGGAAGGAAATCCAACTCCGCCCCCTGGATCTGGATTTAACTCCGCCCCTTGGATCTGGATCCAACTCCGCCCCCTGGATCTCGTGTACTGCATTGAGGTGCTACTGCCTTTTTTAACAGCTGATCATGTGATACAAATATGGCGATGCCCGTAAGTGGGCGACCCGCTCCGTGTAGAATAAAACAGCATTTACTTTTTTTTCTTCTTCTTCGTTTTTTCTAAAATATTGATACAGAATCACAATCTCACGTGAATGCACATTTTTCAAATACAGTTTTGTGTAAGAGGAAAACTTTTTATTCTGTGGGAACCAGATTGCGTGCAGCTTTAAGAGAGTTAAGCGCGTGACGCCCCTCTGAAGTGTCTCGGTAAACTTGGAAAAGAGCTTTTCTCATTACCTCGAGGGATTGAGATGGCCATGCCGACGGACTGTATATATAAAGGAGAACAGTATGAACATGCCTATACTCATCCGTGGACGGAAAGCGAGCAGACCCGTGAAGTCTCAGTGCAACCTTTACGCAAAGCCGCTCTTCTTTTTAATATGGACTACTGTCTCCTCTAGTGGATTGCTGTACTAGAAAATATTGTTGCATTTTCGAAATTAAAAGACTTAAGAAAACGTGTACCACACATATCAATTTTGCAAGTAGGCTATCTCTGTGTGTTTCTGAATTGACCTTCTTATAGTCTGCACATTTTGTGTCGGTTAGTGTATGAAACACCTGTCTTGGACTTTCAAGAAGCTCCCTGATGATTTGATGAACTTTTCCCGATCGTTTTGCCCCCCTCAATGCCAGCCCTAAACGCTGTCATGGAATCGTTTGGGTCTTCAGTCACCGAGTCCACCGACATCAGCGCACCGGACGATCCGTTCACGGGTCCCATCAAGTCAGTCGCGCCCTGGAATTACACTTTCCTCGCCTGCCTGATGTTCATAGTGACTTCACTGTCTTTAACAGAGAACTTCACCGTTATGCTCGTGACGTTTAGATACAAACAATTAAGGAAACCGTTGAATTACATAATTGTTAATTTATCTGTTGCCGACTTTCTAGTTTCTCTGACTGGAGGCACTATAAGTTTTTTAACTAATTCACGAGGCTACTTCTTTCTGGGTGTCTGGGCGTGTGTGCTGGAGGGATTCGCTGTCACTTATTTCGGTGAGTTATTACATAACCACACCAAGATGTGTAACAGTTATTCCTTTAAACTAAATAGTTCATATTTTATTTTACCAATACATTTTATTGTATTTAATCATTTAAATTGGCTTACTTAGCCTATATTATGCCTTAATCGTTTGCTAGTGACAAGAAACTATTCCATTGTTATTAGTTACAAATTGCTTTTTGTTGTATGCAATTGAAATCTGTTGTAGAATGTATTCCACTTGTTGCTGGTGTCTATTCGAGTTTTGTTAATTACTAGTATTAATAGTAATGAAAATATTATTTTGTATTCAGTACTTATCAGAAATCCTCTTTATTGTTTAAATTAGTAGTTACTAATTAAATAGGTACTAGCCACTATTTATTTTTCTTGGCATATTGTTTATCATTTCTATCACCATGGCTTTACTACAAATATCATTGTTAAAATATGGTTACTGTTGTAAAACATTGGCAAATTTGTGGTTACAGTGGTTTTCCTTGAACTATATTTATTGCAGTAAAACCATGGTGCATTTTTATTAAATCCTTCCATTTTCCAAAGTGTTTACGTAACAGGGCTGTGGTGACAAACCCCCCCAAAAGACATAATTAAGATATAAAAAGTAGAGTCACAAGTCAGATTATGTCATAAGTTTGACTTTTTATATCATGATTCTGACTGTTTAACTACTACTTTTTTAGTAGTAGTTTGACTTTTTGTCATAATTTCGACTTTTAATTTCATAACTGTGATTTTGCTTAGCATCTCTTTATGGCTTTAGGGCTTCCCTAGTTACCTGCAATCAGACAATCAGGTCTCATTTGTACTTGAAGGGTTTACTCCCTCCCTGCTGTAAACTTCCATCATAGTTGTTCTTGTCTCTTGTGATACTCATTGCTTTGTAAATAATTGAAGAGTAAGAAGGAATCTTATGAATTCATTTGAACAGTCAACATAATTCAGAATTTCTATTTTTATCTCTTGTTAAATGTCAATGCAGATACATATGATAGCACTAACACAGCACAGTAAAAATGGGTGTACCTTTTTGCTTTCTAGGGATCGTGGCTATGTGGTCTTTAGCAATCTTGGCATTCGAGCGTTATTTTGTGATCTGCCGTCCTCTGAAAAATGTCCGTCTGGGAGGCAAGCATGCAGCTATAGGTCTTATTTTTGTTTGGACCTTTTCTTTCATCTGGACAATCCCACCAGTTCTGGGTTGGAACAGTTATACAGTCAGCAAAATTGGCACTACCTGTGAACCCAACTGGTGAGCTAAAATTCCCCTGAATGTCCCTTCCTTTATTCACTGTGTTTATCCAGTATTTCTTCTTCTTCTTAGTTGCTCTCTCTCACACTCACACTCACAGTCTTTCGATCTCTGTCTTGTACCTGTATTAAAAGAACACAGTAATACAATGTGATGTTATTGATGCCTTGCACATGTTCCTTAAAGTGGGATAATTTGGAATAAGACAAGGAGCTTGAGTCAAGGCCACTTCCTGTGTGTTATATTATGACAGAAAAAAATAAACTACTTATAACCCCAAGGCTCATGCCATGCAGCCATCAGTTGAAAAATTGCTTCCAAGAGACTGGTACAAAACATTTGTGGTTTAGCCTTGGCCTTGGAACACAAACAGTGCAAAAACATTTGAATAGGGAATGCACACTGACTCAAAGAAGACTAAGGATGAGGAATATTTTGTTTACCATTGTCGGGCATAGTTGCATCCATATTTATGCTTAACATTAGAGTAATTTTGTATCTGCTGTTGAGATCTCTGACAGCAAAGCAGTAAATGTAATGTATTCAATTCTGGATTCTATTTAGTCTTAGTGATCCAAATTTTGGCACTGCCTTGAGCTTGCAGTGGGTGCTTAGTACCAAATTGTTCTGTTGCAATGATTTTTTTGAACAAACAAAGAACTTAACAAAACATATTATGCAAGTGATTAACTGATTATCTAAGCATTCTTATCCACACTCATTTTTGTGCTCGAAATACCTGCTAGATGTCATGTAGGTCAGGCTGAGGAGGTCTAAAGTCTCTGTTTTCTTCCTTTAAGGTACTCAAATGATTACTATGACCACACCTACATCATCACGTTTTTCACTACATGTTTTATCCTTCCTCTTGGTGTAATAATTATATCCTATGGCAAACTTATGCAGAAGCTCAAAAAGGTTGGTCATATCCTCTTATCTTGATTTATTTATTTATTACTGGCTTCATATATACATAAAGAGGGAAATAAAGCTAGAAAAAAAGAGAATTTTTTTTGTTATAATGTTTGGTTGGGTATTGTGATTAAAATTAGATTTGAGCTTGCTTTTGGACTGTAATTAACCTTAGAACTTTTTTGTGTCTAATAGGTATCGAACACTCATGGACGGCTGGGTAGTGCGCGTAAGCCTGACCGAGAAGTGGCGAGGATGGTCATTGTAATGATAGTTGCGTTCATGGTTGGATGGACGCCTTATGCAGCATTTTCAATTATTGTCACAGCCTGTCCCTCAATTTATATTGATCCTCGCCTGGGCGCAATACCGGCTTTCTTCTCAAAGACTGCAGCTGTGTACAATCCCATCATCTATGTCTTCATGAATAAGCAGGTACATCTTTGCCATTTGTCATCCTTATCTGGCATTTTCAGATTACCTACACATCTTATAAAAAACAAACACTTCTGAATTTAGGGTGCTGTCCTAGGGAAAAAAAAACAGATAAGAGGATTTTGTATTTTATATATTAGGAATCGATTTGTGGGGTTTTATGCCATCGATCAGTAAGAAAAGACAGAAAAGCAAGGGAGAGCATGAGGCTATGAATCTTATTATATTCCAATAATTCTTGCACTATGGGAATGTTTTGGTTTACGGTTACAATCCCATCAGAATTCAGTATTCTTTACAATAAAAGTCATAGAATGAGCATGAGATATGAACTGTTAAACATTTCCCCCTCTATTATGTGCAATGAACAAATGAAAAACATCTGATGCTCTTTACTCTTGACAGTTTTAGTTGAGGAGATTCAGTTTAAAAAAAATCAATATACAAAATATTTAATTTTCAAACCAATAGCGTGTATTTGGAGGTAAAGTTGTTGATGTATACCCACTGAAAAAATAAAAAAAAGTTATGTAAGTGCCTTTTCCTTGGGGAAAGGATTCTAAACTGTGAAACTTGAATTGCTTTGTTATCCTACACAAACTTCTGACTATTTCCAAATCAATGATATTTTGTATTCTCGTATGAGTCATGCGATGTAATAAGTGATGCAGTCTGCAATGTTGCTCCACGATGCTTTTTTTTGTGAACATGCTACATACTTTAAGCTTGTAGACGGAAATTTCTCCTCAGCATCCCTGTAGCATGCCATAGCGTGTAAAGTGTGAAGCAGTGATCTTTTGCAGTCATGTGACTGATGACCACCCCTAGGATGTGGGTCCCAGGTGGTTTGGAGCGGAGGCTGCTGGACCCCTTGAGCTGTGCACATCTTCCAGAACTAACCCAGTTCCTTCCCAGCTGTTCCCAGAATGAAAGGGTCGTAGCCAGGGTCACAAATTTCTCTGATGTGAGAGAGAGAGACAGACTACATTATAGAGAGATGAGAACAAACAATCGAGAGTGAGAACAGGGCAGTTCCTTTAATAGCATTGGTAATGCTGCATTGTATTTGGATTTCACAAGAACCCTTAAGTATATGGAGAATCCACAGCCCATTCATACAGTCCGTAGATGACACATTCAGTTTTGGGCTGTGTTTTAAGGAACTTTGCTGTTGTTTTGCGTAGTCAATGAGAATGCAAAGTTTACTTTCAGATTGTCTTATTTGAAATGGATCATATATCGATTTAATAGACCTCAAATAGAACATATACTGCTAGATTTAATTATGTTTTTTTCAGTTAATCTGGTAACACTAATATACGGCAATTTAATTTTTTATTTATTTAATGTATGAGGCACCTTGAACTAACAACAATTGTTCAGCATTTACTAATCTTTTAATGTTAATGTATGAATATACTGCTATTTGTATTTGTTCAAAAACGATGTTAATTTATATAAATATCGTTAATTTTAAAGCAGCTATATGTAGAATTCATTAGCCCTTTTTATTAGTGACACTGCTGGTCGTTAAGTGAACTTGTGTTTGCACTCATGCACACATAACGTACAAGAAACCAGATGCGATTCAAGACCTTGATATACTCACGACATGGCAAAGTTCTTATTTTGTTCTTTGCTTAGAAATAAAAAACAAATTGGAAATACACTTTCAGTGATATACTGTTAGTGAACATTTATGATGCTGAGAGAGATGTTTAGCCGAATATATAAATATGCGCTGTGCGCTTTATTTTCAATATCAAAATAAACACAAAGCAAAAATGACAGCAGTTTTCAATTTACCAGCATCATGTCGACAGTTAAATTGATGCTGTTAAGATAGTTTGATTATGAAGTATATTTGAGACTGTAGACTATATAGATCTTGCTATGTGAGACTATAGTTTGAACATTGAACATTGACTATTTGACATTACAGTACAGAATGGCTCTTTTAGCATTATCCTGAACATTGTATAAGCGTTAGTTTAATGTGACACAGAAGGGAAGAGAGGGTCTCAGGAACATGCCACATCCTTTTGATTTTCCTGGCAAAAATGTCCCTAGAACTTTACATAAATATCAGCCTGCAGGCTTTCAACCTAAGTTGGAGAAGGTATCGTTTTTATGATACAAGATGTTCACACATTGGCAATAAAAAGGTGATTAGTACATGTAAATTCTTATGTAGGCCTTTTAAATGAAATTTTAAATATATTAGTTATGAGTGAAATTTTAGACTAATAAATACTGTAGAAGTATTTCACCTTTTAATGTCCATTTAACTAATTTTAACCTAACATGTAAACAGCTTATGTTGTTGTATTAGCAGTTAAAGTTTTCAGACCAATGCAGTTTGTCTTAGCATGTTCTGCCTGTATTATTCTGTAAATGTATGCCCACTATAGTGTCTCTCTCTGCATTACAAATTTGGCAAAGAGAGAGAGTAGCTGGTATTATAATTACCCAGGGTACCTCATTTTCATCCAGTCCAACCAAAACCTTGAGGAAATGAATATATTTACTTCCCATGACCTTATCTGCTTTAATTAAGGCCAAAATGTCCTTGTTTTTACATAGAATACATCTTGCTTAATGACCTTTTCCAAGTTTCAATGCAGAGGTTGTGCAAAGGGCTAGCCACTAAAATAAAATCTTTAAATGGTGTCACAGAGACAGGAAACATTAATCAAAGCTTATCTTTTGTATCTTGAGTTCACAACGAGCATAATTAATAGCAAAATTAAAGTCACATTTGGTTTTATTTGTGTGCATGAGGGTGATATCCTTTTGATTTCCTTTGATTCTCAGTGGAACTAGCATGATCCTTATAAACATTCAATCTAATGCTTTTTCTCTCAGTTCAGGAAGTGTCTGATCCAGATGTTTGGAGGAAATGTCACCAGTCTTGAGTCCACCAATCTGAACCAGACATCAGACAAAGGGGCCATCACTGCCACAGGAGACAGTCAACTTGGAGAGATGTCCACCATTGCTGCTCGTGTGCCCATGTCTATGTGTGATATGGAGAAAAGTGAGGATGAAGAGGAAGAGCCGGAGCAGAGTGAGAATGGAAGTCCAAAGCAGCTCCCTTTAACAGATAGTCGAGTATGTCCTTTGTAGAGAAGGACTAGGCTGACTGAATCAATGTATACCTTTATAGTCTCCATCCAGTAGTCTAACTAAAGCATAAATCCTGCAGTCATTACCTGCATATGTGAGAATGTATGGTTTGTGTTTACATACATTCTTTGCTGTTGTTTGTATTTCTTTGTTGTGGCGATTTGCTGTCTTGGCATATCTGTTTGTTGTCAGTATTGTTTCTTGTCATGTTATTACCTAACATGGAGGCAAGCAATACATTTCTGTACAGTACTCTGAGCAAAAGCTATTTGTTTTTTTCAAATCTGTGCATATTCTCCTCGGACTATATTGCTGATTGCATACTTGTATCAGTGCAGATAATTGTTTTTTTTTTGTTTTTTTAAATAGCAATTGTAATGAAAGACCATAATGTCTACTGCAATAACTTTCAGTTTAAGAGCTGCACAAAAAATAACATATTTGCCAAAGTAGATTTTATATTAAAATAAGACTATATTGAGGTCAAACTAGCATTTCATAACCATTAATGGTGACTAAAAAAGATTTAGGCAAACAAATCTGAAGATAATGTGATAAGTTGTAAAAATACAAACGTGCTGCGATGCTTCATTGTTGCGATAAAAATGATAAAAGACATGCCACTGGAGTGTACATAAAAAGCACAGCACAACACTGGGGTTTTAGCACTTATATGAGATGAGCTCAGACAAAAAACTGGAATTAACAGAAATAGCCGAACACCACTATTGCAATTATAACTAAAAATTGCCCTGGCATAGCTATACAACAGTTGCTGCTGTCCAATCCTGTTCCTGGAAGGCCACTGTCCTGCAAAATTTAGCTCCAACTCCAATTAAACACATCTGAACCACTCAATCAATGTCTTTCGGTATACTAGAAACTTGTGTGGAGGCAAGTTGGAGCTAAACTGGAGGACAGTGGCCCTCCCGGAGCAAGTTTGAACACCCCCGTCTAATGCATGTTTACATAGAAAAACTATTTAAAAACGTTTTTACACACCTCAGCATCTAACATACTGCTGCAATTGATGTTGTAATCAATTTAGTGAACTAACAGGTCAGACATGACTGGTTTGGCAGCGTATATCTGCTTTGCAATACAGTAATAAACCATGCAATTAATGTCCCTCATCTCTTGGAAATTGATGAGATCCTTGTCTGTTGTTGCATTTCGCTGTCTTCTTTTGAGAGATTTAATGAAGCAAGAATGTTTATTATGAATTGTATTTATTTAGCAGCCCGTACTGTACACATTGCTATATGAGTGCTTGTGAGTTTGAGTGAACAGTCTGAATGTCTTATTAGTCCATATCGTTTAGTGTTTCCACAGAGTTTCTGTCCAAAGCGAACACTGATATTGATGTTTGTCTGTGGCATGCCAATGAATGTTTTACTTATGTATTTGTTAATGTCTCAGATTATCAAAATCATGTTTCTTCTGTTTTAAACATGTCAGCATTGTAGAACATTGTAGCACATAATAAACCAACCTGCAATAACTTTCCAGAGTGGTCACACTACTGATGATAGTTCAACACAGAAGCCCATTGTGAATTTGAATATCAAAATTGTGCAAATCCAGTGTGTTTAATACATGAAAGAACCTGAAAATAACACAGAATCAGAACTGAGATATGAAGTTGTATCTATGAGGATATGTCAGAAGCACTCTTTCAATATTGCCCTGGTTGATGAAAACATCTGAATTCAATTTCTCCTGGACATGGTTTGTTACACACTAGGTAGCAAGAGGCACCTAGTATCAGAGCACAAAACAGAGGGCCACCATGCTGGATTTCACTCATAAGGTGGAAAGTCAGAGGAGGTAAACAATTTCAGCCTGGAACCGTTGACAAAAATTTCAAGGCTTTTTGGATCATGAATAAAGCACTCTTAAAATGGAAGGCTCCAAAACGGGGTTTTTATGTTTTTCACAGGTTTTTTTGTTCAGCAAAGGACCTTTCAATGAACAGTTTTAAGATAACTATTCTTTTTTTAGTGTTTATTTTTTAAACACGATATTTTTGCAAATATCGGCAACATAGGTTACGATAAAATAAGGAAGGTGATTTAAAAGAGTTGATTCAAACTAAATTGAGCAAGTACAACTTTAATGCTCTCAAATTCAATTTAATGATGGATAATTGACACATCAGCAAAACCTTATGGAAAAATGTCAGAAATGTGTGTTACCTTCTGTTACATCTGCAGTCATCCCAAGGCATTCAGTTGGAGTTATAAATTTCACAAATTATTCCTTCAATTCGGTGATCAATGACAATTACAAAAGCCTCAAGATTTAAGTAGATGGGTTTAAAGTATGACTTTTTTTTGGCTCTTTTGAGCCTCTAGATCAGCAGTCATTAAAACAACTCATGCTGTGAGAATGCATCATACCCTACAGCATATAAATTTATACATGACATATATATCTTGGATATGCAGTATCTTCAGGGGACTTAACAAGTGATATGTTTTTTTGTATATGTGTATTAAATATTAATGCAAACAGACAAAATATGTATAATGACGTCCACCTAGGTTTTTTTGTGTGCAATAACACTAGGACTGTACCTTTTTTATTGTAACTGCTGCTCTAAAGCTTTAATTGTTTGTAATGAAATCTTTGCTTGGTCAGTTGAATGAGGATGACTCAACTGTATCCTTTTTCAAATTTCAGAGTCTATATTTTTCTGTGAGGGCCTCAGATTAGTATGAACTTGAGGATTGCTTGAAACATGTGTTGCCTAGTATTCTGCAGTTAGAATTCATCATGCACGTTGAACTTTTTGGTGGGGCACTACTAATAGGAAATCTCCAAAGCAATGTGATAAGAACAGGCTTAGCTTGGTCATGAGGCCAACATGCCTGTTTACAAAAAACAGCAATGAGGTGACCATAGGTCTTACTTGAGATTAATAACTTTCTGCTGTTTTCATTTTCATTAGATGTTAGAATATATTATATTATATAGTCTTATATGTGTATTTCCTCATTCATGTTTCTTTTACCACTATTTATACAAAGAATGGATATTAGTTAAACTCTCAGTAGAAAAAGAAAAAAGAGAGACGCATTTTCAAGACTTCCTGGGACTTTGGAATTGATTTAGAGACTTACAAAATATAGAACCTTAAGAGGTTCTGTCAGGCCCTTCATACAGAGCACAACAGGGCTAAACTTTAAGAAATATATGCTTTTTGCTATACAACCATAGTGTATGATTGCAGATATGTTATTTTTTTTTAAATTATCGAGCATTGATAGAGCAACAGATTTTGTGTGAAAATAAATCATAAAAGTGGTTTGTTTGTTTAAAAATCTTATAAATGTATGTGGGTTATGTCACTTCAGTTTGGGTTTCTAGTGTGTTGGTTGACAGAGCTCTGACACTGCCCCTTTGTGTCTTGTTATTGTGAAACCCCGCCCATCTTGTTCCCTCTTTTCCCTTTATTGATCCCAGCTGTTTCTGCTCGTTACCTTTCCTCATGTATTCCCTATTTAATCCTGGTATGTTCGTGGTCTTGTGTGGTGTTGTTATCGTTTGTTTGATGTCTTCCCATGGTTAGTACACGGCTGTGCCTACGTTGGTTTGTAGCCATGCTTCCTGCTTTCCTGTGATATGTTATGTGTTAGCTTGATCTTAGTTTTGTCCCTCTGTGGGCGTTTTCCTTTTGTATTTGGTTTTATTTTGTTACATTAAATATTCCCTTATGTGAAATGTGACAGTATGAGGTGGCAAGGTGGGCCTTTAACCACACAGCATGGGCAAAAGTCACAAAGTATTTACACAACTTTAGCTAAAATAATGTCTTTAATAAATATTCAAAACAATCACTTTAGCAAAGTTTGTAGTATTTTCGGTTTATTTTGATAATTGCAATAATTTGTGTTTGTTCAATTAGTATACAGTCATTAAAATTTGTTCATTTTAAAAATACAGGAACCAAATTAGAGAATCCATGATAATTTAATTTAGCTTTACAGTGCTTTAGCTTTACTCAATTTAATTTAGATTGACAGGATACAGGTGATTAAGATCAAAGCAAGGAAGCACAGAACTGTGACATAAGGAGGTCACCCATCTTTACATGTAATATTTACCATCTGAATCTAACCACTGTCTTGTCAACAAATATTAAAGTTAGTCAGCTGTTTATTATCATGTTAATTATCATGCCTTTAGCTCTTGCAGCAGGGGTGCTTTTTACCCCAACTGTAATGTATACTTTTACCTATTCATTGCTTTAATTATCTTGAACAAAGCTGAAAATCATTAACAAGACCTTTGTCTCAAAATGTAATCAATAATTTTATAGACTCTCAATTGACTACACAAATCTACAACATAAAAAAAAAAAATCTTAAATAAAATTTGCTCAGAATAAACTTTGCATTGCTTTCTGCGATTGCGTGTCAAGATTACCCGAAGCACGCACATAATATGTTCTGGTCCAGACACACAATAGCATAGAGCAGATCATATGTACAAGCTAGCGAATAGCTGAAAACGTATTGGATCCATTTGAATTCTGCACAGAAAAAGACACTTCAGTGGACCTTTAAGAAAAAAGTTATGCACAGAATTTTTGTGCAATCTTGTGATTTAAAAGAAAATATAGTCAAATGCACCTTTTACCCCAGTGCGCCTTTAGCCCAGTTGTAGTACCCTGTAGATTATTTTAGGGGGTTCCCATTATGGGATCATTTTATGGATTTAGATTTAATTTTGTTATGATTCATGAATTAAACGGCTTGTAAACACACTTTAACACTAGAAAATTTTAAATAACCCATTAAACATGAAAGTATTATGCAATCATAATGGCATTTTCCAAAAGCAATTTGGGTCTTAAGTAGCATTCATTTCTCCAAGCAAAATAAATAGATATTTAAAACTAAACCTTGGCTTATTTATTTTTTCTTCATAGTAGTCCAAGAACATTGTGTCTGCACAGAAACAGCCCTTGGGGTGCCCATCCGAGGAAAAGCACATCTGTTTTATATAAACACACTTTTAAATCTGTGGAGGAATGCAAGATATGAGGTAAAAATCAAACTTCAACTGTGCATGGCCATTTAGATGAAAATTCCAATCCACAAAAAAAGAAGCCAGCAACAATATAAACCAAACTTATTATTCAATAAATATTTAGATGCATGTGCACTTAAATTAGTTTACAATTAAAAGGGATTCATGAACGAACAGGCTCTTTAAATAAATGAATAGTAACCAGTCCAACGTGCATTTGAAATGATAAATTGTGTACTAATGTTCTTGCTGTGAGAAATTTCACTGCAATCAAAACTGAGACCCAAGCTCTCACCAGTGTGTATGGTGTGATATGAGAGTTAGAATAGAAGCACTGGTTTCAGTGAAGTGGAACGAGACACTGCTTCGTCAGCTGAAGCATGCGTGAATACACACCAATCTTGATTGGCTACTACAGTCTACAGGTGATGTCACAGAGCTGTCGCTGTCTATATATGGGCACCTTGAAAGATAACATAAGCTTCAAAAGTCTGAAGGAAGACGTTTACGTTTCTGCATTTCAGAAGTATGGCAATGGGAGACATTGTCTTGTTCCCTTTCTCAGGGAGCCAGAGTTATATACCCCACACATTCTCTTTTGAAGAGAATACAGTTGCAATCGAAATTATTCAACCCCCTTGATCTGCAAGACATTTTTTTGCAGAGAACATTTTATTAAAACAATTCAACAAAGGAATCAGTAAACTTTTGTAGAAAGTTTATTAATACACATTTGAGTGATTCTGAGTGAATCTGATTCTGTAAAGTTGCAGATTTTATTTTATGTATTCAAATTTTGTGCATAATTTTTTATTATTTTTAACCGCCAGTAAAAGCTTCCAAGTTCTTAAAAGATTGCAGCAGCTTACTGCAATCTACTACCCACCTGAAAATGCTTCCAGATCACTGATAATCTTTGGTTTTCCTATTACCACTGCATTCTTCAATTACTACCAAATATTTTCAATGAGATCAAAAGCTGAAGACTGTACATGTCACGTGACAAAATTCTACAAATTATCAATTATAATTATTATTATAAGTAGATTTGGATGTATATTCAAAATTATTCCAAAAATGTATGTAAGCTGAAATCCAGGCTGACTCAACTTGCATGAAGTTCATTACAGCAATTCATAATATAAGTCAGAAGTGTGTATGGACCCCGCATGCCTGTGTGCACTCACGATAACGTTTGGGCATACTCCTGATGAGATGGCAGATGGTGTCCTGGAGGATATAGTCTCAGACCTGCATCAGTGGACAGTCTGTGGTGCTACTTGACAACTTTGGATGTTCCAATCCATAATGTCCCAGAGATTCTCAATTGGATTTAGTTCTGGGGAATGTGAGGTTCAGTAAATGGTGTCAATGCCTTTTTGTTCTAAAATCTGCCTATACACTCTAGCCACATTAGGCCAGGCATTATCACACACCAGGATCCATTGAACCCAGGGTCCACTGCACCAGCATACGGCCTGAGAATCATCCCAGTGTCTAACAGCAGTAATGAAACCATTGACTAGCAAATGGAGGTCTCTGCAGTTGTCCATTACGTTGCCTACGGGATCTTCAAACTCTTTCACGTCTTTCAAGTGTGCTCAGTGTGAACCTGCTCTGTGAAGAGAACAAATGGACTTTCCAATTCTGGTTTTCTCTGGCAAATGCCAATCGAGTTTCACAGTGCCCTCGCGCCCTCATGCCAGCATCACAAAGTCTGTTTCTGACAGTTTGGTCAGAAATATGCATGCAGGCTGCTGAAGGTCAGTTTGTAGGGCTCTGGCAGGGCTCCTTCTGTTCCTCCTCGTACAATGGAGCAGATAAAGGTCCAGCTGCTGCGTTGTTGCTCTCCTCGTGCAATGAAACTGTGCTGGGAGGCACACCAAACCACCTTGTGACAACACATATGGATGTGCCATCCTTGAGGAGCAGGATTGCCTGTGCAGCCTGACTGGGTAGCAGGTACTGCCTCATGCTACAGACAGTGATGAGGACCCAAACAAAATCAAAACTAAAGACAAATTAGTTGGGATCAATTGTCTGTGGCCACCACCTGCAAAACATTCCCTTTTTGGGGGTTGTCTTGCTGTTGGTTTTTCAGTACCTTTTGTTACTTTCATTTGCACCAAAGCAGGTGAAACTGATTCACAATCACTTATTCTGCTTAATTTGACAGATTGACATCCTTGAAGTTTAATTGACTTGTTCCCTTAATATTTTGAGCATTGTATACCCAACTGACCTAGTTACCTCAACAGTTTTCTGCCTCCCTCTGCCACCTGGATTCCTTCTTCCTCAGCCCTCCCTGCAGACAGCAAATCCAATATGCTTATCTTAATTATTTACTCTATACAATAACAACTGAGAGGCATTATTTTCTTTTTATTTATTTATTGTCTTTTTATCATGATAGGACAGTGAGTAGACAGGAAGCGAAGTGGAAGAGAGAAATGGGAAATGGGATCATGAGACAGAACTTGAACTTGGGTCACCCGAGCTGCCCACAAGGCTATTAGAGCAGATGATAGGACATAATATTCAACTTGACCACAATGTTTTACTCTCCATCATTCAATGCATTTTGCCTGTACATAAATGTACTTTTATGTTATGTCATCATAGATTAAAATCTATAAAATATTTTTTTTATTGCATTTATGAAGAAAAGGCTCAGCACCCAAGGCTCTATCGGTTACAGCCTGATGTACTGCGTCTTTGTGCAGATTGCTGAGACGTATTGCCAGCAAAAGCCATTTCAGAATATATTTGTGATTTAGTCTTAGGAGACTTAGGAGTCTCTTCACTACCCCTAACTTTTCACAGATTTAGGAGCTGGTTTAGGGCTAAAATGCTTTGTGAAATACTCTTAGAGCAAAGATTTAGGTCCATTATTGTTTTTAAGATTCTCTCCTAAATCGGCAAGTTAGGAGTTACTTTTAGCCTTGAGATGTTTTATGAATATGGCCTCTGGAGTGAGGTGCAGAGACATTGTTTGTGCTGTTCACTGTGTAAACATGATGGTTATTGTAGTTGTAGACTATAATTCATACTCCCTGTGAGATTTGAAGCTGGCTTCTGCAAACTATCTTCACTAAAATTTTCATCAATTGACTGGACTTCTGACTCCTGGTATTCATTCATCCAAATCTGGTCCCCTAAACTCTAAGCCTGCATTTAATCATCTCTCTTGCTCTAAAATTAACGAAAAAGAGTCAAGTGCAAATTAAGAATAAAAATTAAATGTGAAATATCGCTAATGTATTTAATCTCACTGTATTAACCAATGTCTTTCCTGCTGACATATGATGAAGCAGTTCAACCATAAGCAAAACACCATATTTGTTTACATTTTTATTTTTATTGCCAAGTAGGAGTGTTGAAATATATTCCCATTCCTATTCCTCTGCAATTCAGAAAGACAACACCGCTGAAGTGTATTGACTTTACTTTTCAGGAAGTAATGCAATGTTGTAACATTACTTTTCAAAGTAACTTTCCCCAACACTGACAGGCACCAGCTGATCTTCATCTCACACCTGATCTTCATTTGTCCAGCTGAAACTCAGACGAACCTGATGACACTCAGTGATCAGTGATCAACTAAAAACAATTTTTTTTTATGCGTTTGGGCCATTCAGTTACATTACAATAACCGTGATTGTCTCTGTGTAAACTGCAAAAATGCAAATGTGTGAAAAATGTGACATACATATTACGTGTTCTTTCTATAGGCGCTATAAAAAAAACTATACTTTTTTTTTTTTTTTTTTTTTTTTTTTTTTTTTAAAGTGACCTTGCCAATTACTGGTCTGGCATGCATGATACAATGTTTGTAATTGTTTTGCGGATACGTGTGAATGAAGCTAATTTTGACATGTTGTCATTGTCGTGTAAACACCCTGAGAATCAGATGAAAATGTTCCTGATAAGCAGATAAGGAGGAGTGGCTTTTTGAAAATATCCTTTTTTAACTTCTCATTGAACTATGTTGAGGAAGTCACAGAGGACATTGTTAGTGCTGTCAATTCAATTACCTCCTCATCATCTTAAAAAAAAGAAAAGAAAGACACATGGTGAGAATTGGCTAATTAATCCAATAATGACAGTACGTGTTGAAATGTGACCTGAATGGATGATGATGTGATAAGAAATTAATGCATCTTGACACCAGCAGTGTTGTTTTTTTAAAAACATGATTTACTTGTTAATGAAACCATTCTCTACTTCAAAAGGAATATCATTTACATAGCTGGTGTTTTTTATTTATACAATCCTCTGTTGGCTTTTCCAACATGGGACTTAAAAATGTTCTCCTCCTACTCACAATCTGGCCATTCCACCGTGGGATAATTATCTCCAAATTGTGGACTTTAAAAATGTAGAAATAAATGGGATGAGAATCCTGTGGAGAAACAAGCAGGCATTGTAATAAGGTTAGCTGGGACGTGAATCAGCATCAGCATCCAGAGATCTGTGAATGAATGTCGACGTGAGCCTGTGGTGGTGATGGTGCATATATCAACACCATCATCATTGAAGAGGTCAAAAGAGGATCTTGGCTTCAAATACAGTTCATAAATAAATAAGCATTTAAAAATAAACTTAAGGCACATCTAAAGGCAACGTTGACATTTCGGTATGTCTCCTGACCTGGCATAGGTGATCTGGCAACTTGTTTGTAGTATCTGAAAGTCAGACCAAATGGCAGACCAAAGGGTGAGAGAACAACAAACACCGGTGGGATCAAAGCTAATCCATCAAAGTGTGTTGGCCAAGTAAATTAGTCTGGGACGGAAAGATAACTTTATATTAGGTCTGTTCATTACTCTCTGTCTGCTCAGTCCTTACATAACTGCAAATTCAACCATTCAGTTTTGATTTAAAATGATGCATGTCTCTTCTAATATATATGTTGTTGTGGAATGTCTGTAGTTCATTTAGAATATCAATGTTTTAATTGATTTAACGTAGCATTATTAGTATTTTTTTGTTGCAATATTCATTCTGCTTGAGATCTGATTGGATTTCCTGAGACCAAACAGATTATGATTTTTTTCTGTTTCTGATATACTAATCAACTGATTTATTTATTCATTTTCACTTTTAAACAAAACTAACTAAATAAAGGGACAAATCAAAGTGTCAGATTTTCATTAGAATTGTTTTCTCCCACATTTAATTCTATTCTTGCTTTTAATGCAACATTATCTCTGCTTTTTTTTTGGTTACTTATAATTGTCATTTAATTTTTTGCTTAAAAAATGTTGCTTTATGTGCTAAAAACCATCAGATAATTTCTTTGTATATACTGTTACAATAATCTTTGATGATGATGATGATGATTATTGTTATTATATTTCTTATTTTTCTTAAAAAATTTTTAACACTAATGCTGTGAGAAGATAAAGTATAATTAAGTAGTTAGTCATGAGGAGTTTTAATATATATATATATATATATATATATATATATATATATATATATATATATATATATATATATATATATATATATATATATATATATATAAACTTCAATGATAATGTAACGATTCATTTAATTCAAGATTGTTAATGCAGCCTTTCAGTCCACTAGAGTGCACTGTTACATCACACACACTGCATTAGTTTCAGCTTCATTCTGCATTACGTCATAGTTCCACCTACCCATACTTATTTCTCACGAAATTGAATAAAAATTACAGATGTCAGACATTTATTATGGTACAATAAGCCATTATATGTTTGCACACAAAGCATAACATTTTCAATTTCAAAAACCACACACTGACTCCTGCTGCAACCGATAATGAATGCATCATGAGTCACTGAATCATGAAATCAAAGAACTGCCTGCAGAGGGAAGGCTTGCTCAGTACCTCACCATGCCCACAGTGAGATTATTTATTTATTTAATTGGCTGAAAAGGCGGTCCTCAAGTGTATATAATGAAAAAGAGAGAAAATCCAACAGCATTTTACATCTAACAAGCTAACAGTACTGTGATAAATAATTCACTGATTAGAATCAAAGACAGTGACAACATTGCCCTAAATGAACATGAACAGATTGTGACAGATAGGGCATATATAATAGGGGGAAGAGAAGTTTTGCTCAGTGGGGTTAGTGAATCCGTTTCAGCTGTTTTGAAAAACTGGCCTACCTGCTCAAGAGACTAGTAGGCTATCTAAAGTCAGCATGAAAGAGAAGTTGTGATAGTCTTTTCATTCCTATTGTGCTGTATATATATCTGTATCTATATATCTGAGTGAAATGTCTTTTAGAACAAGAAGCAATGTAGGGTGTTACTTCATTTTATCCATCTAGAATTCATTTGATTGTTGTGGTTTGCTATTGCTGCGATCACATGCAAGTCAAAAACAACTAGGGCCCGCGAAATGTGGTCCTAGAACTGCAGTCCTGAAACGACAGTCTCCAGTACTGCATGAATTTTCAGTGCTTCTCCAATGGAAGGCTGCATCCTAGTGAGGCTTTGTCCTCAGCATTAAATGCTAGAATGAGACGGTCTAATACAGGGTTGTCCAAACTCAGTCCTGAAGGGCCACTGTCCTCACTGTACAGCATACCATTAAATCTGTGTTTTGAGAAAATGCTTTGTATTAAAACTCTTTATGTTAACTGGCTGTCTATTAATGGTAATTCAATACAGTGGATGACATTTGTTGTCTCCCTGTGGCGTACATTATTGGCAGTTTAGTTTTTTTAAGTGAATGCAGGTAAAGTGGGCTGTTTAGTACTGTGCTCAATGGATTTACACTTTCAGAGCATGACAATAGTCTTTAATAAAAGATTGTAGCGAATCAGCTCAAGATAATTGTTTAAACGACGTCCGCTGATTCTCCACCATTATATGTAGCGAAATCAGCTCAAAGGCAGTCAGGGTAGCGGGATCTATGTACACAGTTTGATCATGTGTGAGGACCAAATATGCACATAGATCCAGCTTAAAGGGAATTGTGTATATTGATAATTAATCATAACGGATTACAATTAATTATGAATACAAATAGCTTGATTCGGCTTATAGAATTGATTAATTCTAGCAATGAGTTCAAAGCAGCGGCCATATGTGCGCTCATACGAGCCGCGCGATATTTATGAACTTTAACAAAGATCTTCTTCATCGTCATAAAGAAGAATCTTTCATTATCGTACCAAAGTACTTAGCATTGTAGCAAGATGCAAACGTAGAAGTGACTTACTCAAGAATAGTACAGAATCAATCATGTGTGATTATATATACAGTGTTTTATTAAACAAACTACGAAAACAAACGTTAAACACAAAACATAGATAGACTTAATGGAGAGAGAGAGAAAGAGATGCTTGAGAGAGAGAGAGAGAGAGAGAGAGAGAGAGGCGACATTCCTGTAGACAATTAAACCTTTGAGAAAACCAGCATGGAAATTCACCTTTAAAAAGGGGCATATAGCTTTTAACACATTTAGATTTCGTAAACGATGCTTGCATTGGGTTCTCGTGTGTGTGGATGTTACCCAGTCTTGCGTTGAGAGAGTTGCTTTGGTTGGATGCTGGTTTGTTCCTTGAGTCCTTTGTTTGAGACGCGGGAGATTCAAAGTGGCTTTGTCTTGAAGGTGTGGTCGCCAGAGGCTTGCTCGCAGGGCCTTCCGGCCCTGCAAGCTCCCAGGGGTTGAGGAGAGATCAAGAGAGTCGAGAGAGTGACGAGAGAGAGAGTGACGAGAGAGAGAGCTGTTTGAATCTCAGTGGTCTTATAGAAACATTAGGACACTCCCACACCTTGGCTGTGGAGCCAGTCGCTGGCTTGGAGGTGGATGCTGGGAAGTTTCCTTTTGTCTCTGTTCAACCTAATCTGCATAGTTTATGATCCTGTGTGGAGCTTACTCAGATTTGATCAAACAAGGGTAGAAAATATGTAATGCATTTCAGCATTAAACAAAATACAGATTGAGAAAGAGCAGGCTGAACGAATTCAAATGATACCAAGCAAGGTAGAAAGACATAGAGGGGTTTCGTTTAAACGATTATACACATTTAAACATCTAAATGAACTACCTAAAATAACTAAAAAGACTACACATGGAGGGCATGCATACATACATACGAATTCATCAGTGTTATACGATTTTACATAGTGTATGTAGGCATTTTTGTATATTCCATGTGTGTGTGTGTGTGTGTCAGGAGATGGGGGGTGTGTGTGTGTCTGTGTAGATGCTAATGCTGTGGAATGTGGGTGTCAGGAGATGGTCGGGGGAACACAGGGTTTTTATGGCCCCCAGGGCCATAAAGTGACCGTGAGTGAGACAGAGCGGCATTTCTAAGCTTTCAAGCCTCATTCTGTTCATTCAAAAAGTCACAATCAGATATTTGTTTTTGATCGATCAATTTGAGACACCGTCCAGACGCTACAAGATACACAATGCATCAAAGGAAGAGACCCTCATGGTTAAAGGTAGAAACCCCTCTGAAATAAGACTTTATTTTTTAAATTACTGTATAAGGTTGCTCACTAAATGTAAGTGGGCTTGTGTCTCACAAGGGATGAAGAGGATTGACATTAAAATATCAATATCGCTAAATGTATACAAATAATATTGTGACCGTTCCTGTTTTGTTTTGTACTACAGTTAAAGGGATTAAAATGCAAAGACTAACATGTTTAATAATTTGTTAGTTTTCTTGTAAGGTGTTTGAAAATTGCTGACCCACTTTGGTTGAATGTGTTAGATATGATCAGTGTTGGGGAGTAACTGGTTACATGTAATGGCCTCAAGTAATTTAGTTACAAAATAAATGTTACTGTAATCTGCTGCAGTTACTTAGAAAAATTGTGTAAATAAATTACAGTTATTTATGAAAATGTTAATGATTACAAAGGGGTTACATCTGAATATTTTCTGTAAATAGCTAGGATATTAATTTGTTGCTTTGCCTGTTTCTGATGTTCACTATGCCTTCCGTTTAAAGGCTGTAAAGCAATGTTATTTGAATAATTTTGATGGTCTCTTGTTTGAATTTGCTGCACATTACTTCTGCCGTTTACATTAGTTCACATTGCTGCTGAAAGCTTTGCTTCACAGTGGAACTTTAGGAATCATTTCATCCAAAATTTGTATTTTCACCTCAGAACGTAAAAAGATGTGCTAAATCTGATTATGTGATGTCTGTGCTTTAAAATGTAATTATTATAATCCTAATGTAGATGATGAATATAGGCTTTAAAATATGGGCACAATTTAAGTTCATTTAAAATGTTTAGAGAAAACATAGACATACAAAAGTTTTACAATATCGTTACCATTTTAAATGTTCATCTGATAAAATTTTTGTTAGCTTATTTGTTGTTGCATGTGTTATAGTCCTATTTTAATTTCATGTAGAGTTCATTTTCATTCATATCCTGACTTCTCAATATTCTGATATTCAGATTTGATCAAATTGAATGTCAACTCAACACAATATCAATGTTCTATCAGTTGTTTTTAATTTCACACATGATACACCCAATCTGTAGCCCTAAATAATTTAGCCTATTTAGCATGGGTAATTTTTTTTGTACTCGTCTGTGTATTTTGTGTGAAAGGGAAAATGGAGAACAGGAGTGGGAGGCGGAGGCGACAGAGAGCGAATCGTGGCTCCGAGTCAAAACGCTGAGCCCTCAGGGATAAAACGGCCTCTCACGCCTCTCTGGTGCTGCTTTATATTCGCTCAGCTCGTTCATAAGCCAACGTGCTGCAGGGTCACATGGTGCAAATGACCAAACCTGTCCCACATGGTTCACATTAACTTCAGACTTAATATAAGTGGTTGCTTTCTTTTTTGATAGTGTATTGGAGTGTGTTTTTAATGTGTAACCGTCCTGCCTCTGCAGAATTGTTACTACACTAATTGAATGGTTTCATGCAGGTTAAGCAAAACACATTTTCATGTCACATTTTTAAAGCTTTTGAGAAAATTACTATAGATTGGTTCAGATTACAGGATGCCAACACAAAATATAGTTGTTGAGCCCACAGACATGCCTTGAGACATTATAATGTTCTTTACTACTTGCATAATATGTAGTCTAATTTAGCATGACACTGTGTTTTTTGTGTGTGTTTGTTTTACCATACTAATAATAATATTGACATATCTGGTTCAAACAAACACTGGTGAAGTGGCTGACAGGAAACATTATATCCTGGTCGGTTTTATAATTAAAAATGATTTATACAGCAGCAAGTTGTTCATGTTCATTAACAACATAATAGAATCATATAAACTGTCATTTAAGGACAATTACATGCTCAGTTGTGCAGAATAAACACAGATTACACTCAAATGCATGCTTTGTTGTGTTTTATCCCATCACTTTTATTTAGTGGGCTTATAGACACAAAAATATTTTGCTTAATCAGTTTTCCATAAAACAAATCTAAGCATCCTTAAAACAAAACAAATTTACTTAAGCAAAGATGAATGTATCTTACTAACCTACATTTATTAAATGTAAGCCTAATTGAAATTTGGTTAAATGAATGCTTAAAATGCAAAATAGAAAATGTTGTATGCAATAAACACACCAAAAATAAGAAACGGGCAGAGTGGTGACAAAGTCATCCAAAAAAATAAAAATAATAAAAGAAGTGAGGTGAAGGCAGGCTAGACAAGAACATATCGTCATCCTCAGAAGAAATTATCCTGGAAATTAATCTGTTCACCATTTAGTTTAGCATAAATGTTCTCTTTTTTAAAGAAATTTTTGTTTTAAAATATAGTGGAACTCTTTATTCTGTGACATCTTGTTTAAGCAGATGCTATGCTGAGAAGAGAAGAGCAGAGAAGGCAGTGTTGTGTCAAGTAAGTCATATTGAAACCATTTCTTGAAAGGTGTGTGTGAGAGAGAGAGTTTTAAAATACAAAACAGAACAATATTCAAATATAATCAATTGTAGTAATATTCACTCCAATATACAAAAGCAGACAAATGATTTTAAGTTTGCTGTCAAAAAACCCTACTGACAGCTGTGCAAAAATAGCTTTGGGAAACATTGTTTCTTGTTTGAAGTCTGCCTGCGATAATGAGGTCTGCCCGTGTTTGTGTGCAGAATTTTTTAACACAGGCTTGCTACATGACCAGAAAAAAATGAAAACACCTGGTTACAGCATCTTTGCCAGGGGACGTTTTCATTTGTAGTAAATAATAAACCTACCGGTACTTCAACCCAGATAGGTGTGATGTGACTGGTAGATAGCACTGCTGGCTTCTTGAGTGGATCATAATCCTGTTTCCTGAACTGGCACTTAAACAGACTCAGTCACACTGCATGTGGATTATTCACTCACAAAATAACCTCTTCACTGCATTGTGGCTAATGGTTTGAGATGAAAACCTTTTGATAGGAGCAGACAGCATGAGGCATCCGTTTATGAGGAGGGAGAAGAAGCCTATATATTGATCCTGTCTTAACCCATTAGCCTTATCAGGAAAATAGGTTTGAAATTCTCCACTGAGATTTTATGAGAAAAAAATAGCCTGAGGACTTAATGAAAATGACAAGAACTAACAGAAAAGGTTCTATAGCAGAAAACAAACCACAGGATGCACATGTAAATAACACTTAGATTATTAAGATTATTAAGACAGTCATTACTCCAAATCTCAATGGTACAGTGATTATGACCTCTGGTGTTGAGACATTAAAATTACATCTATGACATTTCACTAATGTTTAGATCTGTAACACTTTTTGAGTGTGGTGTGGTTCATATTTTTGCACCGCTTTTATATATAATAATACATCTTTTCAATAGTAGTTTTGGTTTTGCCAGAGATTTGTACTAGGGAAACATGGTTTAAAGTCTGGAATAAGAATAAATTGGAGCTGTATTGAATATTACACTGCAATCTGGTGAGTCTTCTGCATTTCCACAGATAATCTTGAACAGTGTAACTGCGCAAGCCTTAATGCATACATTTAATTGTGTGCATGTGAGCCATAAATCCAGAACAATCCTAATGCTCATTCATTACATTATGTGTCCATAAAATGGTATTCATCTAAGCTAAACTGAATCTACAAACACTTCAAAATGTCTGTTTTTCTAAATGATTACCAACTAATCCAATTTCACTAATTAACTCATATAAATACTGCTAAAAGCATTAGTGAATGCCTGAATTTATGATTTGCCAAGCTAATATAACAGAGATGTTATACCAGTTCAGTGAGACTCCATCCTTATAAAAATTCTGTGCAGATGCATAAATCTGTTTGAAATTAAATCAAGAGGCTTGAATGGATTCCAGTGCACGCCATTGCACTGATGGTCTGATTAGACGTATTATTGTTAAGAAAACCATCTTCTTAAAGCCTGGTTTTAAAACACCAACAGGGATAAAATTCTAACCCAACACAGCCCAAAATGTGAACTAGGATTAAAGTCTACATGAAGTGCAAGTTGTGATAATCTTCTTCCCCATTGGGATGTATATCCGAGTAAAACGGTATCATCAGAGAAGAGATGTTGCTGCAATAGGGAAGGGAATTCATTAAGAGGTCACAAACAGTGTGTGTGTGTGTATAAATCTCATCAATATAATATTTTTAATCATTTTACATTTACATTTATTCTAAAATAATAACTAACTAGAGTAACAATTTAAACACTACATTTTATTTGTAAGCTGATGTTCAGCGATCACCTGCAGAGTATGGGAAAGTTACTTTTAAAAGTAATGCATTGCAATATTGTGTTTCTTTGCTTAGTTAATTTTTATGTTAAGAAATGTCTTATGTTACGTTCTTTTGCTCATCTGGGCTGCACTTGCTTGTTTGTTTTTAACAAGAGAAAGTTCTATTTTTGGCACAGCTAAAAACCCTTTCATACCAAAAGTGAAATGGATAAACCTCAGGCTGAATTAAATGCAAATTCAGACCTGTACAGTAGAGGGCGCGGATCAAAAAACCTTTCAGCTGTCTTTCTGGATTGCAGAAGGATAGAATGCAGAAGAAGTCACTTCAGCAATATATACAGGGAGTGCAGAATTATTAGGCAAATGAGTATTTTGACCACATCATCCTCGTTATGCATGTTGTCTTACTCCAAGCTGTATAGGCTGGAAAGCCTACTACCAATTAAGCATATTAGGTGATGTGCATCTCTGTAATGAGAAGGGGTGTGGTCTAATGACATCAACACCCTATATCAGGTGTGCATAATTATTAGGCAACTTCCTTTCCTTTGGCAAAATGGGTCAAAAGAAGGACTTGACAGGCTCAGAAAAGTCAGAAATAGTGAGATATATTGCAGAGGGATGCAGCAGTCTTAAAATAGCCAAGCTTCTGAAGCGTGATGATCGAACAATCAAGCGTTTCATTCAAAATAGTCAACAGGGTCGCAAGAAGCGTGCGGAAAAACCAAGGTGCAAAATAACTGCCCGTGAACTGAGAAAAGTCAAGCGTGCAGCTGCCAAGATGCCACTTGCCACCAGTTTGGCCATATTTCAGAGCTGCAACATCACTGGAGTGCCCAAAAGCACAAGGTGTGCAATACTCAGAGACATGGCCAAGGTAAGAAAGGCAGAAAGTCGACCACCACTGAACAAGACACACAAGCTGAAACGTCAAGACTGGGCCAAGAAATATCTCAAGACTGATTTTTCTAAGGTTTTATGGACTGATGAAATGAGAGTGAGTCTTGGGCCAGATGGATGGGCCCGTGGCTGGATTGGTAAAGGGCAGAGAGCTCCAGTCCGACTCAGACGCCAGCAAGGTGGAGGTGGAGTACTGGTTTGGGCTGGTATCATCAAAGATGAGCTTGTGGGGCCTTTTCGGGTTGAGGATGGAGTCAAGCTCAACTCCCAGTCCTACTGCCAGTTTCTGGAAGACACCTTCTTCAAGCAGTGGTACAGGAAGAAGTCTGCATCCTTCAAGAAAAACATGATTTTCATGCAGGACAATGCTCCATCACACGCGTCCAAGTACTCCACAGCGTGGCTGGCAAGAAAGGGTATAAAAGAAGAAAATCTAATGATATGGCCTCCTTGTTCACCTGATCTGAACCCCATTGAGAACTTGTGGTCCATCATCAAATGTGCGATTTACAAGGAGGGAAAACAGTACACCTCTCTGAACAGTGTCTGGGAGGCTGTGGTTGCTGCTGCACGCAATGTTGATGGTGAACAGATCAAAACACTGACAGAATCCATGGATGGCAGGTTGGCTATATTGGGTGACTGAGGTGGCTATATTGGTCACTGATTTGGTTTTTGTTTGGTTTTTGAATGTCAGAAATGTATATTTGTGAATGTTGAGATGTTATATTGGTTTCACTGGTAAAAATAAATAATTGAAATGGGTATAAATTTGTTTTTTGTTAAGTTGCCTAATAATTATGCACAGTAATAGTCACCTGCACACACAGATATCCCCCTAAAATAGCTAAAACTAAAAACTACTTAAAATATTGATACAAAAATATTCAGCTTTGATATTAATGAGTTTTTTGTGTTCAGTGAGAACATGGTTGTTGTTCAATAATAAAATTAATCCTCAAAAATACAACTTGCCTAATAATTCTGCACTCCCTGTAAAAGGAAAAATCAACCACAAATGTGATGTTTATCTAAAGTTAATTTAGCTTATTAGTATGTTTGAATTAGATAATTGAAAATCAGTAGTAAAAGTATTTTTGTATTAATTAACATATTTAAATATTGCAAGTTTGCAAAATATTCTGAGCTTGCATTGCATGATTTTTATTCATTTTGAGGAATACTGCGTCGCCGGCATGGCTCGCCGCAGTCTATCACTCTCTATCTAGAGTTGCTAGTGCTCCTTTTGAGATCATGGGAGTGAGGTTTATCTGCACAGCTCTCACTCACTGGCCTCCTCTTAAACTTCACTCCCATCCAGGTCATGGCACCAATGTAACCCCTCAGGGCCTGAGATGAGTAAATGCCTGTTTAAGTTTAGTCTAGAGCTGCAATAACCATTGTGTTTACACTGTTATCAAGGCAGTGTGTGATGTGGAAGGATGAGGACCGCATGTTTCAACTGAATCTCTCTTTATCAAACAAAACAAAACACTTTAAATAACTAAACAAAAGAAGCACACTTGTGCAACAACTTGGAGAAACACAGAACACAGAGAGAACATCCACACACAAGGTAACATTGTCAACAATCGACTAGGACTAAGGAAAACATGAGGGTTTATATACCAGAGGAGATAGGGAACAGGTGACAAGACTTACAAGAAAGTGATTGACACAACAGGCGAAGGACACGGCACAGGAAGTACCAGGAAGGGAACAGGAAGTGAAGAGACATGACAAGACTATGACATACACATCGCAGTCAGCACATGGGAAAATAAAGTAATTTATTTCAAAAAGTAACTCAGATATTTTGTTTTAATTTAAAAGTAATGCGTTACTTTATTAGTTGTCCCTAAGCCTACTTTTAAGAATGTTGCACTTTGCTTTACTACAAGATCTTGCTGGGGCAAGAGAAAGAGAGAATGTGCTGTTGTACGTATAAAAACGTTTACTAGCTGCGAACAGATGTTACGGCATTCAGATTAATCCAGATTTATCAACATTAGAACGAAGACAAGAACAAACTTCTTTCGGGTTTCCCAAAAACTCCACCTCGTCTGCCATCGGTAAAAGAACAGGACAGTCCTGCCTCAGGCTTACACAATTGGTTACGCTTATGTTGTTAGGCTAGGCTGGGTGGATGTTTCACAAACAATTGTGATGTTGTGATAAAGCCACAGAGACACAGTGTTTACACAGATTTTTCAGAGAAAACAGCCTACAAATAGTTTACTTATAGCTGTCTCTGCCTATTAAGCTGAGATAGGAAAAAATATTTTAACATCGAAAAAATTACACACTTCAGCTCTTACAAACCTCTGCTCTTGGGGCCATCGGGATGTCTGCAGCAATTCGAAGGGTGAAAAGTGATGATACCGTAGATTTGAAACTGGATAAATCTCACCCTGTGGCTGATATAAACTTCATCTCTCAGAAAAAGAAAATGCACTGTGCTGTGAAATCATCATCAAGAAATGCACCACTACACAATAATAGGTTGTGAAAGCAATCATTGCCCTTTAGCATTAAACTCAGGTTCTCACAAAGGAAGGGTTAGGGAGAGAATGCTGACTCGATAGCTTCGAATGAATTAGGGGCCGTTAGCTCTGTGGAAACCACTGAACTGAATGTGATAACTTTTCTTTTGCTAATTTAAACGATGGGAACAGGCTAAACTCAACCCAGGACTTAAAAAGTTAATGTGCCTAGCTAAACGTATATCTGCCAATGGGAAATCTGATCTGAAATTGTTCATTCTCTTAAGATATAATTACGAAGATACCATATATGTCAGGGTTCTGTCACTTCGGTCTTGTTTTCTTGTGTTTTGTAACAGAGCTCTGACACTCCCTATTGTCGTGTCTTCGTCTGAGCGCGAGACTTCGAGTGTTCTTTAGTGAGCTCTCCTGTCTGTGGCTTGTCTTGTGTGTGGGGCATGGTGTTCAGATTCCGACACATCGGTCTTGTTCGGTTTCGGCTTTGTGTCTGGATTCGGACATTCATTTTCCTTGTGTTTGTGTTGTGTTCTGAATGCACGAGACGAGTGTTCGCTCGTTGTTGTGTGCTCTATGCTTTGTGAGTGTGTGCAGTTTTGAGGTCACTCGAGCTGTGAGCTCTCTTGTCCGCGTGTGTTGTCGTGTAGCATGCAGTTCATGTCCACATTGGCCACATGCTTTCATGTATTACCCTGTGTTGCGCACAGCTTGTGTATTCACTGGCTGCGTGCTATCATTTTGTCTTGTTTTGTGTGGACATATGGCTTTTGAGTGTTCATGTCATGTCTTTGTCTGAGCACATGTCTATTGTGTCTATTAGCCTTGGTGAGCACTGACGTCTTTCAAAAACATAAAAGAAAATCTTACATACCCCAAACTTTGAATGGTAGCGTGTATACGTATTTTCAAAAATGTTTATAATTCCTCTGTGTCACGGTTGTGTGGAGAGGAAGAAATGAGACAACAGGATAACTGAAAAGATTTTAACACGAAAACTCAAATAAAACACTTTAAATGTACAAACAAAAATGGCACATCTAGTGCAAAACGGCTCATTCTTGAGAACAGGAAGCGACCAGGAGAAACACAACATTATGCGGACAATAAACGGACATATACTGAAAGAAACACAGTGGAGATTTTCTAAAGGGCTGAATGAGGGAACAAGACACAGCTGACAAGACTAACGAGGTAAGTGATGATGAGTGAGTGGATAAACATTGGGAAATCACCGGAGGAACCAGGTAGTAAACATCTTCATCTATACCTGCATTGTGGTGTATAAATTAGTTAATAAAAGATGACTTGTTAAAGACTGTAGAAAAGGAAATAGTGGAGGAAATTATAGATTTTTATTGAAGTTATCTGATAATTCTAAAACCATTTTGTTTTAAGGGATATTATGAGCCACAGAAAGGCATGCCTGCAACCTTTAGACCAAAAATCACAATGGCTAATCTCAACTCTCCGATTTTGGTGTTACGAAAGGAAGGATAAAAGAGGCCATTTTTTTAGTAACACCAAGTATAGAACATGTATTCACAAGACAAATGCGCTAATACACAAAAATCTGTTTAGTGTAAACTGCAAACAACTGTCATAAAACGTTGAAAGGCAGGCACTGACGTCACTGCCATTACATGATCCGTTACGCTTTCCTCACTGTTAAAATCCCAGACACTCATCTCTGCAGTAAAAAGACAATCTCTGGAGGGCATCCCCGTTACGTGTTTTTCTAATTGCTGTCACCTGTCATCGAGCTTTCCTGTCATTTACTGTGGACTACTTTTATGCTGAGCTATACCCCACCCCCAACCTACTTTTTAAAACATTGTTCCTCCCCGTTTAATGACAGAATGAGAACCATTTCCAAGCATTGATTCTGACAACATATCACATAAATTTCCCTTTTTGTGAGTTTGTTGTAGTAAAGTATGCGTGGAACCAATGAAGAGTTGATTAAAAATCGCTTCATGAGCTCATCCCCCCCGGGAACTGGTCAGAGAATGAAGCAGGGCTCGTGCAGGCTGCATGCTGTCATCAGGCGCTGCGGCAGCAGTGGGCGGCACACAGAGCACTGCTGCCAGTCGACAGCATGCTGGCACCAGACTCTCCTGAAACCTCATGCCCTCTCCTGATTAACATTACTCAGAGGCCCAAGCGAGGGCCCTCGCTCTGTCACATCCTTATGTAAGTCCAGAGTGTTTTTGCCCTATACATGTCAGAATTGGACTTGAGGCTTTACCATATGGTGCTCTCGCGCTCCGCAGTCTATATCCACATCCACAGGCTTCAGGCTCCAAAACTTCAACCTACACAAGAACTCCTGTCCCTCATAATGAAGGAAACTGCCCTGTGTGGTATGAGTAGATAGACAGCAACAGGGATGCCGCTGACATTTTGTCAAGAGAATGGCACAGCATTGAATGTACGGTACGGACTCCAGACTTTCCAAATAGCTACCAGGACAAGAGTAGGCGGCAGTTGATTGTTAAGTGCCTGACAGATTACTTTCAAGCTTCATGTGAGCTTGCAATGTTAGAGAGTGGTCTTACCATGTCAAAATGATGGCAATAAGAGAGTATTATAGGTGTTGACTGAGCAATGTGTAGCCAGCCTGGGCTGAGTTTTAAACACCATTACTCTCCTACCTCTCTTTCACTCTCTTGTTGAAAGTGATCATGTTTTCCCCCCACTTCACTGTTTTTCTGTTAGTATTCCATGTGTCTTGACAGGAAATGACATCAGCTCTTGCACAAGCCAAACAATCTGTATATTTTAGGCAATTTAAAATGGGTGCTTCTTGCCCTTTAACTTTTTATTCAGCTGGTTTTTTTTTTATTGTGCGCAATTCAAGTGCAATCACTGAAACAACTGTAAAACTGTACTTGAGTAATTATGTGTATGAAATGTTAAATGAATTATTCATGCTTACTATAATTAGTTATAATTAGGCCCAGGTCCAACTTAACAGAAGGCATTGCTTCCTACAATTAAAGATTTATCAAACAAAATGAGGAACTATCTCAGTGGACTACTTGTAGTTAATTTAAACTAAAAAAAGCAGTGTGTCGCCTGACATCAGGGTGCAATGCAAGAGGCATCTAAATAAAACATTCATTGTACATGTCTTTTTAGTCACATTTATAAGTTTAAAGTTAAGCATTCACTTACAGCTTCTCTCCCCCTGGAAAGTAATGCATGAGAGATCTTCTTATTTTGCATTTAACATTTTCCCCATTGTTTTCATCAAGTTAGATATGTCTACTTTTGTGGTCTTTGCTGTCCAGCCACTCTGCTTAGATCAACAGTTTAAACAGCATATGGTATTGTTTTAATAATTATTTATGATGGACATAGTTTCAAAACAGTGGCAGATTATTATATGTACATATTTGTTGTATTTATTATTTCAAGAAAACCTTTTCTTACAGATTTCTCTCTGTCTCGGTCTCGGTCTCTGTCACTGTCTTTCTCTCTCTCTCTCTCTCTCTCTCTCTCTCTCTTCAGGAGTAGATAAAGTAGATAAAGCAATCAATCAATTGATTCATGTTACTACAAGATGTCAGGCCCTGTGTAGACTGTAGTAAGTGCACAATCACAAAGGACAACAAAAGGAGTCTTTAATATAAATTCCTCTACTAACACAAAGGAGAAACACAAGGAAGAAGATCAGGAAATAACCATGCTTAACATAAACAATACCGGACCATGAAACAAAGGAAATGGACAGCTTAAATACAAGGGAGAGTAATCAACTGAACAAAAAAGGTGCGTAGAACTAATTAACAAGGAGACAAACTGGGGAAAGCCAGAACAGGGACAATGTGAACCAAAACAGAACAAAAATGTTACACACAAAGCACCTTTTTTAGGTTATAATTTTGTTTACTGTAAAACAAAGACTGCCATATTTAATCCATGCCACTGCGGTTTAGTAAAACACTGACGACTGATCATATTGAACATATTATTGCCAGATTTGAATTATTTGTTATAGATAAGATTGAGAATTCTCCTCAGTATGAGAATGTCAAAGCAATTAGCTTTGTTTATGTTGCCACCCAGTAAATTTACATGATTAATGCCTGGTCTGATTTAATGTAGTCTAGTTTTTGTATCAAGTCACACTTTATGTTGAATAATGGATTAAATCCCTTGTGGGTTCACAATTCTCTACTCTAAAGGACATATTTATATGTCTTGTGTGGGAGTGTTGCGGAAAGCCTTCAGTGCTTGTATTTGCATGAGCGAGCAGATAACTTTTTGGACAGGAACAGCATAGCGTTTGGCATGCAACCCTGAAACAATTTTCATTCTGCAACAATGTGGGAGGATCCTATTTGAATGCATCTTGTGTAATGTTTGATCTGACAAGCAACATGCTGATGTGCATAGAGATGCAGTCAATTAGCTTTGCCACCAACTGACTTTGCTGGTGCTTGATGAAGATAGATCAGACTCAACACTGTTTTCAACAAATAAGTTCTGGGATTTTATTTTTAGCTAGTTAACTTACCTTCTCAAAACTTCAAAAGCCTACAGCCCCAAGATGATCTGCATGTATTTTCAGCTCTGAAATATGCCGTGAAGACATCCATCAGTTTCAAAAGGAAATCTCTCACAATCTGATCTGTGCCTGTTGGCAGTTATATTTTGGAGAGGAACAGTAAGCCAGTTTATTATGAAGACCTGCCAGTTCCGTGGGTGCTGAAACTGGAGCTTACCCCGAAACCGCAGAATCCAGCCTCTAACAACCCGCTAGAATAAGTGAATGCATTTGTGCACTTAATACCACATTTTCCCCTCAAGTGCTATTTGCCATAATCTATGTATGATGCAATCTCAAACAATTCTTACTTGCCAGATGTGGGCGAGCATGTTAAAATAGAATGTCATGCCTCGAAGGAAATAACCTCATGGTCAAAGTGACATGACATATAAAGAAAGCGATGACAGAGAGGGTTTGCCTGGATGTATGTGGCATAAATAGCCACACAGCCTATAGAGATTAGCATATTATGTGAGTATGTGTGTCTATGTGATAATTTCATGCCACTGCGATTCAATGTATAGTTTCCAAAAATGTGAGATGTCATTTTCCAAGCCTGTTCCCTCCAATCACCACTGAATCGTCAGTCTATCACTGATAGGTCCTTCTGCTATGAGCACACGGCGCAGAATGTGTCTAGGATGCAACCAGTAGTTTAGACTGACTGCTGTGAAGTAGTTGCGCATCATTGACGGATTCCAGCGCCCTGGAATCAGCTTAAAGTCACGTCTTTCTTGGCACAGAACTAAATGGCTGGGACTTACAACCGATACAACATATGTAGATGAGTGATTCAATATTATAAGCGTTTGGGAAAGGCAAACGATTGCCCGGATTTAAATGTAAGTACGCAGTGAGTTACATGTGAAATGATTTAGGCTACGTTTATGCATTTGAATGAAATATTTTGATGTTTGATAGCATACAAAGTCGGTATTGTATGATGGATTTATTACTGGAATACTTTACTCTATGAAAAAAGGACAAAAAATACCCCGAAAACTATCTACCGTGTTTGTTGTTTAAATTGCTTGCTTGTTGATTGCATACTTATATTATAGAGGACAATTTGTGTTACTGTAAAAATATTAAATACGTTTTATAATTAAGAGAATGTTGTGTTTGTATAAACAAGTACATATTCGACATGTGGAACAATTCACATTAATTATAAAACGCATTTTATATTTTTACATTAACAGCGTAGCCCCACTGTGACAGAGCGGTACATTTAACCCTTTCAGTCTTGAACAAAGTTTTAGTGACACAAAATTATGACCCCGTTTTATTTATTTTTTTGTGATAAAGTTCCGATTCTAATTAGCATCTGATAGCCTGATAGCCTACACGTATTAAATAGCCTAAGAAAATACAACCTAGGCTAACATTTTAGTCTTTCTACTTCGAAATTTCTTTTCTAATTCAACATATTACTTTCCATGTCTGCAATTGTGGGATTTACTAGCATTTTCTGAGTGAACAAATAAAGTGTAAGCTCATTACAACTTATTGGTTTAAAAAAAAAGTTCGCGTATGTAAACATTGTTTTGAATACAAAATAACTTTTTGACTGACATGGTTTGAAGATGATCTAACTCAGTTTTGGTGAAGATTGCTTTAAATGTGTCAGAGCTTTATAAGTGGAATCAAATCTATCTCTTGTCTTTTGCTTGCATTTAGACCTACAGTACTGTTATTCAGTACAGTGAATATCAAAGTTAAAGATCAAGCTGATTCATGATTGATGAAATATGTCATATTTCTGCCCTATGTCACAGACCACTTTGCACCCAAAAGTGATGTATGTTGGGACGTTATCATGTTGGAATGAGTTAAAGATGTCATAAATGGTTAGATCACCCAAAAATGTAACTAATTAATAACCCTCATGTCATTCTTTTTTATTAAATCTGAGATATATGTCTCTCCATTGAAAGCCTACGCAACTACCACTTACAAGCTCCAGAAATGTTTGTAAAGACATCATTAAAGTAATCCATGTGACTCCAGTGGTTTCATTTATCATGTGAAATTACTATTTTATTTACAAAAAAACTAATCTCCATCGAGCATTCATGTTGTGATAACACAAAAAAGACATTTTTGCATGAATACATGTACATTAATATTTAATAAATTAAATGGTACATTTCATTCACTCTTGTTGTTTCATAAAATTGAGGTTAAACCACTGGTGTCACATGTATTACTTTTAAATGACATGAAGGTGAGTAATTAATGATAGAATTAAAAATTCTGGGTGACCTAACCCTTTAAGTTAAGCCCCTTGAATTGAGATCATATAGACTGTGGCCTAAAAAATATGAGAAACAATGCAGATTTTTTAATCTTTTGATTAGCTGATGGCTTAAGTCTAAGCTCTCTATTGGTTTTCAAATCAGTATTTATCATGTGTTCTGTTTGCTGGTACATGATCAGTTGTGTTGAAAGCGGTTTATCTTGGGTGCCATGAGATGCCCAGATAATCTCTTTCAAAGGCAGGACGATCATATTTACCCAATGCACAAACTCTCTCTCTTTCTTCCACATTAATATTTTATTATTTACAATGCTAAAATAGGAAAGATTTGAGTTTTTCTTTGCCATGCCGCACGCACAAATAAACAGCAACAAATAAATAGGGCTTTTTAGCACAGTTTTAAGGATAAGAAAGGATTTGAAAAAAATAAATCCTAAGTTGTCGTGGAGATATTTTTCAGTTTGTCAAAGAACAGTAATTGTGTGCTGCCATTGCAAGAGACTGAACTCAGTCATTCACTGACCTAGATTCTCACTGAGATATCTTGCATTTGAAGTCAATATAGCAAGGTGTGCAATAAAGAAAAATAGCTGAGATTCTTTGCTTTTTAGATGGATGTAGCTCAGAAATATCAGACAGCTGTCAAGTTTTGTAACTACACCAGCGTTTAAAAGTTTTTGGATAAGAAATTGATACTTTTAATTGATTAAGTTGATCAGAAATGAACGAAATGTTACAAAAGATTTTTTATTTTATATAAAAAAAAAACTAATAATGATCCCAGTTTCCACTGTAGGGGAATTACAGTCAAGACCCGAGGACCAGATATATTGAATGAAGACCAAGAGTCAGAAGTGCAGTCATTAGAAGACATTTTACTGAAGTTTAGTTTGCAGTTTTATCGGCAGAAGCCAGCTTCAGGTCTCACAAGGAGTTCGTAGGCCGCCCCACTTTCAGTAACATTGTAACAGCAATTATACTCTAACAGAGGCTACTAAGTAAGTCATTGCTGAAGGTTAAATGATTCTGATTGGCTAAGAAAGAAAGAAAGAAAGAAAGATGAACAAAACTAGTAATATTCCACACAAGAGCAGACAGTCTGAAGTATATATTCGTTGATCACATGGTTGATGGGTTAGTGACCTTCAACGTGGCTTGTCGAGAACAACAAGTCATTCTGTCCCCTTATGGTGCCAGTTAATCACCTCACAAATAAGAAAAATAAAAGAATATATATACACAAGCAGCAATGGATTTCCGAATTGTCTCTTTCACTACAAAACTGCTACGCAGCATTACTGTTTTCAAAATTAATAAGAATTATTATTAAGAATTTTTCTTGAGTGCTAAATCAGCATATTAGAATGATTAATGAAGGATTATGTAACACTGACTGCTTTTGTAATGACTGCTGAAAATTCAGTTTCACCAGCACAAAGTATATTAAAACAAAAAACAATATGTTTGATCAAATAAATGCAGTTTTTGGTGAGCAAAAGATTTTTTCAATACCCGCAAATATTTGAATGGTTGTGTATATTACATGAGAAAGTCATGAAGGGAGAGTACAGTACAGGTGCAGTTAATCTCTGAAGTTTATTTGTAGCACTGGAGATCCAATACCCATAACCACCAAAGCATTCCCCGCTTTAGGCTTTTTGGGTTTCCTGGTAAGGTTGAACCAGTGTACCCTTCTCTATCAAGGGCCAGACCTCATTGAAGATGTCATCTGTCACTCTAAATGAGTGACATCTCAGTCTTAAGACCAGGATCCTTCAAGCAGCCACTGAGTCACAAACCACGTGGGTAGGAACGCTTTCGCACTGAAGAGGAAAGGGAATTCTGAGTCTGGGATATATATATATGTTGGAATGCTGCATGTTTCGGGTATGCAGGTACAAATAAGACTGGAGACGTTAAGATTTTCTCCTAGTAAGGATGTATCAACTTTTAATGACTCGTGCTTACAAAATTGTGTAGACCCCAGTGTAATATATATATATATATATATATATATCTTTTTTAAAAATCTTTTGTACTGTAGTTTTGTTCTGCAGTACTTATTCTGCCTACTCACCTCCATCACAAACCATCATGAAGAGCTGATGAACAGAAAAGAGACAGGAGTGTTAAAATACTAAATAATTAAATTACATGTTCTTATCTTAGAGACTCAGAGTTGCTGTATCTTGAGCACTCTGGATTTAATAGCACTGACAGGCAGAATGGAAGAGTATAACATCTCAGATGTTATTTTTTTTTTTGGATATGTGTGGAAAAACATTGATCTGGGTCAAGATGGTTTTTTTCATGTAAACAATATGACAGTTTTGTATTTGTTTGGCGACACGACAACCATGTCAACGTGAGAAGATGCCCACTTTGAATACTTTGTTAGACTATCCATACAATCCAAATTTAAGCATTTTTACATCTTCCAGCACATAGTGTGTGTTTGAACACATGCTGCAGGGCAGACGTCTGTTTTCTCAAACTCATCGTCACAGCTGCACACAGATTGCAATGGTGCTGGAAGACTGAGCAAAGAATCACAGGCTTTTTTTCTGATTTGCCATGCAGGCTCAAAATAGACATAAAAACTATAAAGAAATATCTGTGAACTACAGGGTCAGATAAAAGCTATTTTATTTACATAGCTGAAAGGCTCAGAGCCAACTAGAAAGTATTCAAGAATAAGGGAATTGAGAATAATTTAAAAACCTAAATGCTACTCATACTGACGTGTCTTGTCATCTTTGTGTAGTTGGTAGTCACACAGCTAAAGAGGTTTTACATAATTCCCTGGAAATTTGCACAGTATCTATCGAGTTGTATGTCATTATCAGTAAATCTGTTCTCAGAATGAACTGGATCCTAATGTTAAAACATTTTTGAGGGATTATTTATGTGTTCTAGGATTATATCCATCATAGTGCATCTTTTCCATAGTTAAATGTACACATTTACATGAGGTATGATTTCACAGGACAAACATAAGTATTTAAATTTGCTATTTTCTCAATATTTTTCTTATATGTCTTCACTGGTCATAAACGTTTGCTTGCAATTTGAAGCCTTTTTTTAATGAGTATTGCTTTATAGTTTCAGTCCAAACTTAAGTGGAATATTTTGTCCCTAAAAAGGAGGATTGAGAAAACCTGTTCTAATTTTTCCTGGCACGTCAAGATAAAATGCTAAGTGCTTGTGTTAACAGCAAAATTTGTCAGTAATGCTTAATCTCTATGTACAAATCTGTTGAGTCTCTACATAATCTCTCCATTTTTTTTGTTTCTCATTTCTCAGTCAGGCTCGTAACACTCAAGCAGCCATGCATTTGTGTAGCATTGTGGGCTCTTCGCTCCTCCTCCTTTTCATCAGCAGGTAAGAAACTCCTGATGGCTTCTTACAAACTCATTTTTTCTATTCCTATACACTCGTTATTGTAATGTGGATAGCTGAATATAACTGCAACATACACAATTTATTGCTTTCATGTTGTTCCCCATTATTTGTTTCTCAAAAACTAGTGTAGAATGCAGATTCACTTCAGTAGTAACTTTGTAAAGTTGATAAATTTCTCGATTTCAGAAAAGCTGAGACTAAAACCCATTTTTGTCAACAAGTTCTCCTGGGTGATAAGCTTTCGGAGTGGCATCTTTGCCGAAATGACAAGCTGGTGTAATTTAGGTTTTACTCTTTTGGCAGCAAATAAAAGACTATATGCCTTAAGTATTCATTCACACCGGATTATGTGGGCTCAATGAAAGGTGTATCTAAAAGAAGGATGGAATTATAGCTAATCCATGTAGACTTTTGGGTGAGCCTGAATGAGACCGTCGGAGTCAATGTACGAGTTGCAGATGGAAATACCAGCCCTTGTATCATGTCTCCTCTCTGTTTTAGCTTATCTTTCCCTGCAGCAGTACAGTAGCTGCAATGCTAACGCGATTAGCGGTGACAGTGTAGAAACAAGACATTGATTTACTGGAACTGCGGTTGCTCAGCCATGTTCAATGAAAGTTCAGGGAGATTCCATTTAATGAGATACGCATCTTATCATCGATGCTGGTATTCTGGTGTGACCTTTAAAATTTGATAGGAAGATGTATATGGCCTAGTCAGGACAATTCTGCAAAAGATCAAAGGGGGATGTTGAGGAAGTGTGCCAACATCAATTCACCTCACCATCTGCTTTTACCCACCCCCTTCCTGTCCTCCTTTCCTCTCCAATCTCCAGTCTCTCTTCCTGGCAAGACGGGTAAATATAGTGGGTGTACATATAGTTTGGCCTGGAATTCAGCTTCCATCACATAACAGACTAAACCACAACAACAAGAGCAATACCTCCGCTTCGGTTTCTAAGTGCTTGGCACATGAAGATAAGAATGCACTATTGAAGGATTAAAATAATACAAAAAATATAATACTACTGGTTTGAGGGCTATACAAAACCAATCGTGTTTAAAGGGGTTACATCATAAAAAATGTTCCTTGATCTTTTGAGATAAAAGAGCTTGAGATGTACTATGAAATCATACGGTAACTTTCAGAAATTGAAACCTAATTCACAGACAAAAAAATAAATAAATTATTGAAACTGCAAAAACAACTTGTTCTATACTTCTGCAACTTGAAATGAATGCATCAACACATTGACCTCCATGGTTAAATGTCAATGAAAACTATTGGGTGATTAGAAACTTGGCCAGCTGATATCATGCAAATAGCCAACAAGCTTATCGGTTAGCTTGCTAACAATAACCTGACTAAAATCCCAAAGAAAGAGAGATTTTTTATTTGATTTGATTAAATTTGATATGCGATTTAGAATTTAAAAGACATTATGGAAAATTTTGGATCAAGTAGAATTGCATGTTTTTTATTTGATTTGTTGTTCATAAGTGCATAAAACATAAAATAATTCTAAACTGCATGTTCTATTTACAACAATAATTAAAATGTTGCATGTACTGTATACAAATGGCCAACCAAATTCAGTCAGTGTATCTTTCTTTATCTCTTGAACACCCATGTGTTTTTTTGGAAATAAACCGATAAAATACAATCTGCCATTGTGTAAACTTGTAAGTGATTATGAAAAACAAACCCAAAGTCACTTATAGTAAGCAGACATGGCAGCACTGTTGGGGTGTTTAGGAGTTGGCAGAAAAAAAGTGCTGTTTCTCATTTCACAAGCCTGTTTTTTTTTTTTTTTTGGAATGGGCATGAATAATTAAAATAAGTTTTTGGGCTCAATTATTTTTTACCAACATTATAAGTGGACCTCAGAGAAATGTATTTATAATATGGCCCTTTCAAATATTTTTTTAATGAAAACTACCCATAATTAAAGTTTTATGTTATAGGTCAGTTACCAGAGATCTGTTGAAACATATAAATATACTGTACGCAGGACTGTTTTGTAGATGAGACACAGCTGAATGCTCTATTTTAAAAGCCATGTTTAATGCATGAATCCCTCAGTACAGTAAGCAATCATTTCTTTGACACACTCTTCTGGATAAACCAGATTAGGTCCAAACCACAGGAGGGATCACACTGTTGGTATCAAGAGCGCACACAGATTTATGAAAATAATAAGGTAATCATCACTCTGAACTCACTAGTTTAAAGAAACAAATTGCTTGCACATTGCTGGCTTGCTTATTTATTTATTTATTAGTCGGTTTATTGCTGATCTCAATATGTTTTCTAGCAGTTTAAAAAATAAACAAACTTAAATTATTTTCAGCTCAAACTTTCTGAGGTTGTTTAATATTTCAATACTGGACAAGGTCTCCCAGAGAAAGAGTTGCGGTGCTCGGGCTCATATCTCATATGACCACTGATGTGTGTAGACGGGGAGATGGAGTTGATACAAGCTTGAGAAACTGTCTCTGTGGACCAAAACAGAAACAGTTGGGGAGACAGTCCTGATAGGAGTACTCTCTTCCTCCATACACAACATGTCAATCTGCCTAAACACCAGAGACGTGGGGTGGATTTAGTCTTAATGCTGGTTCCAAACTAAAAACTAAATAATTCTTAATGAGTCTATTTAAATTCACATGTGCTTTTGCACGTTTGGAAGAAAAGTCATGTGTGGTTTTATTCTTATCAAAATGTCATTTGAAAATTACGTTTTAAAGCACTTGATCAAAATTCAGATTCAGAAATACTTTTATGTAATGATATCATCTTGACAATCATCTCTTCAATACATGGCTCTTGGTTGTTCTTGAGTCTGTGAGCTGCTGTCAATAAACATTGCAAGAGAGAATATGTCCGAATGATCCACTTCAACTGATTCAAGTTAACTTGATAACATATTCAATCAGAGTCATGAAGAAATCGACCAGTCGAATTTGTTAAGAAATACTTCAGACTGGTTTCATGAGCTAGTTCAACCTTTTCATTAAAAAGACTTCATTCGAGTCATGAGACATTGCTGTTAATCATAGTTTCTCATTGAAATTCATAGCATTGTGGAAGTAAAATCTTTAACAAAAGTTGTTTTATATATCTCATTTTCCATTTCCATCAGCTTTGGATACAGGCATCTGCTAAATTTTAAATGTAAATGTAGGCTTCATTTTGATGAATTGATGTTGGTTTTATTTTAATAACAATGCATAAGAGAAAAGTGCAGATGTAAATGACTGTCATTTTCCATAATGCACAATTTTATCCATAATTATCCCTGGCCACAGCGTGATATAGCCTGAGTCAAAGCATATAACAAAAGAAATGTGTCAATATTGCTTTGATGCCTGTAAACGGTATAATGGATGCTTATCAGCTGCCACAATCATCAGATAATTTTTTTAGGAGACTATTGCAACCCATGTTTTCTCAAATTATGAATTTGGATCTGTTCTGAGAGCCCAATCATCTTCGAGTGTAACTAAACAAGCTAATGCACATCAGCGTGCAACTTTTGCATCACATGCTCCACTCAACAAAGCAGGTACATAAGGAAGAGCATGTGCGATTGTACATTCAGGTTTTTGCTGAGGAGCCAAACTGGAGGCCTGACTGCTCAGCAATTGTACAGCCAAGGGATTATTATCTGATTTTCGGATTAGGATGGTCAATGAATGCTGAAATGTGAAATTGCAACAAATAATTACAAAAATAGTAACTCCCATCGGTCTGATTGTCTGATCCTGCCCCCAAAGTGACATTATTGGTTGAGCCTAAGTCACTGTGTCTGGATGCTCAAACAATCAGACCAATGTTTTGCTAACACCACAGAGAAAAATGCAAATGGCTTACTTTTACTTGTCTCTGCTTATTAAGCTGAGATAGGAGAGAATTCTGTGGCATCAAAAAATTGCACATTTCAATTTTATAGGAGGCATGATCTAATGAAAACAAATTTTCTGAAACAATAGATTTTCTATACATCATATAGAAAGCGAGGGCATTTTTTCTGCCAAGGGATGCAGAATGTGATCAGATGTGTCTGAGAGATGAAAAATATTTTGAACATTCTTCCATGTGTTTATCAGCGCTAATATAAAGACAGTGACCTGCATGGTTCACTTCAATTATTCTTTATTTTCTTTATATTTTACTAACAGTTTAATGAGAGTAATAATAGAGACATCATGTCAATGACCTGAAGCTCTCCGTCTGTCTTCCAAACTCTCTCTCGCACTCTCTCACCATCTGTCTCACTTCCTCTTTTTTTTAATCTTTCCTAGTCGTTCTTTGTCTTTCTCCTTCATATAAGTGTGTGCATGCATAATTCTGTACATCATATGGGTGACAATCAAAACTGTACAAAAAGGCCTCATACACCATACAATACAGGGGAATATGAAAGTTTCAGATTAGTGTTGTTGTTTGAGTGATACCTGATTTTTTTACTAATTAGACAATTTTTTTTATTGAATTGGGGTTCAAAGGTCTGAATTTATAAATTACACCACCATTCAAAAGTTTGGGGTCAGTAAGAAAATGTTATGTTTTTGAACTAAGGCTCTTATGATCACCAAGGTTAAATTTATTTGATCAAAAATACTGTAAAAACAATGAGATTGTAAAAAAATCATTATGTTTTCCATTTTAATAAACTCAGAATTATTACTCTAGTCTTCAGTGTCACATTACTCTTCAGATATGTAATATATGTGGTGCTCAAGAAACATTTATTATTTTATCAATGTTGAGCAACTTCATATTTTTGTGGAAACATACAAATACATGATACATATTTTCAAAATTCTTTCATGAATGGAAAGTTCACAAGAAAAGCATTTCTTTTAAATAGAGATCTTTTAACATTATAAACATTTTCTGTCACTTTTGATCAATTTAATTAATTATTGCTTAATCTAAAAAAAGATACTGACCTTAAACTTTTAAATGGTAAATGTATATTGTGTGCAAAATTAGCATGAATTTCAGAATGTCTTAGTATTTGATTTGTCCATATTTAGCTTTAATGAAAGCTGCACTTGACTGATGATTATGTGATCCATTAGATATTTAGAAAATGATCCAAAGAGTATCTTGAGCTTCAGTGAAACCAAAAAACATTCAATAGCCTATGAGTATAAAAGACTAACTTGATCAAATTTACTTTTATTAGTGACTTAACAATAGTGCGACATAGTGTGTGTTACATCAGAATGTTTCATTGTTCTGATTAATTTAAAACGTCTAAACCATAGGTGTCAAACTCAAGGCCCGCGGGCCACATCCGGCCCGGCGTGTAATTATGTCCGGCCCGCGAGAGCATTTTATTAATGGCCCGCGAGATGTCCCGCGCTCCAGCTGACCCGCCGAACACTTCCTGTATTAAACAGGAAGTGGCTAATGATGCTTCGCGCATCGCGCGATTGTTATTGTCAATTATCCATAACTGTTCAGGCTCGGTACACAGTGCTTGTGCGCGAAATGCAAGTGTTGATCATCAGACGAGAAGAGCCCGCCCTCATGGCAGCACGTCTTCTTGCATGATTGACAGGTCAGACAGCATATCAGCGCCAGCTGTCAGAGTGATAGGACAAGCGCCAGAAAGAAAATACAGCGCAAAAAAACCAAAAACATTACGTCCTTAGGGACGTAAGAAATATATTTAAATATTATTACGTGTAAAAAAAAGTGTGACATAGTTTGTAAAATCTGCTATAACCCATGGGTTATATGCGGGAAAATACGGTATATGTTTACTGACATACTGCCGGTATACCCGTGTGTCTCATTTGCGGAGCTAATGTGGCAGTAATTAAATAATTTAATAAGACGGCACTATAAGACAAATGACATAAGAGCAAATTCAACTGAATGATTTGATTTGTTATTGCTGAAAAGCAAAAATTGTATTTAGATTTCCAGGTTTTGTTATGCAGCATGTCCATATTTTGAATTTGTATAATTATGACAGGATATATTTTTATGGAGAGCAAAATCTTTTATATATAAATCTTTTTAAGTTTTATATAAAATGACATAAGAGTAAAGAAATTTGAATGTTTGTTCTTTTAACTTTTACTTACTTTTACTTTACTTTCTTGTTTACTTTATTTCTAACTTGTATACTTTAGACAGGATATATTTTAATTTTTTTTAAATATTTTTAAGTCATTTAAGGTATAAGTTGATTTATTCCAGAATAATATTTCTGTCTGTTTTTATTCACATCTAATTTAAAAAAAGGTAAGTTTTAAAAGTTTAGTTTTAGTGTTTTCAATAAATGTTTATCCTGTTCGGCCCGTGACCTAAATTTTTTTTTGGGATTTTGGCCCCCTGTGCAATTGAGTTTGACACCCCTGGTCTAAACCTTCTGTTTATTTCCAAGTTTAAACTAGTTCGCTGTCAAGTGTACTCGCACTGCGTTCGAAAACGCAATGGGAATGCTCAGCGTGAATACGTCATGAAGAATGAGTAAAATTGAACCAATAGTGTGAATGTATGTCAGAGACAGGATAACGTCATGTACCAGGAAGCTATAAGAGCATGCCAAGAGACAGCTTACGTGTCTTCAATAAGCACTGTGAAACGTGAAAGTGTGTTTGTTGCAGGTACCTGTGTTTGGTAATACCCTAGCTAGTTTAAAAAGAGAATTCCAAACTATACAACAATGAAAGAGAATGGGCAAAAAGAGAGAAATGGGAGAAAAAGCTACATCACAGGGATACCTGCGAGCAGTTATGTTCTGCTCCCGCCTGGCGGAGTCTGATGAAGCTGCTGAGGCTCACGTTCCTCAGGGTTCAGGTCCCACTTCTGCCAAGGCACAGGGGCAATCTTCGTCCTGGGAATCACAGATGAACCTGTCAGAGGGGTTAGAGGCGAGCCTAGCCTTATTTCTGCCCTCATCTGGTCCAGTATCCTCTCTCAGGATCTGGAAGCACGCTCTGCAGCTACTTCCAACCCGGCAGAGCCACTGGTGAGAGGCTGGTTCACTCAGTGGAATCTCTGGCAGCATAGGAATGTTTGACATATATTTCTCATCGGGTCCTGCGTACCATCAGAATGGGTTACATTATTCAGTTCAGGTCTCACCCACCCAGGTTCAATGGGGCCCTGTCACGGTGGGGGGCCCCTAGCAGGCTCTGGTCAAGAAGTAAAATCCCTGCTGGGGAAAGGGGCAGTATGTACCTCTTCCAGATAGGGAGACATTAAAATGTTAACCTTAAGGCAGATAGTGTCACAAATCAGATCTGAGGACTGGTTTGTCACCATAGACCTCAAAGATGCTTATATCCATATCTCCATCCTTCAGCAACACAGGCTGAAGGATTCGGTGGAATCCTTCCATCCTTCGAATGGAAGGATTCTTCCATTTGGTCTAGCTTTATCACCCTGTACCTTCACAACATTCATGGATGCAGCACTAGCCCTGTTGGTTTAGATGACTGTAAAATGACTGTTTGGTTTTAGCTCCGTCACGGCAGTTAGTAGTTTGGCATCAATATGTCGTTCTTGCTCACATGTAGGAGCTAGGGTTGAGACTGAATGCAAAGAAAAGTGTGCTTTCTTCTCTTCTGAGGACCACCTTCCTAGGGGATGTCCGTATGTCTATCACCCGTGCGCATCGACACCATCCTGTCAGCAGTTAAAAGTATAAAGCTAGGCCAATCACTCAATGTGAAGCAGTTCCAGATACTGTCCAGGCTCATGGCAGCAGCTATTAACGTGATTCCGTTCAGTCTTCTGAACATGGTGGGTCAAAACCAGAAGGTTTTCCCTGAGGGGCAACACTTTTTGCACGATCAAGGTCACAAGGCGGTGCCTACACGCCTTGGTTATGTGGAAGAAACCCTGATTCTTATCCCAAGAACCTGTGTTGGGAGTTCCCTGCCATTGCAAGATGCTGTTGACAGATGCCTTTCTCATGGGGTGGGGAGCAGTCCTGGGGGAAATCCTATGTCTCACCTTGATCACCCTGTGCTGGCTGGGCAGTGTGGTTTAATGATCTAGTGTCCCTCCTCAATGGAACTCAACGGGAGATTCCGGTCAGGAGGGATTTCCTGCCCCAGTCAGAGGGCTCAATAATCCATCCCTGCCCAGCTGTCTGCTTGGGCTCTGAGGGGGCCCAGCTTATAGATTCTGGTCTCTCAAGTAAGGTTGTTAAGATCATTCTCCACTCCAGAGGTTCCTCCACGTGGAAACTGTGTCTTGATGTAAACTCTTTTCACATCCTGTCGCAGTAGTTGTCAACTGCCTCTTAGGCTCTCTTGTCAGGAGTTTCTCTTGTAGATGTTTGTGATGTGGCAGGCTGGTCCTCCCTCCACACTTTCACAAGGTTCTACCAGTTAGACATCAACACCACTCGGGGAACCTGAGTGCTAATGTAGTACTCAATGTTAGGCCCGCATCATTGTGGTGTCATGGCAATCTTATTCACATTGTTTTTGATGCAGTGCGAGTTCCCTTGAAAGGGAACGTCTCGGTTACGTATTGGTTCCCTGAAGAGGGAACAAGATGCTGCGTCACCTTGCCACACCTCCTGTGTGCCTGCTGGCATCTTACTTCAGATACTTTTAGCTGCCACTTCCGGCATTTGGCATCGTCATCCTGGTTAATGACGCCATCCTGTCTCTGACCTACATTCACACTATTGGTTCAATTGGTTCGATTTCATATCATGACATATTCACGTGGAGCATTCCCATTGCGTTTCCGATGCAGCGTCTTGTTCCCTCTTTTGGGAACGAAGATTACATTCGTAACCAAGATGATTTAGAATCCCAGAATTTCAATGTGGTCTCAAATTTCTGGACCTCACTGTATGTATTTATAGCAAAAGAAAAATTATATTGGATTTGGTGATGTCTAAGAGATCTGCCACATTGAGAAGCAGTAAAAATCCATGTGTACCTCTGTCCCCCTGCTGTGCTTAGCCCACAGTATTTGTTTCTCTCCATTCTATAATATTTATGAGTATATTGTGTAGTGTCAAGCAAGCAGGTTTTTTTTCTCTTTAGACATCTCTTGAAGTATTTCATACATGTGCTGCTGTTCTCTGTTGGTGATGTTACCCTGAAGCTGAATAATATCTGAAGCTCACGGGTCCTTTACACTGCAGAAACAGAGAATTTGCTCTGCGGGAAAGAACACAGTCACTTCTACCATCGCTGAGGACGTTCAAATCGAATGCGCTGCAGTCGGCAGCAGTGCTTTAATGAGAGAAAAGATGAAACCTAAAAATACACAGGAGTTTCAAATCTAGGTCATAAGTTATAGCCAATTAAGTCCACATGATCAAAACATGCCTTGGCTCAGTGGAACTAACAATGCTTTTCTGTTTTTCTGCATTGACTTGTGGCATAACGCAGTGCTAATGTGTGTTTATTTGTGCGTGTTTTGTGTTCTACTGCTTTTACAGGATCATGGACGGCTCTGTCGCCAGCACAGAGGAGATTTTGCCTCCCACCATTCAGAAACTGATGAAGGGATACAACAAATACCTTAGGCCATTCTTTGGCAGTATGACGAACAAAACTTTTACATTTACACAAACTATTATCTTGTATAAGTGGATTTTTATCTTCTCTTAAAGTCCTATCATCATCAACAACTGCAATTAAAACAAATTACCCTCCAGGCTTGAGTTGATGCAGTCCACTCTTGTAACACATGTAAATTAAGAACCCTTTTCTGCTGTCTTTCTCTGTTAGAAGTTTTGTCACTCTGTAGTGAATGCAGTGCGTGTTGCTGTTTTTTTCCCCACAGATGGCCCAGTTACTGTAGGCATGAGTCTGGATATCGCCAGCATAGACACCATATCAGAAATCAACATGGTATGACACTCTTACAAACAACAAACATCCAAATAGATTTCTAAATTACCAAGACAAAATACACTGTTCTGTCATGAAACTTTAGATGGCATAAGCTGAAAGGTCCTTAACTCATTATGCTTGCAATCACATTGTTCTCTATATGGCACAGCTTAATTTAATAGCCAATCAATTTGCTGCTTCAAATACAAAAAAAAACAGTTTGCACTCTCAGAAACTCTCCAGCTTCCCCAGCTCCACCTGTATAGATCTGCTATGGGTGATTCATGTACATTATATTTTGTACAACAGCAGCATATATTACTTGCTCATAGCATCATGTAGTGTCTGTATTGGCAGTAGTAATCGATAATAATAATCGAACAGCAATCGAAAGCAGCTGCAATAACAGCAGCATCAGCGTAGCAGATATTATAACCAAAAGACCAAACATATTAACATTACCGTAACTATTTCCATGTCAAACACTCTGAGAATTGTCATAACAGAACTCAAATTATAAAATTATATTGTAAACTAATATTATAAACATTTGTCTGTAAATGTTTTCTTCAAAGCATAATTAATTAGTAATCCCATTGCTTTCATATTTAATAAATGCATAAAACATTTTTTTAAATAAAAATATAAGTCAACATGAAATGAGAAGATCTCTTCCCATCCATGATATCAATATCACCCTATTTTATAAATACGGATCTTATTTTGAATGATTCATTCAAGTTTTTGTGCGTTTTTTTAACACTGTAATTTTTAAATAAGATATCATCAGTTATTATCATCATAATAATTGTTGTCAGTTATACTAAGCTTCTAATATACTAAGCTTCTCTTTTCATCAAAAGGTCATGATATAATATATTATATAATGTAAAATGAAAAAAAAAAGAATTAATTTGAATGATCAGAGAAGTCATTGTTTGTATGAACTTCCTTTTATTGTAGCTTTTAGAATCTCAATAGAAATAAAAAGAAGGAAAAAAAGGAGTTACATCATGGAATCATATTTAAAAGAGGCCCTTTGATCTTTGGACAGAGTTGTATAAGAGTAAATCTATGTATGTATGTTGTAAATCTAAGCTTGTGGTGTTTACACAGCTAAATCAAGAATTTCTGTTCAACCTCTCTAGGATTACACTGCCACCATCTTTCTTCGTCAGCGCTGGACAGATGAACGCTTGTGTTTTGATGGCAATAAGAGTTTAAGTCTGGATGGGAGACTTGTAGAACTCCTTTGGGTCCCTGATACGTTCATTGTGGATTCCAAGAAATCCTTCCTGCATGACATCACTGTCGAAAACAGACTGATCCGGATTTTCCCCAATGGAACTGTTCTGTATGCCCTGAGGTAGTGAGGTGTCATTCACGGGAACTCTTCTTCAGTCACACGTTGATGGTTGAGGAACGGGCTTACTGTTGAAGGACTGACTGGAGGGTTGATAGAGGGAATGGGGCATGAGAGGACAGTTAGAAAGAGGTAGGGATAAATATAGGCCAGTGGAAAAGTTCACAATAGTGGAAAACAGGGTGAGAATAGAGGCGGTGGCAGGGGACGCAGAACCTGTGTACAGATGAGCAGCTGGCATCAAAAATTAAGCTTAAAAGTAGCATCCACCAACAGTGAGCTGATTTCTAGTGTTATATAAGCAACAACATTCTCTCATGTATGTCACTCTCTTTTCTGTTTCTCCAGAATTACCACCACAGTGGCCTGCAGTATGGATCTAACCAAATATCCCATGGACAGGCAGACGTGCATGCTTCAACTTGAAAGCTGTAGGCCTCTAATAATTCTCTATTTCTCTTGAAACAGTAACCAGATTTTAGATCATTTACATCACAGTTCTTGCACTAGCAATTGTGTTCACAGTATACAACGTTTATATTTGCTTACACTTCACATGACTGCATTTTTATGCAGAATCGTACCACATGAATGCACCACATTTTAACACAATTTTTGTTATTCTGAAATAAGAAAGTCTCATTTTAGAGTTGGGTAAATATTACATTTATATTTTGAAAAATAAAAAGCTCACTTATGCTCACCATGACTGCATTTATTTAATGACAAATAAATGTACAATTATTACAAATTTTTTATATATTTTTATAATGTAATTTAGAACAGTATTGATTTAAAATAAAAATCATACATAATATAGGACATATAATCATAACATACATATAGACTTCCCTACCCTCCCACCCCCCACACAGGTTCCATGTTTTATGAGGATGTTCCATATACATAATGATTTTGTTCTTTGATAGAGTTCTGCATTATCAGAAAACCTCATTCTGTATGCTTTATAAGCTGCATGTCTAAATGTGTACGCAGTTGTTAGTGAATCAGACCCAGTTAGTGAATTTTAGGGGTTATGAGTTGACCTTAATCAGCACACTACAGAGTGCCTGTGATTATATGCTGTGTGGCAGACATAAGAGTGTCTAACCCTTTAAGATAAGATACATGCATGTTTTTAAATTTAACATAGCCTTTTTAAATTTGTCAGATCCTTGTGAAATATTAATTTCACTAATGACAGATGCTCCAGGTGTACACACCATAAATGCCTCTTAAGTTGTAAAAAATTTATCTGCATACAGGATCTTCCATAAGTTCATGTAATGGAGGCTAGCTAGTAAAAGATGTGCTAGTAAACCTCACTCCCCTGGCTTTGAGAGGCTCACTAGCAACTGACGCTGTCTTTAGCGTCCTTATTAGCGTTTTTTTTTTTTTAAATATGCTGCATTTAGGTCCAGAATAGTTACCCATACAATATGTGACAGGAGATAAATGAGGGAGTTAAACCATCACCAAACCAACAGCATAAACCAGCTTGGACAGGCATGTTAATGTATAGTTGTTTACAGTAATATTTTCAGCAGAACATATAAACAAAGTTAAAGTCTCTAAAGTCTAAATTTTCATTAGTATTTTCTTTCATATTGTGCATCAGAGTGAAATGGCTTTTTGAACAAGAAAAAATGTATAGGAGTCACTTGATTTTGTCCATCTGGAATTGATTGGATGTGGTTTGCTATTGCTGTGATCTCATGTGAGTGACAGGCTGTCCCGCCCTTGCGTGTAAATTCATCATCAGAGAGAAGAGACAAGATGTCACTGCATGAGGGAGGGGACGTTTTTTGATGAAAGACTATGAAGGCACAGGAATTAAAAGAGAAAAGATGTGCACAGATAAATCATTTATAATAAATACTGAAATATCCCATAAAAAATAAGAACAATCCATTTAGATTTCATGGTGACTAAATTAGCAACACCAGCTATAAAACAACAATGCGACAGCTACTCTTAACAGATCAGTATGCTTCTTTTTTTAAATTAAATTACTATTAAAGTACTGGGTGGAATCAGGTCAACACATTTCACAATGTTTTATGGTCTACTTTAGATAGAGGAAAAATAGTTCGTATATGTAGGAAGTTAAAAAAATCGAGAATTCTCTTGCACACTATACTTTGCATGACACAGTGCCATCTTGAGGTGTATATGATGTATTACAACAGAGCTCTTTATGTTGTAGGTTTTTCTGAGCCACGAATCACACTATTATAATTAATAATTATTATACTGTTTGTGGGCTGGTTTCAATATAATTCACCAAAAAATACATTATGAGAAAAAAGACAAAAAAATTAACTATTGCAAATGGTAAATCAAAACAGTATTTGTAAAAATAATAAACACAAAAACATATTACAAAATGTACAACTAAATAAATTTGAGAGCTTATGATAAAGCTGCATTTATCAAACATAAATATGTTTCTTATATATGATGTTTACATTTTTACAAACGGTATATACAGTGTATAGTATATTATAATCACAACTTGTTGCAATATATCAAGCATTTGATATATTTTATGCTTGTGCTTTTGGATATGGATATTTACTATCCTTAATTAGGCTTATTATTTAGCATTTTAGGTGAGTCAGACAACTTAGGGAAATTCCTTAGGGAATCCATGGTGAATTAGAATTTCAGGTTGGCCTACAAATGACTGAATAGCTCTGTTGAAAGTTATTGAATTTATGGTAATCCCTATATTATAGCGTAATGATCTTGCAGCACTGCATATAAAATCAGTGGTAATCGAATCCTTTCTTACTGCTCTACAAGTGTAATTTGGTGGAAATGACTCATGGATTTATATTATGTTCTCCTCAGGGGGATATAACGTGAAAGATGTGGTTTTCTATTGGACACGGGGAAACCAATCAGTTAGTGGTCTTGATCATTTACAGCTGGCACAGTACACCCTTGAGGATCACTACACATCTGAATCTGAAGCGGTTTATGAGACTGGTTTGTCTACGCACGCATGCACACACATATTTTGTAGACTTTACATGCTGTGTTGATGTTTTTTCTTTCTCTTTTATTTATTAATAACCTAACAGGTAACTACCCAAAGTTGATCTTCCACTTCAAACTCAAGCGGAGCATCTTATATTTTATTCTGGAGACGTATGTTCCTTCCAGTGCTCTGGTGGTCCTGTCCTGGGTCTCATTTTGGATCAGTCAGTCTTCAGTACCTGCTCGCATCTGCATAGGTACGAACGTAAAGCAATCATTACCAAATTAAGATGATCAAAATCTTTCAGAAACGGTATTCCACAACTTGATCTAATGAATGACATGAATGTCAACAGAGGTCCTTTACACTACCATTCAAAAGTTTGGTATGAGTAAGAATTCAAAAGATCAAAAGTGACAGTTAAGACTTTTAAATTGTTAAAGAAAATTCTATAACACATTCCTGAATTGTCACTTTTCACAAAAATATTAAGTAGCACAAATGTTTTTAACAATGATAATAAATAAGAAATATTTCTTGAGAAGCAAAACAGCATATCAGAATGATTTCTTAAGGATCATGTGACAATAAATTAGTTCCCTTTTAAAAGGTCACCACTGGTGCGACCGCGAGTACAAAAAAGGGCACCTGTGCAATACATAATCCTCTTTCTTATCTTCAGGAGTCCATTTGTTTTAAATGTGTGTCTAGACAACTATAGAAAGTAAAAGCAAAGCAAGTTTCAGACAGTGTGTTCACCTGTGTCAGCGTTTTCTGACACCTGATGACACACATGAAATGTGCATTTTGTGCTCGAGCAAAGAGCATGCACAAGCAGTCCAAGCTCCTTGGCTACTGCAAGCACTGTTAGGCTTCCTCTCACAAGAAAGAGTTACTTGGTGAGGCTTTCGCTCCCCAGAGTGTCTCCCTAGGACAGCATTTGTGAGTGCTAAGCTTTCTGTGAGCATCTTTGCAAGATGCCCTGATCCTAGAGCTCTGCTAGGGTTTAACAAGTTGTTAGGCTCTCTGTGAGCCTCCGTGGCTATTGATAGCACTAGGTCTTCTCTCGATTTAGAGATTCATCATAGTGAGCCCTCCATTCTTAGAGCTCTGTTAAAGGTTTGCTAAGGTCTTAGGTTCTCTGTGAGCTTCCTTAGCTAAGGCAGCGTTGTAAGGGTTCCTCTCGCAAGAGAGAGTTTTCTTTATTGAGGCCTCCACTCCTTTGAGCTCCACTGGGAGTCTGCAATTGTGAGTCATAGTGTCTTTGTGAGCCTCCATGTAAACTGTCCTGAGTGTAGGGCATTGTTAGGTTTCCTCTCGATTTAGAGAGTCGTCTGTCAGGATGCGGTGTTTAAGGGTGGAGCGAGGACTCAATCAGAAGGAGAGAAGGCCTTTATTTAATAAAAAACAAAACACAAACAAAAACTACTCCAAGGGGAAAACATAATTTAACTTGATTTAACTTCACTTGACACAACTTGACTGGACTTGACTTGAGTAATGATGACATCAAAGCAGCACAGAACAGCAAACACAGGGAGAATAAACAGGGATCAAACAGGGAAGGTAATGAGGGAGGACAGGTGGGACAAATCAAAACAATAATGAGGAAACAAGACGGCAGTGTTACACAATAGACAGCAGAGGACATGGCACAAGAAACACAAGCCATGTGCTCACAAAACATGTCATGAACATGCCAATGAGAACACTCATAAGCCACGTGTCCACACAAAACAAGACTACATGAAAGCATGAAGCCAGTGAAAACACAAGCTGTGCGCAACACAGCACAAGAGAAGATGTGAAAGGCCGTGTGCTACAACAACTGACATGGACAAAAGAGCGCACAGTCTGAGTAAACTCAAAACTCCTCGCACTCACAGAACATGACAAAGCGCACAAGCACGAGCATGAACATGAGCAAACACTCGTCTGGTGCGTTCACAACAGAAGACAAACACACGGAGCATGAATGTCCGAACCCCAACACAAAACCAAAACCGAACAAGACCAAAGATACGAGCATCATGATAAGATACGTCACAGACGGGAGAGCGTGCGTATCAATGCTTACAGGAAGACACAAAAATACGGCAGTGTCACAAAACCATGAGAAAACTAGATCAAAGTGACAGAACCCTGACATCGTCATGCTGAGGCCTCGGCTAATGTTTGCTAAGTTGCTAGGCTCCTTAGCTACGGTGAGCAATGTCAGGCTTGTCATGTCGCGGCATGTCACGGTATTCAAGTTCTGCAAGACTTGCGGCCGCACCAGTGGTGACGTTGCAGACGGCTGTCTGCTAGTGTCAAATTGATTGTTAGACTCAGGGAACCATGGTTACATGGGTAACCTGATACATTTTTGTCAAATATATTATGTACAAAATATGTATATATAATGTATAAAAGTATAATGTATTATTTAATAGGTTAAATAATACATTACACTTTTAATGTTTTTACAGAATTTTTTGCAAAATGCACCCTTGGTGAGCATAAAAAAACTTCTTTCAAAACTATTTAACGATGTCAAACTTTTTAATGGTAATGTACATACAAGCAGTCCTCAAAGTACAGAGAGGGGAAAGTGTCATTTAAAGGGACAGTTCACCCAAAACTATTAATTCTGTCATTAGGGCTGACTGGAACATGTAATGTAATTGAAAATAAAAGGTGGCAAATTACTATCTTTAGCTACTGTTGTTGATATTGTTTTGCTCTATTTGTTTCATTTGTCATGTTCCCACTGGTGGAAACCCTGCTCATTTCAAATCAGTTTCTTCTTTGCTGAAATTCCCGCTTAGCAAAAGTATAGTTCTTACAGTATATTAATAGTTTCAGATCACATAATCCATTACTCTAATGACATAACTAATGAGGTGGATCTGGATTTGCTTTGTCACAGAAACAACTTATACAACACTCTTGTCTTATAATAGCTTTTTCTGACCTAAATGAAGATCTTCAGATCTTCAGAATCTTAAATTAAGCACTAATGTGTCTGTGTTACTTTTCTTCCCAATAAACGCATAAAATAACAGTTTAACTTTTTTGTGAGGAATTCCTACTCGGGTCGTATACTTATTAAGGCCACCTCTACGGTGGTTGGTATGCACTGGTACGGGTGCAGGCTGTGTCAAGCGTGGAAGAGACAGCTATCTCTCCCCTCGAATGCACTGTAGTGTAGGAAACCAGCCTTATTCACAGAGCTTTGTAGTGTAACATTTACCCTTGTGTGTAAGACTTACGTGGCAGCAGGTCAGGCTGGTGCTTCCCTGTACTCCATGGTATTCTTGCAGGCCTACCAGGCTGACGTGCTAAAGGATTTGGATTTGGGTGAGGGAGTACCCAGTGAGGCAGTGCAAGAGCTAAGAAGAGGCACAGATCTTGCCCTATGACCTATGCCATTTACTGTTCAATAGATGCTATGGTCAAAATGGAAAGGTACCTGTGGCTTTTCCATTTTGGATGCCCTGATTTTGCCTTCTGGCCTATTCGTAAATGTAGTTAATTCCATTGTCAATAGATACCAGGAGGCTAAGAAACAGTCGTTTGAGTTCAGCAGCCGGCTCCATGAACCAGTCATGCTCTAGGCCTGGGCCAAGCAAGAGGAGGCAAGAGCAAAAAGACAGTGTGGCAGCCCATGTTCTCCCCCTCAAAGACAGGGGGACCAGGATTTGCACTCAGACAGACATCTAGGGGAAGACAGGATCTTAAGTCTGTCATCTACTCCAGGATTACTCCAGAAAATGTCCTGACTGTCATGGGCACTGGCCTTTGAGGGTGACCTCTCCCATGGGAGGTCTGCGCAAACCACAACATTGTGTGCCTGACCTTCCTTGGGGCCTTCTGCCTACTGCAGTCTCCACTTACCCTGCCACTAACACTGTTTCAGGGGGTGGAGGCGTCCATCTTTGATGAGTGAAGTGAGTGAAGTTCCATTCAGGGGCACAGAAAGGGCCAGTTGCATTGAAAAAAGTAATCCGTGAAAGGGAATGTCTCAAGTTATGTATGTAACCCGGTTCCCTGAGAAGGGAATGAGATGTCATGTCGGTCTGCCACGCCCACGTGTCTTCTTCAGACAATTTGATAGTGGCATAGTGTCTATTTATGGTTTCAGTAATGTATACGCTACGTCTCTACATCATCACATTCAACCAGTCACCAATGGGCATGTGTAAACACATGCTTCAGACAAAAAATGTAAAATGTAAAGAAATGATCATTTACCGATTGTTTTTTTCAAGCTGCAATGCAAGTTGCTCAGTGTTATTTAATGTAATATTTTGTTCTGGCGACTTTGGAAAGTTGGGATAATATTTGGACAGGTTTTGAACAAATACTTTAGTATCTAAGCAAGGCCAACAAAATGAAGAATTTTTTTGAGTATTCTCGTTCAGTTCACCCAAAATTATAAACTGACTGCTCTTACTAAAATAAAAATTTGTTCAAGCTTCTTTTTACATTTTTAAAAATTGATTTTATTTTACTGTAAAGAATTTTATTAGCAAATGACTTTATGAGTGTATATAATTCTATAATGATTAATAATTACTTAATAAGATCTTTTTGGCATTAACTCAAAGGAGTGACCACAGTCTTGACTATGACGACCTTGATGATGGGAGCCCGCACCTCTCTACCCAATGCCAACTGCTTCATTAAAGCCATTGATGTGTATCTGGGCATCTGCTTCAGCTTCATCTTTGGCGCACTGATTGAATATGCAGTTGCCCATTTCTGCACGTTACACCAGCCGAATGCTGCCAATGCATATATGGTAAGAACCGTTTTCTAAATGAACATGACCAAGTAATGATATCATAATGGCCATGAGTAAGATCATCTTCACCTTGCCATAGTCATGACAATAAATGTATGTCTCACTGTTGCATCAGTATGGCCAGGAAATGCAGGAGCGTGAGGATGAGATGAATGGCATCGTCACTTCCATTGGCAGCCATGCTTTGCGGGCCCGTAAACGGGAGGAGATGCTGTCCCGAATGGGCAGCACCAGCAACCCCACCCCCAGTGAAAGTAAGGAGGAGATCAACTCACAGCCACAGACCCGCTGCACCAAGTGCATGTCAACGACACGCCGCATCGTGCGCTGTCTGAACTGCTGCAAAGTGGAGAACCCGCACTACATCGACAACTACTCACGCCTGTCCTTCCCCCTCTCCTTCATCTTCATCAACCTCCTCTATTGGACCTACTACTTGTACTTCTAAACCTTCTGCTGTTGGTGTATGTTGAGGGGTTTGTAGTGAGTTAAGTGCGCATCCCTTTTTGTCTCACAGTTTCCCTAAGGGTTTTTGTTCTTACATGTCAGCATGCATTTCAGTTCAACTCATGTCACCTGAGAATGACTGACTATGTTCATGTTACCCAAGTATGTGTCATTCATTGTGGTATGCAGGATCTGAGTGAGTTTAGACTGCCTAGGTATACGCAGATTTCTACCATGTCTACACCTTGATGATCTCTGTGTCAGAAATATGTGGCCTTCATTTTACAAGGAACTTTAGATTCACTCAAATCCACAAAAAATTGGCCTAGCTGTAAATTGCAATATGATTTTATAATCTCCGTACAACAAATTAAAATGGACCTGAATATTAGTATGATTACACTGTCGTTTAGCACAAAAAGCATGATTTATAAATCAGTGTTGGCACAAGTAACAAACCATAAGAAATTAGCAAAGTTTTTTTATTTATTTATTTATTAAATGAACGTCAGAATCTTATCAGCATGTTTGACAGCTACACTAATAATAAGTAACTGGACCAAAGATTTAATGTGTATCTAATGTTTTTAATTAAATTTAAATGAGCACAGGCTAATACATTGTTTTTTTCTGGCATATACTATTTGTTTTTGCAAATTCAGCAGTCATATAATTTTTTTTTAGCTGCCAAACAGGAATCAATTCCAGTTTATTTAAGGGAATATTCTTTTAGGGCCAGAAGCTCTGATTATGAATGATTCTGTGTTATTTGCATGATCATTTATGTATTCTGCTGTATAATTATTTACTTTTTTTAATGAAATGCTTTTATCCAATCTAAGGCTCTTTGACCTAGTTAAAGTTGGACCATAGAACTCCAATACAGTATTTTTGATAGCAGGGACAAATGCCAAAACTAAAACAATGATGCATATTTCTAATGACATATTTAACACTGACATTTACACAATTTCTTGGCAGATTTTTATGCATTGTTGTCTGAATTGCTATTATTTGCATTTAGTTTGCAATAGAACTGTTTTCCCATGGTCAACATGTTTTGTTCTTGATATGTCACTGAGAACTACTGGATTTGTATGATCTTTATCAAGAACATGCTATTCACTTGGCCTTTGTGGTTAAATCTTTTATTTTGCTTTGAATGTCATACTTCTTACAGGTAAATATATTTTGTGCTCAAATTAAGCTGTACAAATATTTTTATGTTATCCTTTTGCACTGAGATTTTGAATTACAAAGGCAATACTACTTTGCCATGAAGCATTTTGATTTTGTATATACTGGCTAAATATTGCAAATGATGTTCACCAAATAATATTTATTATTAATACTGTTATTTTAAAAATGCATGAACATTCAGTACAATTGTTAAAGAGACAGCATGGAAGGTTCTGCATCTGTTTTCAGAGATTTGGGCGTACATAAGAAATAGTTAAGACTGGCTTAAAGTAATATGTTTTGAGATATTTCTTTTTCAGTACACATTATTGTCTGGACACATTTATTGACATTATGATAAACGCAACTGCCAGTTTTCTCTGTACTATACAAAAAAAAAAAAAGATGATAGTGACATTTAGCAAACTCTTTTGATAAAAAAAATATATATAAAATAAATCCTTTAATGCCAGTGGTCTAAAATCCTTTAATGCCATCTTAAGAGTTCAACTGCCCCTTACCGGTGAGTCCAGTTCTTTGAACGCTTTCTATGTTTATTTTTATCCGGATCCAAATCCAGAACAAACTGGATACAGAAAGACAAACCTGGCAATACATCTGTCACTGCTGCATATTACTGCCTTTAGGTTTGTATGTTGTCAGTGCTGATGCCAAAGAGCTAATGTTTTAACATCAAGTCTTTTGAAAATGAAAATAGCAAACCGTTTGTTTACTCAATTTATGCAGATTCCTTTGCAGTATTTATAGTAGCCTATAATATATTACTAAATGCTGTAGTCACTGGACAAATTTGATTTCAGCATGCAAATTAAATGAACACTGTCAATGTGTAAAATAATGTTGCATTTAAAACTGAGCCTCAAATGGCATAAATTAATGTTTTACCTTTTTTCCCGTAGTTTTATTTTCAATTGTATTTATTTATTTATTTATTTTGATGTAGTAAGATACTTCATGTATCACTATGCATGTAAAGTTAATGTTTAGGGTAATAAAATGTTTTTACTAAAATCTGAATGTTTGTTTTGTCGTTTTATTTGTTTTCCACCTTCCCGTAAATATGACCTCTTACTTTGCTTGATTTTCACCACTTAATTTACCAGCATTTTATTCATTATTTATATAAATCAAACCACATGGTGGCGCTGCGATGTCACCTTCACAATGAACAGCTCAGATCAAAATAGACATCACAGCAGTTCTCATTTTCTCAGTCTCAATCATTTTCTTATTGACTATGACCCAATACCTATTTCCTTGGTCCCATAATCAGCTGTCTCTTAATGCTGAAGCTAGCCTGTCAGAGAGGGTTAAGTAGATGAAGAGATGGGAATGTGGGCCATGGTGTTGTTAACTTCTCAGCGAGATGTCGTCAGCCATGCTCAAGCTCTTTTAAAATAAATAAATAAATAAATAATAATACTAATAAAAAAAAAATAGATGAAGAGACGGGAATATTGGTCATAGTGTTAATTTCTCAGCATGATGTCCAGTCAGCCATGCAGGCTTTCTTCTGCTCCATCAAGGATCACACAAAATGGGAATGGATATAAAGAGCAGATGCTGCCCTGCCAAAAAATCAGCGTGATTCATCAAAGTCCCTCCTCTATCAGTCAGCATTGAAGTTGTGTGATGTAGTTTGATATTAGGATACCATAGCATGGTGTCCTATTTCAGATAACAAAAAAATGGCAAAGCAAATATTAGAAAACACACACAGTTTCGATATTGTTGTGGTAACTTTCCATAGGCGTAATGGTTTTTACACCGTACAAACTGAATATTCTATCCCAGTAGTATTCTAACCCTTAGTTTACCCATCACAGAAAATGTTCTGCATTTTTACATTTTCAAAAAAACATCATTACAACAACATTATTAATCCATTTCCCTCGTGGGGACCGCTGGCTGTACACACACACACACACACACACACACACACACACACACACACATTATTTTAAATACATATATATTTATATAAATTGCCTTATATAAAACTTTACAAATAATAGGATATAAAAAAATTATGTACACAAACACACATACACACACACACACACACACACACAGTACTTTAGATGGTAATACATTAAATGTAAATACACATACACACACACACACATTATTTTAAATACATATATATTTATATAATTTGCCTTATATAAAACTTTACAAATAATAGGATTATGTACACGTACACACACACACACACACACACACACAGTACTTTATATGGTAATACATTAAATGTAAACACACACACACACACACACACACACACACACACACACACAGACACACACACACACACACACACACACACACACACACACACACACACACACACACACACACACACACACACACACACACACACACACACACACACACACACACACACACACACAGTACTTTATATGGTAATACATTAAATGTAAATATATATACACACACACACATTATTTTAAATATATTTACATCATTTGCCTTATTAACTTTACAAATAATAGGATATAAAAAAATTATGTACACGTACACACACACACAGTACTTTATATGGTAATACATTAAATGTAAATACACACACACACACACACACACACGTATATATATGTATATATATATGTATATATATATACATATACACACAAATTGATTTCATTTGATATAACATAGAATATGGTTTCATATATTACAAATCATCCAGAGGGAATCTGTGAAGCACGTATAATGTTTGAGCTTTAGCCTTTATTTATTTAGCTCGGCGGAACACTGAGAGGTGCAGCCACGGTGCATTATGTCACTGAGTCACACCACTTTCTGCACAGTTGAGCTGCTCTCTACTCCCTTACCACACTCTCCAAACTCAACAACCACATTTGGTGAGTAAAGAAAAAGAGCCAGTGCATTCTGTGTGCACCTGGCACAATGAGGGCCAATTGGTATGTATGTGGATCAAACACAGGAAGGTCAAAATCTGTACAACATGGATGACTTTTCACTTTTATTCCATTTGAACTCTTTCATGAAGGTTAAAATCCCTGCCCCTTTTGCTCTATTTTCAGATTTCAGGTCACAAGTGAAGCACCAGTCATTTTATATTCTGTCTACATGATGCAAAGGAATGTGCGAGTTAAGCAGTATGTCCAGCATTTGTATTCAAGAGTGCAGCACATGTATATACAAGGATTTGTGTGTCTACCTTTAGGGTGTGAGCTATCTATGTATACAGTAGAGAACTAAATAATTAACAATGTCATCTTTCAGCAATGTTTGCATTCAATGTATTATTGATTCTGTCAGCAAGACCATATTCCTTTATGGTTTATTTGTGAAAGTGAATGGACTTGTCTCTCAATATGCATGAATGTCTATCTTCATGAGACTACATTCTTGACCTCTTAAAATTAGCTTTCTCAACACTTTTGATAAGCAGAATAACACTAATGCACAGTTGAGCTGAATTGCCTCAGTAAGGGTGTAACGAGCTGGGATGTGTGCGATGCGGAACGAGGAGACTGAGGAGCAGCGGGTTCCAAACTAAACTCACTTTTATTCAACAAAACCAAAATACTTTAAATATACACAAAAGAAGCACGACAGTGCAAAAACAGAACTAAACAGAACTCCGAACAAGAACACCAGCAGGAGACCATGAGACATCCACATACTTGAACATTATTACATTAACAACCAACAAACACAAGGGAAATGCAAGAGTGTTTTATACACAAGGGAATGAAAAACACCTGGGTAGACTAACGATTAAGTGATCACACGACAGGTGCAGGAAGTGTAACAATGACCTTACAGACAGGAAGACACAGACTGATAGGAACAAGTGTTACACAGGGTTTTCATTTTGTTGTGGAGACCATACCAAGTTGTAAGTTACCTTTTTTGTATATCTTTGCCCATACAGTTTTGTACATAAATTATTTGGGTTATATAATCAATATTCCCCACTATTGGTCAAGCTGCAAAAGCTTTTCATGGGCAATAAGGGTGGAATTATTCAAAAGTATGTTTAATTTTTTGGTTAATTATTTCATTCTGAATGCGTTCAGCAGTCCAATATTTAGTCGGTAAAGATGGTTTGCTAGGGCTTCAGAAGAGCACTCGTGGTGAACATAAAGCTAGAAAACATCCCTCACAATAAACATAATAAACCGGTAAGAGGCACAATGAGCTGGATGAGAGAGGACAAGTACATTGGGCTGCAGATTAGATATGTAGCTTTTGTGTTAACAAGTATAACTCATAATAGGTAACAAACACACTGGCATTCTTGCGTGGTCATTTTATATGATGAAGGGGGCATGTTGTAACATTCTTACTGGTGTAAGCTGTCATGTACTGCATAAATGAAAGGAAATTACATTTGTTTGTGAAAACAATGAAAATTGCATGCTACATTTTCCATTAACTGTTTTGTGTTTCATATCATTTTGCTCAAAAATTTTCCCAGATGAGAAAACGTGTTGGGTGAACTACATAATTTCCTGGACTACAGTGGTGAAACCGTAGCTCAAACAGTAGAGAACATCATGGGTTCCATTCCCAGGGAAAGCAAGAACCGATTAGAACATCAATGTGTTCCTTGAAATCAATGTAAGTCGCTTTGGATAAAAGCACCTGCCAAATAAAAAGGTTCAAAAAGATTTTGTTTTAAACCTAAAAAGCAATAGGCTTACATTCTGGAGTAAAATGACTAGTCCCATGTCACATGTCACTCGTCACTCCTATGTGTTTTACCAAGTTGGCATGTTAGGCAGATATATGAAAACTCTATGCTAAGCATGACACAGTGCAAGAATATTTTTCCTCAAGATAATTTCCTCTGCCAGTAGATGATGAATATCAGCTGTTTGGATTCTGAGGTGTATAATATGATTGTATGTTCAAACACAGGGTTTGCATAAGGTGTAGGACTCGATTCCAGCACATTTGTATCTTTTTTTTTGTTCATTTTATTTTTAGTTTTCAGACACACAGCGATCTATCCCTAAGGGTCTTCATGAATATTCATCTCCACAGTTTTTATTAGAAGAGATTCACAAATGCAAGAATAACCATTAAACATGTTCATTCTCAGAAGCTTTTAGACGCATAACTGCAGTGCACCAAAAATGTCTGTTTTCCACTTGGCATACATATTTTCATACCATATACATCTTTAAAAGAGCCCTGCTTTACAACAATGCATGATGGGAAAAGGATAAATCTTAGGTTAAAGCTTGTAAGCATTATAGTCTTGCATCACTATCTGGTACTGTTAACACATTGACCTATTTCCAATTGATCATGTGCTCATAAATGCAAAATAAGGCACTTAAGGGAAGAATTATGAAAGAAGAGGAACAGCAAGGGATAGAGAGGAATGTGTGTGAATGATGAAAAGCATGGTGCGGTTCTCAGGGTGAGTACGCTTCAGAGCACACTGCTCCCACACATGGAGTGGTGTTCTTTGGCAAGCTGTAAATCTAGGCCATTGGATGTCCGGCAAAGGCACACATTTAAACACACTCAGCAAGTCCATGGGCAACATAGCATGAGTATATATGAAGAGCCAGAGGGCCTAATATGGAGGCCCCTGTTTCCATGGATATATCTCATTATTCTAGCTTGTGCAGTACAATGCAAACATTTTGTTTAGGGGGGAGGGGGCGAGCACTGCTGAGCAGGACATTACTAATTAGAAGCATGTCATTGTGGTTCAACACAGCAAATGTTGATTCATATGAGGATCTGCCTGGGTGGTAAAAAAAAAAGTATCTTAGGGCATCAGAGTACACTGGCTATTTATATAAAAGAGATGGAGAATGGGTTGGCTCATGATATTGTTTTCTTTTTTTAATGAAAAGGAAAGAACTGAGCTATGTAATATTGAGTGCACTGTAGTAATTGCCTCACTGAAACTGTGAGTAGTTTTCCTAGGCTGTGAAACAACTAAAATATGCTTTTTTATGCTTTTGGCAGTTCATTTACATGACAGTGATGTTTTGGGGGCCTAAAAAACAGACTCTTTTGAAAACAATAGTGTTATCATCTCTGTGTAAACTGCACAAATGCGGTGACATTCTGTATGTTGCGTTTTCAGTCTATAGGCGCCTTGGGTTTCTTTACAAAGGGATATCACAAATGTAATAAATGACTTTGCATACATAATACAGCATTTTTCACCATCCAGTGGAGAAATGTATTCATGTTTAATGTTATACATCATATTATATAAGTAAAATTGATTGCAAACGGCATTTTATGTTGATTTTTAGATCTTTTATTTCTTAGGGCAGCACCAAAAAAAGAGTTTGACCTCTGTGAAGAGAATGGCGACGCGACAGGGCTGAGAATGGGCTGCTCCCATTACCTATCTCTCTGTAGGAGTGAATCCAAAGAGAGAGAAAGAGTTGATGTTATTTCATGCACAACATTACATAGATGCCCCCACACACTTAAGCTCACACATTCTGTTAGGGTGGCTGTGCTGTTATTTTTGGAACAGCACAGACCAGATTTTGATCATGCTAATGTCTGAGCACTTACCCTTATGCTGACTCTTTGTACTGACCCAGAAATGTGTATATTTGTAAACAGCATATATAAATGCAGACAGGAGCAAGCAAATGCAGATAGGGAGCGATGGAGAGATTTATATGACTGATCGTGTGCGACATGTCTAATGATAGATGATGACAGTGGATCCCCTTAAACTATGTGCTGGACTTACAAAGGTAACTAGCTGAGACATGTTTCTTGCATTGGATGAATTGAACAGAACTGATGGGAACATGCAGAACACTGGGTACCACCGGAGTGTAGGAAGTAATAGGGAACAGTTACTCTTACTGTAAACCTCTCTGAGGACTCATCTCATATTTTCCTCTCATAAGTCCATTCCTCATCTCGGTTTATTCTATCCTAGAACAGACCGCCTAGCTGATGGCGACCAACTGCCATTTGTTTTGTTTTAATACCAGGGCTGGATTATCTAAAGTAGATTAGAACAATTATTGGCATGGTACATTTTTAATTCAGACAATCGTAAGTTCATAAGTCACAAACAGTTGTTCAGATAATATGAAAAATAAAGCAGAAAAGTGTGTGTGTGAATATAAACTTGAAAGGTTGGGACAGTACGTTTTCTGACGTGGTAGAATTAAGACATAATTTCATATTAAAATAACTTTATTTTAATACAAATTTTTAATTAATTAATTAATCCTTGTGTATTTATATTCTGCATGTGGATTTTATCCAATCAAGTGTCCATTTCACCCAGCACTTTCCATTTTCAAGAGCAATATGCATCAGCGAGGTAGACTTGTAATTAATGAAATCATCTCGTTTAGCAGTAAATTTCCTGGTTGATCTAGCCATTGATCTTCCTGGTCTATTGCATCTAGGTCTGAAAAAATGCCAGCTGATGAGATCATTTTAAATGTCAGCTGACCCTCCTGTAGAATCTGCCAGTTACAGTGTTAAAAACAACAGTTTTGTTCACTCTCCTCATCCTCCAATTAAAACACCAGGGAGAGACAGAAGGGGGAGGCATCAAGATAAAATAACTAATGTTCCCTCATTGCCTCTCTGCATGCTTCGAGGTTGAGACTAATTTAATTAGCAGAGCTGAGCCAAAGGCTTTTGTCACATCCCCTGAACTAAGGGCATTAGAGATTATGCAGGAATGACTATAGTGACCCTAATCATGAAAAAGTCATGAAATATATCCAATGCTTGCATTATATTTTACATGCATGTCAAGTGCAGTAGTTATTGTGAGTCTATATTTATTTATTATTACAGTAATACCTCGGTTTACGAGCGACTTGGTATATGAGCAAATCGGTGTACGAGCATGGAGGGTCGTATCGGTGTACGAGCATCGTCTCGGTGTACGAGAAAAAAATTCCCTCACCCATGCGCAGTTTTGCGACGAAAAGATCCCTTTATCACCCCTTAACTCGTTCATTCTCTCAGTGTCTCTCAGTATGGGTGCATCATTCACCACAGTGCATTATTTTATAAGTTGTTGTGAATATGATTACATGTGAATATGATGAAACTTTATTAATGGAGCATGTTACCAACACCACACATTGCATACTAATGAGACTCACGTGTGTTCAAAGTCCAACGCACCCAATGACGTTCTTAAAGGGCCATACACTTTTAGAGAACAGCATACTATAACAGTTATAATTCTGTACAGATCATATACATAAGTGATTTACAGCGGTTTTACCTCGTGTTGTTGCATTAATTGTGATCGCTATTCTTCACGTTGTAATATCGTTACAAATGTTGAAGGAACTAGTTAATCTGATGTGTCAATAAGTGTTAAGTTAACAGTCTTGTCACTTTAAGAGGGCGGGGTTTCAGTCGGCGCTAGAGAGAGTTGAGTTCTGAGGGATTTGAGAGAGAGCTCGTAAGCAGAGATAGTTTTGATTCTTCTGTTATGTACGGCGTGGGTTGAAGCCAGATCCGCAATCCGATAGTTCTCAATAAAATCTCTGAATGAGAAGGAACCTGTCTGGTTATTAAAAGAAGCAACGCTACAATGTAGTGAAATATATAAGCAGTAACCCCACCCCACCCCCCTCCCCTCTCCTCTCGTCTCGATCATGCCAGCAGTGAAGAGGTAAAGTGCATGTTACAGTAAATAGTTAATAATGACAGTTAAACTCTAAAAATACTTAATTAGTATTTATATGAGATCTTAATGATTATAATTTGAAATGTAATTAATAGGTTAAAACTAAAAAATATTTAAAATGGGCATTTATGGTCGTGTGGAACGAATCAAGTGATTTTTAGTGCGTTCTTATGGGGGAAATTGTTTTGGTCTACGAGCATTTTGGTTTACGAGCTCGCTCTTGGAACGAATTAAACTCGTAAACCGAGGTATTACTGTATTGTGCTAATATCAGATGTTTCTGAAAATGACCTATTCTTTGAAAATTAACTGGTTTTGAAGACCTCATCAGCAGTTGATTATGGTTACAAGTGACAGTTGATTAGTACTTATTCATTATATTTATTATTGAACCAAACTGAATAAACACTGAAATGATTGCAGATGAATAATGATGGTTTACTATTGTCTTTGGAGCAGCAAAATTCAATTATTTTTGCATCATTGATTCATTATTCTCCCGTTTATCGCTGCTTTGTATCAATCTCTAAAAAGTCTCAATTCGAAACAATGTCAATTGACTTTTTGCCTGTTGCATTTTACCACTGTAATTGTTTTTATTTTGCTTTCCATGAAAGTCCTCTGTCATCAAATAAATTTAATTAAGTGTCCTGTGATTCCATTTGCATATTTTAACATCAATCTTAAAAAAATGCACCCAAATTTTCACCTCTATTCTCCCTTTCTGCACCAACTGTTTTTAAGACGAAACCTGGCCCTCTGGCATTATGTCACAACCTTTCAACACCTCTGCGCTCTTTTGAGGTTTAACTAATGCCACAGATTGTATGGGATGTTGACCTCATAACAACAGAAACAGATGTTGTTCCTTAATTACCAAGCTTGTGCAAACTGCATTTCTAAAAGAAAACAAGTAAAATCTCTTGATAGTTTAATGAACTGCGTGCTGCGACTGCCACAGGACACTGATGATGCGTTCACACACCCAAATCATTGTGTAATGCAAATATTTAATCTATAACTCTTCTCCTACTCCTATGAGAGAATTCCCACAGAAGTCCATACTATAGCTTAACCGCAGTAGTTAACAAGCACATTGCAAATCAATAGATTTAGCATATTATCAGCTGTTGGCCACTGCAGAGCAAGTGTTTCAGGAATGCTAATGACTCGTTAAAAAATATTAGACAGTCCCATAAACTTTAAGCTGTACCTTGAATGCAATTTTTTAAATATGATTACATTTTCTCACAGAAGTAGTTGATTCTGATTGGGATGAAAAGGCTTACAGGATGACGGTAACATTGATGAAGGGTAACATTGGAATGGTGAATCCAGTGAGAAGCAGTGAGACACTGCTTCTCTCACTGGATTCACCATTCCAATGTTGATGGAAGGTACTTGGAGGTTGGTAAGGATGAGACTTGGGAAGATGAGGCTTGGTTAGGAGTTAAACATGGAGTCAAGGAGAGTAGTCCTGTGTACATTGTAGGTCAGATGGTGAGGTGCATGCTTATTTAGTGAGGTGATGGGTGTGGTGATGAGGAGCAGGTGTGTATAATCAGAACTCTGGGGAAGGGGATGCAGAGGTGAGAGAGACTGGTTGATCCGTGACAGCTGTGGCATTTACTACATAATCCAAAAATCTGATGCTGTTTTGATCCCACTGACTTTCATTCAACAGAAAAAAATTATAAAAAATAACATTTGGCAGACGCTTTTATCCAAAGCGACTTACATTGCATTCAAGGAATACATTGACATTGTAATCAGTTCCCTGGGAATTGAACCCATGACCTTGGCGTTATAAACACCAATGCTCTACTGATTAAGATACAGGAAAGCAAAACTATCGAAACATTCAAATAGCTTTTATTTTCTACATAAATCATCAAAGTTTGGAACAAAAGGAGGGCGAGATACTGAATTTTCATTTATAGGCGAACAATCACTTTAAATATTTTTAATGATGTTTTATTAACAAAGTTCGGGAGGAGCACGTTCAAAGGATTAACGCAATCAACACGTCATCAGCAATTACACCTCATCCTATCAGCAGGAGAGGAAGCATGTATATATAGACATGTTTGACTCCCCTACAGCTCTTGACATTTTTCGGCATCCCTCCACCACCCCAACTCCTCACACTTAATTGTTCCTATCAAAGTCAGGATACGGGGGGAGTGCTCCAGGTTCGGGCTAAATACCGAGCTCGGAGCCCTCTCCTCGGACAGCACGCCAAATAAGCTTACCAATTATTGCTCCTGAATCATTTGTAAGTGTGAACTCGTGAAACATAATATTTTTTGTTTAACGTACCAAATTTACCAAGTTACGGTTTAATTTGGACTTGAAGTTATATAAGAAGAGAATATATATATATATGTATACAGTAATCCCTCGGCACTTTGCAGTTCAAGTTTCGCGCCTCAGCGCTGCACGAATTTTTCAAAAATATTTCTTGAAAAATAAAAAATTCTAAAATACCGCCATATCGGCAGCTGTACTGAGGAAAGCAGTGTTGCTTCATCGTGATGCGAGATAAACGGTTTCCCAAGATGCCAGACAAAGAGAGAAACTCTCTCGGAGGCTTTGTACACCCACGGGCACTCAGATAAGACGTGATTGGTTCTCGGCGCAAGATCGACGAATGACAGCACGAGTGAATGTATCCCGTGAGCTGATTGGCTGATCCTACTTTGCGGATTTTCACCTATCGTGGGGGGTTCCAGTCCATATGCGATAAACGAGGATCACTGTTTAAACAGGGAGTGCAGAATTATTAGGCAAGTTGTATTTTTGAGGATTAATTTTATTATTGAACAACAACCATGTTCTCACTGAACACAAACTCATTAATATCAAAGCTGAATATTTTTGTATCAATATTTTAAATAGTTTTTAGTTTTAGCTATTTTAGGGGGATATCTGTGTGTGCAGGTGACTATTACTGTGCATAATTATTAGGCAACTTAACAAAAAACAAATTTATACCCATTTCAATTATTTATTTTTACCAGTGAAACCAATATAACATCTCAACATTCACAAATATACATTTCTGACATTCAAAAACCAAACAAAAACAAATCAGTGACCAATATAGCCACCTTTCTTTGCAAGGACACTCAAAAGCCTGCCATCCATGGATTCTGTCAACATTGCGTGCAGCAGCAACCACAGCCTCCCAGACACTGTTCAGAGAGGTGTACTGTTTTCCCTCCTTGTAAATCGCACATTTGATGATGGACCACAGGTTCTCAATGGGGTTCAGATCAGGTGAACAAGGAGGCCATATCATTAGATTTTCTTCTTTTATACCCTTTCTTGCCAGCCACGCTGTGGAGTACTTGGACGCGTGTGATGGAGCATTGTCCTGCATGAAAATCATGTTTTTCTTGAAGGATGCAGACGACTTCCTGTACCACTGCTTGAAGGTGTCTTCCAGAAACTGGCAGTAGTACTGGGAGTTGAGCTTGACTCCATCCTCAACCCAAAAAGGCCCCACAAGCTCATCTTTGATGATACCAGCCCAAACCAGTACTCCACCTCCACCTTGCTGGCGTCTGAGTCGGACTGGAGCTCTCTGCCCTTTACCAATCCAGCCACGGGCCCATCCATCTGGCCCATCAAGACTCACTCTCATTTCATCAGTCCATAAAACCTTAGAAAAATCAGTCTTGAGATATTTCTTGGCCCAGTCTTGAAGTTTCAGCTTGTGTGTCTTGTTCAGTGGTGGTCGACTTTCTGCCTTTCTTACCTTGGCCATGTCTCTGAGTATTGCACACCTTGTGCTTTTGGGCACTCCAGTGATGTTGCAGCTCTGAAATATGGCCAAACTGGTGGCAAGTGGCATCTTGGCAGCTGCACGCTTGACTTTTCTCAGTTCACGGGCAGTTATTTTGCGCCTTTGTTTTTCCGCACGCTTCTTGCGACCCTGTTGACTATTTTGAATGAAACGCTTGATTGTTCGATGATCACGCTTCAGAAGCTTGGCTATTTTAAGACTGCTGCATCCCTCTGCAATATATCTCACTATTTTTGACTTTTCTGAGCCTGTCAAGTCCTTCTTTTGACACATTTTGCCAAAGGAAAGGAAGTTGCCTAATAATTATGCACACCTGATATAAGGTGTTGATGTCATTAGACCACACCCCTTCTCATTACAGAGATGCACATCACCTAATATGCTTAATTGGTAGTAGGCTTTCCAGCCTATACAGCTTGGAGTAAGACAACATGCATAACGAGGATGATGTGGTCAAAATACTCATTTGCCTAATAATTCTGCACTCCCTGTGTGTGTGTGTGTGTGTGTATATATATATATATATATATATATATATATATATATATATATATATATATATATATATATATATATATATATATATACATATATACATATATACATATATACATATATACATATATATATATATATATATATATATATATATATATATATATATATATACACACAGTGGAATCCACTTATCTCGACCTCGGTTAACTCGCCAACCCTATTATGTCGACGTTTTTGAAGTGTAACCGCCAAACTCGCTCATTGTCTAAGCATTTTCTTGTTGGTTATGTCGATTCTTTTATGTCGCCAAACCCTAATATCTCAAGCACAAAAGACGGACAAATTCGCCACTTCACATGGTTATCTCGTGACTAATGATGATACCTAGTTCACTGCGCATGCGCCGAGTTCACGTTGCACGTGCATGCCATGACCATTTTTGGTCTTTCCGGTTCTTCCGGCCGCTTTACATTAGCCCAGTCAAATTGTGAATTTGTGTATTTTTTTTCAGCGGCAGGATGCATTAGTTTGTGTGGTCATGCCATAAGGGCCGTATGTTGTGTAATTGATGATTTCATGTTATATAATTGTGACCTCGAGCACTTTTGTGATATACACAATGTTTGGTTGATTATTTTTCTTCTTTGAAATTATTTTCTTTACGTTAATCTATCTTTTTTTGGCGCTCTGTTTTCATTTCTTTCATTGCTTCAGAGCACCGCGCGTGCAATACTATTCAGAACTGTGTCAGAGCTAAATGACTGTTATGAGCAAATGTGTTTACGCTGTGAGCGGAATTGTGTTTGCAGTGTTGGAGAATATGATTAAAGGTTTGTATCGAGAATCTAAGGTGTTTTTATTGTATACTGGTAAATCTCTGCTGTTAGTTGGTGCACATATGCCTTTTGTTGTTAGCAAACATATACAGTGTGTGTATTTTTTTATAGCATGCCGATCACTTCATCAAACAAATCGCCATATTGGCTTTTGGTTATCTCGATCATCGGTTATCTCGACGCTTTTTTGCAACCCCCGAGGCCGTCGACATAACCGTATTCCACTGTATATATAATGACCAGCTGACTATATACGTTTAGTTCCTGAAATAAACCAGAAAGTGTACTAATCCCTGAAGACACAACATTCTTTAAAGAACCCTGTATTATAAGTTTATTGGTGGTACCATGTCAGTGGTTGTATTTTGCTGCTGTATATCTGAAAAAGCTCTTCATTCGTGTTAATTTCTGGCTGCAGCTGCTCTCAGAATTTGCCCCCTTTCATCATTCTCATTACATTATTAAGTAAAACAGTGCATAACTATCAGTGCACTTAGCTGCCATCAGCACTGACACTTGCATGGTGATGTACATTCTGCTCTCCAGCACTCTTTCGCTCACACACTCTCTCTCTCTATGAAGAATAAGAGTACTTTCTTGTATCCATGCCAGAATGCAGGGTATCAGCTGCATTATAATGTAGGATATCAGTCCTTTTGACCAAATTATGAAAAAGGAAGAGTTGTGCAAGTATTAATGCACTAGGTGGCCAACATTTGAATGATGTTTAGTAGTGAGTCATCACTCTTTAATTGCATTATTAAAGAGCCTCTAAATTCGAATTGGATGAGCCACGCTCAAACTCATTGTTTTATATTGCTATAAGAGTTCACACAACTCAGCCACAAAGAGCTTTCTAAATTGATGTGCTAAGTGGAATAATACCACCGAAAACATTACACATATGTTTAAAGAGCCCTCTGCACCCTTCATCGTAATCGGCGTGAATCATTGTGATATCTGATGGTTACAAATACCATGGAGAAAGTGGGATAACTCTGTTTTACAAATAAAATTGCCTGTTTAACTGAACAGATTTTCCTGTTCCCAATGTAGTGTTTTTAGAAGTTATGCTGGGTTGGTTTTGAGTCTAATTTTATATATTGTTACATATTGCCTTATTTTAATCAGAAGTGTGTCATTTAGCCTTCTGAAATCTTTAGATGCATCTCACCTGAGCTTTAAAAACCATGTCAAGCTATCTCTTTGACTCATCTTACAGTACTACTGACAATGCAGCCGTGATGCTCATTCAAGCTTCATACATGTCTTAAAATGTTAGAGTAACGTCTATTTTCAGGGGTTTGACTGCTTATGTGTCTGTGTTAGGATGTACTAGCTCTTCTCGTACCCGTGTGTCATTGCATCTTTCAACAGACAAATTCTCATACACTATTAATGACTTTTTAAATCACTGAGATGGGCTGCTGTACAATAAAAACCCTTCACCACATGTTGTCTCCTAAGTGCTCTTTGAGTTGTAAAGTGATGTCATGGTAATTGTTTTCAGCAGCTGATCTGTCTTTGAACCTTATCATATTAGTCTCAGACTTTGTTGACCCCTGACCTCATTTGATCTTGTTTCCATAGTAACAAAGATGTGTGCTGATCCATGTAGAAAATGAATTGTGATTCACTCTCCCAGGTGACATTGCCTGTCGCTAAGCCATATCATCACCTTTCAGTCATCCTCTTGCCTTGCTGTTTTACTGTGACAGGACATACTTTGCTTTGTTGACAGTAATTTAAATATTTTATGAGAATTTGTTTTAATTTACAATTCTGAAACTTATTTTATCAATTTGTTTTGTTTCCCTTAGTTCATGTTTCCCAGCTCTGTTTAGTTTCAGTTGTTTCCTTGGTTCTATGGTTAATTATAATTATTAGCCATGTCCTTTTTAGTTTATTGCTAAATCCTTAGTATTTAAGTCCTGAGTTTGGTTCTGTTCCTTGTCTGGTATTGTCTTGTGTTTATTTGTATAAGCTGTGCACTGCCTTAGTTTACTCCTGTCATAATTGTTTTATTTGATTAAATGACTATAGCGAATCCCTTCTTCTTGCCTAGCATGTTACAATTAACAATCAATGCTTGAAATTACATCTATAGAAATTTTAAAAACATGAATTTTATAAACTACCATTCAAAAGTTTGCAGGTATTTTTTGTTTTATTTTATGCTTTTTTTAAAGGCTGCATTATTTGAAAAATACTGTAAAATATTATTACAATTCTTAATAAATGTTATTTTAATATATTTTACACAGTTAATTTAGTTCTGTGATGGCAAAGCTGAATTTTCAGCAGACTTCAGAGTTAAATGATCTCTCAAATTTCATCATAATGTGCTGATTTTGTGCTCAAGAAAACAATTATATTATATTATACATTGCTGAAAATTGTTGTGCTGCTTTATTTTTTTCCTTAATGTTTTTTTTTGTTTTTTGTAGAAACTGTGATACGTTTTTCCAATTCTTTGATTAAGAGGACATTATCTCCCATACACCGATAGTGCTGCCTCCAGCTAGTTATTGTACACTCATTACTTTGGCTTTCTGCCCAATATTTAACACGTTCTCCAGCCAAAATCCCAAAATAACAATGCATCCACAATACTGTTATATTACTAATAATGATGAACAAAACACATCTCTCTCAAGCTTAACATATAATGGCATTTTGATTGTTATTAGGTGAGTGAGTTTGCATTTGGATTTTGTTAGTGCATTGACAATAACTTTCAGCTTACACTCGTCTCTGCTAAAGCTTGCACAGTGATCCATATCCACAGAAAGATTTCATTCAGGGATGCAACACCCACAGAACTTTGCTGAGTGCTTGATGCCCCGTCCAGCCTGTCATCACTTCAGTCACCAGCCTATTGTATTTTAACAGTAGCACAATGCATGTTTATAGAGAAAAGGGATTGGTTCAGGCAGCCTCTAAGAAATATTTATCCTCCCTGTAAATCACATGTGACAGTTGACAGGCACTTCCTGTCCAAGACAATGCTGTCACTGAGTCGCAGCCTCATGTGGAGGAGCTAAGCTTCAGAATATCAAACTGATATAGGCTAATACTATAAGTGTAATGTGAACATTTACCGTACTTTGACTTTATTTACAGACTTAAAAGCTACAAAATCCCAATTTTTTATCTTGTGAGCCTCTGTGTTAAAATAAATGTGGATTTTCCTCGCAGATGTTGCACAGCATGAGTAGTAAACATTTTGGATTGATTTTAATAATTTCACAGTTCATTCTGTCATGCACACTGACTCTCTTCTGCATTTCTTACAGTCAAGACCATCAGTGTGAGCCAAGTTAAACCAAGGTGATTAGGTCATTCATCAACAAAGTCAACAAACCAAGAGTAGTGTTAGTTATGGCAGGTCACTTTAGTCAAGCTCACATCAGCTGACTCTCTGCTGATCCATATCAATCTATTGGGAATACGACGCCTATCACAGCATCCTATATGAGGTCCATTCGAGATTATCAGCAGCTTATAGTGTTGCTCAGGAGGTAATTACCCTCCTCCATCCCCAGCTCCTCCACTCAGGACTTGGCCTAATATTCCAATTTGAATCAGACTCATTCTCTTTAATTACTTTACATTAAGAACATAAATTATATAGTGATACCTTGTGTTGGTTCTGTTACTCTGAGGGTTATCACTGGTCTCCCTGCTCTTATCCATCCTAGGCTGCATGGATGGGCAGGGAGCCTTGCCCAGAACAGAACCATACCGCCAATCCAAACTGTATGTTATTTCTTAATCCTTTTGGGCGATAGTGGTCCTGACAGAAGTTATTTATAAAATGTGCTTGCTATGCTATCAATAGTTAGGTTTAGATGCAACCAGATAATCCATTAGCATTGATGACTCCAAAAGACTGAAAAGCCTTCATGTTAATGCTTAAATCGATTTGGGCTGCTTTGCTAAAAATAATCATAAAACTAAGTAGATCGTAAGAGCCATTGGCACCAATGGTCTCTACGATCAACTTAGCTTGTGATGCTTTTGAGAAATGCAGCCCTGATTGAGGTCGATTGGCAGAGGCGGTGTAGACTTAAAATAATGTGATCAACAGGACAAAATAAGCATGTAAACGCTTGAATATGATTTTTTGGATTGTGCATGAGTGGAGTATCATGATCTTTGTTTTTATAGACTGAATATTTACTTTATATTTGCTAATAAAAGCTCTTTGGACATATGTCAGGAGCAAAAATTACAATTTTACTCATAGCTCTGGTGACATTATTGCAATGGCTTTCTATTGTTCTGTGCTCAGCAATTGTGCACTGCTTATGAGCAAAGTTTTGTTCGGAATACATATAATGCACATGTAAACGAATATGTGAAAAGGACTGAAAATTTTAGTGTTCATATAAACAGGACTTTCAGAATCTAAAATCAGACTGGATTCGTCTGTATTGACAAAACTGATAAACATTAACATTTATCTAACCAATTTGAATTTTAACCAAGGTTTCACTTTCACTCAGACATTGATATTTCAGTTTTACTGATGTGCATGAATCAAGACATGTTCTGACTCAAGGCAAAATATTTTAAGGGTCGGGCAAAACGGAGAGGTCAGTTTATTTATTCTGTTGGCAAAATCCAATATATCAGAATTACCAGGAATTTCCTAGAAGCAATTATTTCATCTTGTCTTAAACTGAAGTGGATGTAGTCTTGTTGGCATAGAAACCAAGTTACAGTGTTTATTTACGCTTGGCTAGTTATGCTTTTAATGCAACAACGACTGGATCAGGGACCTTTGAGCATTCTCTTGGGCAATTGCTTTATAAATTTCAATTAGCATGCTAATATAACCATATTGAATGGCATTGTAGTGTAACCGCGTATAATGAGTCTCAGGGAAAACAATAATAACAACAACAAAAATACTAGGAACACTTGTGAAAAAACATGAGGGCATTGCATGAAAGCTAGCAGCTGTTCCACTGCTGATAAAACAGGTAAGTCTTTAGTTAGGGACTGTTTTCATTTAGCGACGTGGGTGACAGGGTAAAAGTGTGCCCCACGGCATTGCAATACTGAGACCTAACAAACATGGTACAGAACAAGTGGGTGGTCATAGTGACAGACTTACTATCTCAGGGGGAAAAACACATCTGTGGTTTATATATGTATATCTTTGTACTAGCTCTGTTTGTTTTCTGCTTCTAACCATAAACCAGATATAAATGTTCACTATGGATTGACATATCTTCTGGCATTTCTGTTAAACTTGATGATAATCATTTTAGCATAACTATGGATTAGAAAAGATTACAAATCTGAAGTTAAATGATTTAAGTCCCTCCTCACAAGCATACAGTATGTCTTATGTTTTTATTGCTGATTTTCCAAGACTTTATTGGTGTTACTTTATATAAAGGTACTTTATATATTTAATATTGTGTTTTTGCATGTTAATGGTTGATTGGTGACATGGGAATTGTGGGTTGTCGTGGGAAAAGTCGGCATGAAACTGAAGTTACGAGTCTTGTCTTCTCTATTGTTATGTATATATCCAATTGAAATGTCTTCTCAAACAACAGAAAAATATAGGGTGGGACTTGATTTTGTCACCTGAGAATTGATTGGATTGTTGCCGTTTGCTAATTTTTGTCGGTGGTGTTGTCAGGGTTCTGTCGTTTCAGTCTAGTTTTCTCGTGTTTTGGACAGGGCACTACTGCATTGTTGTGTCTTCGTGTGAGCGCGTAGTTTCGAGTGTGCTTAAGTCGCGTGCTCTCCTATCTGTGAAGTGTCTTGTGTGTGGGGCGTGGTGTTCGGACTCCGTCACTTCAGTTTTGGTCGGTCTCGGTTTTGTGTCAGATTCGGATATTCATGCTCTGTGTGTGTCTTCTGTTGTGAGCGCATGAGATGTGTGTTCGTTTTGTGAGTGCGCACGGTTATGAGTTCGCTCGAGCTGCACGCTCTCTTGTCCACGTATGTTGTCGTATAGCACGCAGGTCATGTTATGTCTCACCTTGTGCTGTGTAGCACGCAGCTTGTGTTTTCACTGGCTGCAAACTTTCATGTTGTCTTTTGTGAGGAAATGCAGCTTATGAGTTCTCACTGGCTGTGTGTTCATGTCATGTTTTTGTCTGAGCACATGCCTTGCCACGTGTGTTTCTTGTGCCATGTGTTCTCCTGTTTATTGTGTAAACCCACCCATTTTCTTTGATTTTCTCCACCTATCCTCCTTCATTACCTGCCCTTTTTGTTCCCTATTTAATCTCCTTGTGTAATGGCTACAGTGAGTAAAATAATTCCAATCCCACGAAGCATTGCCAAAATCAAATGTTGATTATATCTATAGAAACAGCATTTAAGTTTATTGTAAAATATGCATATACATACAAATGTTTTATTATTTTGAGAGTATTGGAAGACTGACTCGATTACCTCATTTGCAGTGCTTCATGGGAGTAGGAGGAGCTAAAGAGCTCTTTTGGCGGGGTTTGCTTGTTTCAACTCTCTGAGTGTTTTTCTTCTGTGCAGAATCATAGTTTACATGGGTCGTATTTCCTTTAAATAATCATGTGCACGGATAAATAATTTATGTCAAAAACTGCAATAATACAATAAAAAATTATTTCATTGTGAGATTAAAGGGATAGTTCGCCCAAAAAAAATGAAATTCTGTCATGAATTACTCACCTTCATGTTGTCCCAAATCCCTAAGACAAACACAAATATAAATCTTAAGGATAATTAAGAAACGCACTCTATTTTCAGAGTGGCTTTTAAGCAGTAAGAGTGTGGGGTGAAACCCCCCGATGAGATTCTCCAAAACGCTCTGTTTGCGAAGGGTAAAACCTGGTAGGTTGTCTCTTTAAATCAACGCTGCAGCGCAGATGTGCCCGCGAGGTCCGATGGTTACAACCATTTCCACCTCTGCAGTGGGTAACTTTAATCGCGCGCGCTCAACAGCGCCTCTCACGCGACCGATGACGTTCAGTTCTCTCTCTCTCTCTCACACACACACACACACACACACACACACACACGCTCTCTGTCTTCTACACATTGGTATATCCCACGCTAAAGTAAAAACGTATCAGATACGTTCTGGGGGGGATAATTACATTTACCAAGAATTCTACCCACGATATTTCTGAGAAATTGTTTTACTTGTCTCCCCCTCATGTATTATTGCTTTAATAGGAACCATGCTATTAAATGATCTTTTCATATTTCAACAGAACAGATCACCTACAAATCAGGGCAACGCTTTAGAATGTTCTGTTATTATAAAGTAAGTACAAATGAGTAACGCAATAATTAACACTCTAATAACTATTAAAAAACAAGAAAGTCTGATTAATGAATTAGCAATTAGTGCTTAATTAAATTTAGTATTTCACTGTTAGATAATAATTTACTAGGACATTTTTCATACTTCCCAGAGGACTACTAAAAACTGCTATATTCAGGTTCAAAATTAATACTGATAATGCTTAATTTATAATTAATTCTAAAGTAAAGATTCTGGTAACCCAGTAATTACTCAAGTGTTACCACATCCTTCAGAAGGAACTACTAATTATTATTTAGATCCGTATTCTAAAGTGAAAAGCATGATTTCTCTGAAGTCTGAACTGAAGTCATTGTAAGCTTTTGAGTTTTTTTTTATAAGGTTTTGGATACTAATTCCTTCCAATGGATTTGTTAACACTTGTGTAATAATGGGTCACCATGATCTCACTATGACCTTACAAAAACCTCATAAGTTTACAATAACTTTAGTCAATATTAAGGAGTTAACACACTTTTCACTTTAGAATACCGATCCAAATTATTTTTCATTCCTTCTGAAGGATTTGGTAACACTTCAGCCATTACTAGTGGGTTACCATGATCTTTACTTTAGAATTACTCACACAATATGCATTACTCTCGTTAATAATTAACCTGTGTAGTAGTTCTTCTCTGAGAGGTATAAAAAAATGTGTAGGCTAGTTATTGATTATCTAGTTGTGAACCATTTCATTCAACTGAACACTATTAGGCTACTTACTAATTCGTTAATCAGAATTTCTTGTTAGTTAATAGTAGTTACCACAAATGCTAATATTGTGTTACTGTGCGTTATTTGTTCTTGACTGTGCAGTTATTCATTAATAAAAGTATTTTAAAGTGTTCCCAAAATCAGAATTGATCCAAAAGGTCTGTTTACGAAAATGCTGCCTTCAAAAATACTTTTCACAGGTTTTTAGAGATGTCAAATCAATAAGCATGTGGTAACACTGTCATGTATTAATTTATTTGTTTTTGTACAATATCGCTAATTACAAGTATCATGTGAACAATGAGTCAGTGGTTTTAGCCTTCTCGAGTTCTTGATTCATTGTGAGTCAAACGTGAGGAAAGTATTCCCTTCAAACCTTGGGGTCCAACAAATTCCACTAACCCCCAATGAGCCAAAGTGTTTTGATTCTATAGAAAGAACCGGATCTTAAGAGTCATTTGTTCGAGATCGAACTGTCTTCCTTGTGGTTTATGTTTTTGAATCACTCAAAGAATCGGCTCATATGAATCTTTCGTTAAACATTGGTCGCACTGTATCATGTCTCCGGCTGATTCAGTGGTACGGGAAACACTGTCAGAGTATTTTACCACGGTGTTCATTCTGCATCAACGGAACAATGCAGATTCCCTTAACGGAACCGAACGTCATGAAAATCATTTGGTTCTGCAATTTTGTATGAAAAATGGAACCGGTTCTTCGGTTCTCGGTTCATAACCCGAGACCTGATTTGCCTTCCTTAGAGATGGAGTATATTACATGCGCTCACGCTCGTCAAGTCTTTCAGATAACGGGACGTAAAGATGGGGTACGACACCAGTTGCTTGCTTTAAAATAGGTAAGGATATATATACTGTGAACGTTACGTTATGGTTTAGATAGCAGCCTATGTTGGCAATCTCGCTCTGACACTGATAGTGATACTCACAAAATAGGGTTGCTCGTGAATTCATACACATGCGTTCATTTAAAAAGATTTTGATCGGAAAATGTTACGTGTGCCATTTTTGGGATGCTGTAAGGTAAGGGGTGTTGGCTTTGTTTGCTCGTCATAAGATTACGATTTTGGAGACACGAGAGTGTTAAACCGTTCTTAGGAGCGCTCAAATGGCAGCAAGACTATTTTAAAACACCGACAACGTTTTGCTCTTTTTTTTCTGATGCTTGTGCTTAAACATTTGCTCGAGTGATATTTACAAAGTCTTACGTCACGGCGAATGCGCACGTGCCCAACAGAAATCGCCGCAAATGACATAAGTTCAATCATCCTGAGCCGACTTTAATTAAGAATTGTTCGTGTTGATGATCGCTTTGTTTTTGTTTTTTGCTTTTTTATCGGATGTTCTGCAGCCTCTCCTGTCGGAGAATGACCCCCCCTCAGCGCCTGTCGGAATGCCGTTTTTCTCCGCGTGCACAAGGGCCACGCGCCAGATGGCCACATCATAACCGACTGTGATACTTGATACCATTGCACTAAAGCTGGACCTTAACTTTGCGGATCTAATGGTGAGTGATTCCAACTACCTGATTTGTATTTGTAGTCACAGTTTAAGGCTGTTCATGTTACGACATACAACTTTGCTGTCTCTTCATCTGTTATTCACACACAAAAAACTTTCGGGGATGATATGACCAACTGTTTTAGCTACTAATGGCAATGAATCGAGAGTTTATTTCACCAAACAAACGGTCGTTCGCGGTGGGCAGTGGCATCGATCTCCGATGTGATATACGAAATTAAAACGATGCTTCACAATGGCATCGCATCATAGATTAACGTTGCATTCTCTCAGGGCAGAGGAAGAGGATCCATTTGTTGTAGCTCCAGACGCTTGCTCAATATCGCTGCACTGTTAAATTAACTTTATTCATTTACGCAGAGTCGATGCACTGTCTTAGAATCTCTGAAAATTGTAGAGATTGTGTAGAAGGGATTTAGTCACAGGGTAACCGCACTAGTGGCTCTGGAAGCTGGAGAGCGCGTGCGATGAATATCAATTGTCATTGTCAGCTAATCATCACAAGGGGCTGTGGCGTGTCCGTGGCCTTGCTTTCCCTGAGGCAAAAATTACTTTGTTTTTCGATTAGACTACATTGTGGCGCTTTTTCTCTGCCTGCACCACGGTTGTATGACGTGGATAGAGGTTTTAATTGTATGGGTTATGACGTCTACATCGGCTGTATGACATCGGCTGTCGCCGCTTCCTCTTTTCAGATATCCAGCCAATCAGGTCACTGGTATCAGCCAACCAGGCACCGTACAGAAAGCACACAAGATCACAGCAGCACCATGGAGAGCGCCTTTAGCGCTTAATCTGTTTTAAGCACCAAGGACAGAGACCCGAACCAACTATGTCTACAGTCAATGACAAGTGTTAAAATTTTGCCTTGATCTAATAATTTAACAGCATGTGTCTCAGCAAGGGCGTAGGCTTGCTTTGAAAATAGAGACATATCACAAGGAGGCAGGGAAACAGATTAAAATTAGATTATAATCTTTTTAAACAAACCACTGTTTAAAACAGAAAATCACAGGATCCTGATCAGAGTGTTGATGTTGAGAAATGCCATTGTGTGGGTGTACATCAAGGTAAAAATAATCTTTATTTTCTCACATCAGAGAGACTCATTGGTATACATTTCTCAAGCCCCACAACTTTATATAATACAACTGACCTATTCTGGAAATGCATAAATACACAATGGCAATAACATACTACATGAGAATGGTTGTTGTTATCATTAATATTCATTTTTTTAAATGTAGTTAGTAGTTAGCCATTTTCCTACTATCATTTTCTTTTTGGTCTTCTGTGTATCCAAGTAGTGACTTATGGGCTTGATATTTTATTCTAATTAATATTCCTGCTTCTACTGTTTTTCTTGAAATGAGGTGATCAGGATCACCCTGAAGATATTTAAATATTAATAGATCTAAATAAATAAACATTTAAATATTGATAATTTCATTAGTGTTCTATTAGAGACTGTGGAGAGAACACAAGATAAATAGGAAACCAATGTCCTGGATGCTGTGATTTGAAACCGTTTTTCCAGATAGCTGTGTAAAAATACAAAGTATGTTCTCCCAAGCACTACATTATCCATTAGACCTTGCAAAATAGCTTTTTCATATTACAGAGCACATGAAAGTGCAAGGGATGTGCAGAGCAGCTTTTTAAAACAGCACACAAGTGCATACTTTCCACAAGGATTACAGTGAAAATCATCGCTCCCTACCAGCAACATTGTGGATGAAAATTGAATTTCATACTAAAGTTGGTTTAATTATAGATCATATGGTAATTCATTTTAGTTGTTTTTATGGTAGGGAAATCTTGCATATTAAACAGTGTTTGTAGAAGGAATACAACGCTGGTTGTTACATAATGGGTGTTTTATTGCTTTTTGTTTTGTGCTGTGCGCGAGAGAGAGAAGAAAGCGAGAGCATGTTTGTGTGTGCATGCAAGCCTATGAGCTTGTGGATGCATCTGCATATGACTTTTATTTATTGGGCCGTATATGTTTGCAACATTTGTACACGTGCATGTAAATGTGAGTGTGCACAGTTGGTATATGCTTATGAATTTATCTATAAATGCCTGCAACAAACCCAAACCGTCATATTCTGTTGGAAAGATGAGTCTGTGCACTGGAGCAGACTGATTGACCAAGTTTTGTCTCTAAGATAAGCATGTTCACTGAGGCACACAGACGGAGAAGCCAAGAACACTCTTAATGCTCAAGATGCGTCAAAGACCTAAATATGGAGGAGTCACGCCAATTTTTATAACATCATGTTAGTATTAACCGGTTTTATGAGACTGATCGGTTTCAGCTTTGTAGCAGCTGTAAAGGCTCTGTATTGATCAATCAATTTCAGTGCCTCATTAAATATCACTTTCCGCTTACGTCTGTGAGAAAACTGTCAATCACTCTGGCCCCTGAACGTACAATGTACACTAATCAATTTTAGAGCCATGAGCTTAAGCTATTTCGCTAAGCATGGTGTCTTAGTGGCAGCAGCCGGGCCTTTCCCAATGTTTTACTGCCTCCATTTGCTTTAGAATTGGATCTGTCAGTTTTCATATGATCACACTCTCAAAACTCCCAACAATTCGATGGCACACATTTTAAAAATGATTTTAGATGTCATGTTCTAGCAGCCACATACATTTAGTTTTCTTTTTGCAGATTGTGATTGCATTTACACTTCTATTCAGAATGATAGCAGTTTCAATTGAGTTCTCTTTTCTTTACATTAAGAATTGTCCTTCTCTCTGGTCAGTGGTGAACCAGATGCATGTACAGTTTTTCCTCCTCCTCTCTGCATGCTCATTGGCTGAGACCTGAAGTGACATCTCACTCACTCTTTATTCACTGACCTTTTTTTCTACTTGCTTGCTGATTGGATTAGACCAGGCTTGAGTTTGCAGAGGCCAGTGGTTGGTTGCAGAAACTGCTTAGACTAGTCTTACAAGTTAGTCATGTAATGTTTATTCTTCATGTCTGGTCATAACTTTAAGTCAGTCACATAAAAACTTAGATGGTTCTAATTTGAATCCTAAAAGTGATAAGCCTACTGATTTAGCCTTAATTAACTGGTTGTTGGTCAGACTAGTTCTTAAGTTAGTGGCTATGTTTATGCAACTGGAATCAGATTGAGAAGTGAATATAGAAAATATATATTTGAGATGCATCGATGTTTTGGGGAATAATTGATATCGGCCGATAAAAGCTGTTATGCTTGACTGTTAAAAACAGCTGATGATCAGGACTTATGTCCTGTCAGTCAAAAGGCTCTGGAAAAATGTATTAGACTTGTACTGTATGTGAAGAAAATATATCTTGTGTTGAATTTAGGACAATAGTTAATGCAACAATAACACAGTAACAGTTAAAAAATAAGAGGGATCGTTAGATATCATTCTGATTAATAGTCTACCGTTTGGCTGAGAAATGTAGTAGAAATCTGAGAGAGAAATGAGAGAAAGGTGATAGATATACACTGCTATTATGTGCTCTTATAGTTTAACCATTGTATTCAGCTAGGATATATTTGTTACACGTGTTCCTGTCTGGGTCTTCTCTGTCACTTCCTGTCAGTCTTGTCTTTGTTTCACTTCCTGTCTCTCGGGTTATTGTTTCACTCCCTACACCTGTCTTGTAATCACTTCCTCGTTAGTCTCCCAGGTGTTGCTGTTTCCCCTTGTGTATATATCACTTGTGCATTTCCCTTGTGTTTGTCGGTAGTTGAATGTTCGTGGTTCCTGTTTGAATTCGTGTGTGGATGTTTCTTGTTTCTTGCCGTGGTTCTTGTTTTGAGTTTAGTCTAGTTCAAGTTAATGCAATCCAGTTTGTTTTGTTTATATTTAAAGTGTTTTGTTTTGGTTTATATTAAACTTGAGATTTCAGTTTGGAAACCTGTCTGTCTCCTCGATCCTGCATCGCACACCGATCCTGCATCGCACACCAACCCTGCTCCGTAACAGTATTACATTTTTAATTTCAAATAATTCAGGAAAAACGGTAACTTTTTTTAACCAGAGCCTTTTTCCAGTATAAAGAAAATTTTGTGGAATGGAAAGTTTCCATGGATGATAAAGGTTGTTTATGAAACCATAAATGCAAAAATAAAAGAGAGAAAAAAAAAGTTTACTAGACTTCTTACGAGTGTAAAAACTCACCTTCCCCCATAAACACATTTGAACAATAATGCATATATTTTGGAAGCAACTTTTGCCTAGAAAACTTACTAAAACACATTTTATTGACAGTGAAAGGGGTGAATTGTCACATAACTTGAAGAGTGGGCACAAACTCATCACGCTGTTGTGGATGGGTGCATGAGCAATGCAGTGTGTGTCTATGCAGGGCAGCTGCAGTGTCGCCTATGCCAGTGTCTAATCACCACTGACATCAACTTATTTTTACCCAGTCCTAATGGAAGATTGTATTTTGACTTAATATTTTGAGGTAAGCAAATGTTTGGTTTACCTACAAGCTCAACTGATATCAAATAAATATCCTAAAAGAGAGTGTTCAGTGAAATTCCTAGATTTTCCTGCAGTCAGGTGACACTGGTCAGATCTTTATTTAGAGCAAACTCTGACTATAGCGTACCCCAAAGCCATTTTACGATACACATTTTATGGGCATACTGTTTGAAATTACTTTCTCTCAAATGCTTTGGGGCACTAATGGAGTTGATATTAATCAGCATTAACCTTTAGTGAAACAGTGGTTTGATGTCTTAGGGCATTAAAGGTACGGTATCCTTGTGGAAGAACTGAGGTCAAAGGATCAATAATGTGACGCTGAGTGATGCTTTATGGGAAACTGATTAATGGGCAACAACTGTGCTGATCTCACCTTGGATTGAAGTGGTCATGCACTCTGGGAGACCGGGACACACAAGTGCAAAAAATACTATGAAGCTAAATCATATACTATGCAGGACATATACAATTTTATCTTTACATGAGTTTTTTATTGTATGATGATTTCAAAATGCATGCTGCTTTTTCATAGCTAATACCTTCATGGGTCAAATTTATGTGTCCTAGTTAAAGGCTGTCTTTTATTTTTGAAATGGGATGTCTTGTAAATTATTATTTTTACCTAAATATATCTTGCTATACTCCCAGAGATTATTGAAGGAAGCGTTAAATGAGGTCTGCATATCATTCACGTTTAATGATGGAGACTAAAGGAATGTGGCTGTTGTAATGTGGAGCGTAAAGCATATTCAGTTTGTTGGAGTGTAAAGGCATGCATGTACATCTGTGGTGCTGCTTTCCAGAGGGAAAGGAGCCCTTCAGGCACACAACAAAGGAGATCTTCGGGCTGGGTGATAAAATAGACATGCTGAAAGAGATTGATGTGTATGGGGGCGTAGTCTTTGACTCATAGGGACAACGCTCTCCCCTTCTATTGTTTTTCTTTCGTCCTGTCTCCCCCTCCCACCCACCCCTTTTTCCTTCCTCTTATTTCACATTTAAATAGATATAACTTCTTTTTTTTTTACTGGACAGTTTCTTAAATCCAACAGCTTTATTCATGTTGTGCATCTGTACCATCACACATACTTCACTTGTTTTTTTTTTTAGCACTACATGAATAAAGTGGTATGAAGAGTCAGTTAAAAGTCTGCAACCAAAGATGTACATTAACAATATGCATAAATGAATATATAGAAACAAATTTGGGAAATGCATATATACAATTTAAAGACTATTGCATTTTATGTGACATTCTTTAAAAAAAGAAAAAGAAAAAAGTAATCTCTTATTCTGATTTTATTGACAGGATTTAAAGAGGGTGCTGTCCTTTCCTCCATATCCAGGGGATTATCTGCACCCAGTGGTGTACGCCTGCACTGCAGTGATGTTGCTCTGTCTGCTGATTTCTATCATGACATACATTGTACATCACAGGTATGTACTATAATTAAGCTGCACCAGTGAAATAAATTATTAAATACAGCATAGATCTGAAAAGTTCAGTAGAGTTGACCATGAACTGATATTGAAATTCTGGTGTTATATAAAAAAAATGTGTATGTTTATGTCTTTAGGTGTTTAAGTTTCTTGAAACTTAAATAACAGAACAAACTGTTAAATTACCATATATGGTGGAAAAAAAGTAAATGATTTAAAATCACATTATATTTATGTAATTTTTCTGTAAAATAGTCAAGTTTAAAAAAAAAAGTTTTAATAGATTTAAAAAAAGACCTTCCCAGAAGTCCCTCTATTTATACTTCACATATGATTATAATTTGTATTCTTATTATTTGATATCAGTAATACACATTAGTGTGTTTTTGTTACACATTTTGTGATATTTAGTTTTCTTATTGCATTATTATAGTGTTGTGTTACTCTGATATAGTGACTAGTGATATATTGTCTTTGTATGTGTGACCCTGTGCACAGTCTATATACAAATACTGACCATATTTTCTGAACAGGCCATTTACAATGAACTCATCATGTGACTTTGTATTGCGACACATGTATTATTGTGGTGGTTATTTGTACATCTTAAGGCAAAAGGCAGATTTTCGTAGTTAATAGTATTAACATTATATCACTGAATGAAATACACGATAAGTTGTAAACTACACAGGCATCTTGTAAAACTGGAAAAATTGTCACAGTATTTTTTACGGTGAATTTCTGGCAACGAAACCTGCTAGTTATCCTGCTAGTTATCCTGCTGCGTGTATGACAGATGGATAAGTATTGCTCTTGAAACGTATTGTTTGAATGAGGAAAACAAGAATTATAATAGAGGTAGGATTTTTGGGATGCTTGCTTGACTGTCCTTAAAAACACTTACTGTATAATAGTGCATTTACCTTAGGCTACTATATAATAGTGTTTGTGTGTAAATGGTAAAAATGCATGAACTTTGGTAAAAATTAACAAGGCATAAATGTATAAATTAACAAGGACAACTTGGAGCGGAAATGAGTTTGAAATGAATCCACAGTTAGATAAGCGTTGGCCTATAAAAATAAAAATTATAAATTATAAATATAAAAATATATTAAAATTGATCTACTGGTGCTATTACATGACTAATATCAGCCAAAAACCCAATAAGTCATAATATATTTGCTAATTGTTTTGGTCCATTGTATTTCTGCAGTCAAATTTTAGCAATGAAATGTTACATTTTACATGCATTTTTCTATTGTCAAGCCATATGCTTCAGTCAAAAATAGTTTAAAGCTTTCCTCCGCTGAAAACAAACACTAGCTGTTTGTAGCACCAGTACTAACACTGGAAGGTCACAGCAAGGAATGTTTTTGGGACAGACTGCCACTATAGTGCTGTGAACCTGAGTCAGACCGCCAATATTTATAGTATCATCACCCCTGACTGTCAGTTATTTCCAGTGAGTAATGCTTGCTCTGTGGAGAGGGGGCCACTTCTAACCTTAAAGGGTCAGTGCCTAATTTAGCGGCCACTTTACTTTGAGACACTTTGCAGACGGGGTCAAAAAGATTCCTTCGTCATAGCATTGTGCTTCAAAGGCAGTTACTTGTTCCCTTCAGTAGTAAGCTGTTGATGTATTACTCATGACGCAACTGTCTCTTCGTCTGATATGAGTGTGTGTGTCTCTGCAGCATAATCCGAATCAGCAGGAAGGGATGGCACATGCTCCTCAACTTCCTCTTCCACACTGCCATGACGTTTGGGGTATTTGCAGGAGGCATCAACCAGATCAAGTACCCTGTGATCTGTCAAGTGGTAAGCCTCCCAGTTCTCTACCGTTTCTTTGGCCTGAGTGGACCACATTATTCATGCCCTGTGTCTGTGGCTCTCAGCTCAGAGTCACAGCATATGGCCTCTTTGACTCCCGAATTAGCATGGTCGCCATTTACTAGGGCTTTGTTTGGCAGGGCTGCTCAGTGTTGAGAGGCTAATGCACTGGGGCTCTAGGATTGCTATAGCCTTTCAAAGTGTAGCACCTATTCCTTCATCACAGACAATTTCCAGCCTGGATCAGTGAGTTAGATTAATTTGATTATGTTTATAGCTGTATGCTTATTAAACATATTTTATTTAATGTCAGCAGTTGATTCACTGTCAGTAAAGCTCTACGTTTAAAAGCATCAGATTTATGTTGGGTGCATGATGAACATGCATTTGAGATGCGACCTGTACACAGTATGTATACACCAGGGCAGTGATAACTGTCAAATTCCTCCTCTTTCACATGACTCAAGAATTAAAAGAAGAACTTGAAGAGGAATTTATTGAATTGCAATTGACAAACGAATCTTAAATGACATGTATATGTTTTATTTAAATTAAACTCTGAATGGTGCACAATATTAGAAAATATGAAACATTTTCATGATCAGTAACATTAATGTTGGTAAACATGATTTGATTGGAAGAACCTGTAATTGAGTCACACAATTAAAAATGTAGTTTTTCATTGCTGGATTCAAAGTTAGTCTTTTTCTAGGTGAAGACAGAGAGCAAATGATGACAAAAATGACAAAATTTGACTATTTGAACGGGACACTGCCATGCATTTTCCTGCCATGTGTATAGCCAGAGATGGAAATCTGTGCTGTAGATGAGAGCTTGTGGCCAAATGTTATCTGTGTTAATTGTGTATGGGTGTATTTTAATGTATGTATGTATGTTTTGGATGTATTAATGTAGATGTTTGTTTTTGTTGTGCAGTGCAATGCCTTCTCAAAGAAGCAGGCATGGGCTCAGAGAAAAGTGGTGGGCATCAGAAGGAAGGATACAGACAGCAAATAGCTGCTGAGTCACATAAAGTGCATGCCATCTTTGTCTGATAAACAGTAGTCATGACAGATGCATTAAAATTAGCTCAACCAAATCTGTTCTGTTCAAATGTTCTTGTCACAAAATATTAATAGCAATAATTCGACATTTATTAAAAAAAATGTGTACATTTGAGGCTTACTCCATATATGAGCCAATGCTAGTAAAAAAAAAAAAGGAAATACAAGACACTACCTTTCAAAAGTTTGGGGTCATTTTTTGTTGTTGTTGTAAATTGATCAAAAGTGACAGCAAAGATATTTGTCACAAAATATTTTTATTCTTGCAAATATTTCTATTCATCAAAATTTAACATGTTTAAACGTTAATATTAAAGGCCCAATGTGTAATTTTCACAGCTAGAGGTAGCTTATTAAAAACAAAGGCTTTTTTTTACACTTGAGTGTGTTGTTATAACATCCCTTTTATCATATAACTATTACTGTGCACTCTGAATTAATCTAGATCGATAGTAGAATATCATGTTATTAAAAGCTGGATGACTTCTGTTGCTAAATGGCATGTTCTTCAACAAGCGATTCAAATAATAAGAGCTGCAGTGTATAACAATGATTTGTTTTCTGATGATAAATGTATCCAAACAGTTGCTCATCTGTCTAATAAAACACATAATGTCAGGGTTCTGCCACATTCAGTCTAGTCATTTCTTGGTTTTGTGGCAGAGCTCTGACACTACCGTAATGTCTCGTGTTTGGTGTGTGCGCGCATGGCTTCGAGGTCTCAGGTCGCGCACGTTCTTGTCTGTGTTGCGTCTTGTGTGCAGGTTATGATGTCCGATCCCCAAACAAGTCTTGTTCAGTTTCGGTTTTCATGACACCCGTGTGTTCGTCCTAGTTGTGAGCGCACGAGAACAGGTGTTTGCTTGTTCTCGCACGCTCTGTTTTGCTTGATTCCGTGTCCCCTCGTGTCTGTGTGCATCGTTGTAAGCAAACGGTTCGTGTTTACATCGGCTGCGTGCTTCCATGTTGTGTTTTCATGTCGCAGTTTGGTTTTCACCAGCTTCGCGCCATCTTTGTTTAATGTGAACACGCGGCAACACGCATTCGTATTGGCTGAGTGTTCGTGTCTTGTCATCTTGTTTCATTGTCATTAGTTTTATTTATCCCAGCTGTTTCCATTTCAATTACCCTTCCTCCTGTGCCTGTTTAATCCCCTCGATTTGTGTTCCTGGGTCGCTTCGTTGTCATTTCTAGTCGTCGTTCGTGTCTTGCATCTTGTCTTGAGTCAGTCTTATGCTTTTCCCCTTCGGGGTGGTTTGTGTTTGAGTTTTGTTTCATTTTTCAATAAAGTCCCTTTCCACCTGCATTGTGAGTCCTCGCTCTCTCCAAACCTGACACAAAATATATTAAAGTGACTTTGGTGATTTCAATGGTTTCTACAGAAGAAAAACTGAAAATTGAGGTTAAGGTGGATATGACTTCATTGACAGATGACGCAACGACACAGTTCGTAACCTGGCTAAAATTGCTGATTTCTAAATGTAAACTTTTTTGGAAACCTTTGGAACACAAGTAAATATATATATAAAATTGTTCTAGCTGTTTTTTGTGGATATTTTGATCTAAAACCCTTCACATCAGGCCGATTGTCTTGTAAATGTTTGTGTGTGGGGTGGGGGGTCTGTGACCAATGACAGCACTGACATGTTACATGACGTATGATGCGCAATTTAGGGTATGGTAAAAACAACATTTGTGAGCATGAACTAACTGAACAGTTGTACAATGTGATATGGTCCACAGCCTTATAGACCCCAGACCTCTGAACAGTAGTGTGCCAAAAATAGTCTTGTAGTTATCCTAGATTTAAGTGTTTTTAAGGTCATAGTGTTTTAGGTGTGAATGTTTGCTTTTATGGTAGATTGAGTTGATTTTGAGACTGGCATGAAGTGTTTTGGTGCCTAACCGCTGTGTCAAGTTGTTTGATATAAAAAAACAACTTTTAAGAGTGTGAAAAAAAATTCTTCGCATTGAGTACACTTGTCTTCTGGAAGCATTCCTGCCAGATCATTCCATTCACAATGCTTACGAAGCATTTGCATAATCTAAATATTTAATATATATTTGTGACTGTTTGTTCTAATATTTATTAATAAATGTATGCATGGGCCACAGTGTTTTGTTGGCAGTCGTGGCCTAATGGCTTGTGAGTCATTTGGGGTTTGAGTCTCAATGACGGCAGGAAATGACTGAGGAAAGCACATAATCCCAATTTGCTCCCTGGGCGCCACAACAAAATGGCTGCCCATTGCTCCGAGTGTGTATATGTGTGTTCACTGCTCTCTATCACTAATGCGTGTGCACTAACTCTAGAGTTAAAGGACATTTTCTGAATATGGGTTACCATTCCTGGCCTTCACATCTGGACACACTTATAAAGTATTTACATTTTCCTAGATGAAAATAGTTAGTCTCTCTTATTATGTAGCAAATACTAATACACATCTACTTGCCTATACGATTCATGCAGTATTTGAATGGATGGGTTTTTTCTTGGATGCAGTAAATGCATTGGACCAAAGAAGACAACAGCATGACCTCACTGTCTGAGGAGGATTACCTCAAACTCCCCTCAGTGCATCCTTCCTCACACACCAAGGCAGCTACACAAACACTTCTGCTTCAGTTTTCTGTGCCAGTCTGCTCTTTGAGTGAGTGAGCTTTCAATGTTTAATGTTTCGTCTTGTTTGTTGACAGGTTGGCATTATTTTGCACTACTCCTCCCTCTCTAGCATGCTATGGCTGCTCTTCACTGCCAGGAATATCTGCAAGGAGGTGTCTAAGGCCCCGCCCATTCCTCAGGACAGGGACCCTCCCACACAACCACGCCCTAAAGCCACCATTTTCAGGTACACATCATGAATGCCCATGAATTTACTAAAGATTGAGAATTTTATTTCAGAACTGTTTATTTTTCAAAAGAAATCAGGAGTATTTAGTGTGTAATATCTAAAAAGGTGGCATTTTTGTTATCAGAAATGCAGTACAAACAGTAATATTGTGATATATCGTTACACTTTCTGTATTCATGTGATGACAAAGCCATTACTTAGTGTTTAGTATTATGTGTTCCTTCATAAATTAAGTAAGCTGATTTGGTGCTCAAGAAACATCTCTTATCATTATTAATGTTGAACCCAGTTGTGCTGCGTAACATTTTTGAGAACTGATACATTTTTTTCAGGACTCAAAAGAACAGTGTTTATTTGAACTAGAAGTCTTTTGAAATATAAATAGTTTTTAACTTTATAAATGTATTTACTTTGATTTTAGTTTTTACTTTGACTTTCTGAATAAATGTATTAATAATTTTTTTTAAATCTTACCAACCTCAAACTTTTGAACGGTTTGAACATTTTTTTTTTCTTTTAAGAATTTAATGCAAATTATTTTTATTTTTATTATTATTACTTTGGTGGTTTGATTCATGTTCAATCATTAATATCAAGGTGTTGGTTAGTTCAGCAGAAACCAAATTTGTTCTGCAGAAATCAAACCGTCTTTATTATCCCCCCCCCCAAAAAAAAAAAATAGAATCATTAGGGAACCAAAATTAGATACTTAACACCTGTCATCCCTAGACAAGTATCATTTTGTATAAAAATGATATTTTTTGTATAATGATATTTTTTATAATTACACATTTTGTATAATTTTCATCAGACGAATTTCCTTGTAAAACAAAATGAAAATCTGTTTTTCTGTCCTTTTATTACCACATTTTCTCTCTTTGTCAGGTTTTATCTGGTCAGTGGAGGGGTACCCCTAATCATAGTGGGTGTTACGTCTGCTGTTAGCTTGGATAACTATGGTAGCAGAGATGATGCCCCTTAGTAAGTACCATACTTACTGATAGTGCCCAATTAGCTTTCATCTGTAATATGTTTACTTTGTTTTTACTAAGACAGTAAAAATCACTAATGTCACTGATTCCGAGAGATGTGTCTTGAATAATGCTATAAATTACCGTGCAGTCTGTAATTAGACGCAGAGTGGTAACAACACTGTCAGTTGAATTATTGTCTCTGTCTGTGCTGCAGCTGTTGGATGGCCTGGGAGCCCAGTCTGGGGGGTTTCTATGGACCCATTGCCTTCTTGGTCTTGGTAATGTGCATCTACTTTATGTGCACATTCGTGCAGCTAAAGCGGCACCCGGAGCGCAAGTACGAGCTCAAGGCCATGACCGAAGAACAGCAGCGTCTAGCCGTGGCTGAAATCGGCCACTGCCATGCCGTCAGTGGAGAGCCAGGTGAGCATGGTGATCATACAGGCTGCACAGCCATCACAGCCTCTATGTTGGCCAACGAGCACTCTTTCAAAGCTCAACTAAGGGCCACTGCCTTTACGCTCTTCCTCTTCCTGGCCACCTGGGTTTTTGGAGCACTGGCTGTATCACAGGGCCATTTTCTAGACATGATCTTTAGCTGCCTCTATGGAGCATTTTCAGTCACATTGGGACTTTTTCTGCTGATTCAGCACTGTGCAAAACGTGATGATGTGTGGCATCGGTGGTGGGCCTGTTGCCCCAACAAACCAAAGGTGGAGGTCAATGGGGAAGCGGCAGGGAACTCTGTCCCCACCACCCAAAGTCACAGCCATACCCCATCCCACGGGCCGAACCAAATCCACTGTCAGGTCGACTCGTCTTGCCTGGGTAAACCTCTGCTCTCCCCGCACCTCCAGTCCCCATCGCCGCACTGTAAGTTGGGTTCTCTGCCTTCCACCCAAAACCACACAAGCACCTGCTGTGCCACACTTCACAGTCCCTCCTCATTGATTGGGAATGTGACCCGTCCGCAGACCCTCCCTGATGAACTGCCCCGGCCTACCCTTCCCCTGCAAAGCTGCCTGAAGGACAGGTCTAAGACCCGCTCCTTCAACCGACCTCGGCCCTGCCTCAGGGACTATTCTTACCACATGACCTCCACCAGCATGGATGGCAGCGTGCACAGTTCCCATTTGGACAGCCCCCACAGCGTGCACCTGGACAACCCTCTCACCTGCCACACGTCACACTTAGATACTCAACTCTCTTGTCACAGCCCCCATCCGGACAACCAGCTGCGCTGCCCCAGTCCTAGTCCTCACCTCGAGAGTCTGGCTTCACACAGCCTTCATGATAGCCTCTCCTGCCATAGTGGGCACTTGGACAGTCAGCTCTCCTGCCACAGACACATGTGCTGTGCCAAAGCAGACCCGTTCTCAAGCATATGCTGCCCTAAAGCTGAACCGTTCGCCAGCCATTGCCAGGCGGAGGATCCTGACATGGCTCCACTGATGTACAGTTGCGCAAAAATGGCAGATAAACAGGACGAAGCCATGCTGCACTTGGATATAACACCTCCGCGGGCATCTCTGTCATGCTCGCAGGCCACGCTTGGCAGGAAAGGCACCCTCAGCCGGAGAGGGACACTGAGCCGGAACAGTAGTCAGCAGGAGGACTACCTACTTACCTCTGATTCCACAGGTAACATTAGGACTGGACCTTGGAAAAATGAGACAACTGTGTAGGCTTGTGAATGATGTGCTAACCTGTTTCTCTCGCCTGAGCTAAACTACTGTGTAGTCCCAGGGCTGTTACCCAAAGGCCCTCTCTTCTCTGAGCTAAGCTACTGTGTAGTCCCTCTGCTGTGACTTCCCTCACTTACCTGCCCCATATACCTTCTCTTCCCCTTTAAAGAGGTTTGAACCTCTGCTTACTTCTTCTCAGACTTCATTTCATGTCTCATCCCAGCACCATTGGGTTTGTTCTCTTGCCATTTTAATATGGCAGCAAAGATCTCATGCCATACATTTTAATTTGGATGGTCTTTTATAATCAAACTGATTTTTGTACGTGTGATCTTGGGTATGATAACATAATGTGCAATTATGTGTGTGTTTGTGTGTATGTATGTGTGCGTGTGTGTGTGTTTGTATGTTTAGTAGGTAAGACAGAAGTGAGTGCATGTGTTTGTTTCTATTTGCATGTGACAACATGCTTGTGTGTGTATACCAGATAGCAAGATTTCCATTTGTACAAGATGAGTCCTTTCTTTTAGAGCCAAAATCTCCCACATTTCCATTTTAAATTTGAGTTGAACTCTAGATGATCGCCAAGTGTGAAAACACCAACACTTAATTTTCACTTTTAAAGAAAACTGAATTATCACTAAGGAAATTTAGATTATGAACAAATTTAGACAATGAACATATGCCAAATAATACAATAATTAAAATATGACTTTTAAAACTGAGATCTCCCCTAAAGTACCAAGTAGTCTGTGGTATATGGATAATCGTGTGTGTGGTTGTCAAAACAAAGCTGTCATTTTTTTCTTCTTCTACAGACATAAAAACAGAAAACAGATAGTCTCCCTGTGTTTCCATGGTGACAAATCATGAAGAGAGGTGCCCAGTCAGAATGCATTTTAAACTACACATGTGATGTATGCACATACTGTATTTAGGTACTGGCAATGAGGTGCAGATCAGTTCAAGTCAATGGCCTTACAGAACCCATCAGTTTTGCATTGATTAAAAGTCTTACATTGCACTAAATCGTGTTCAATCTAAGTTCATCGTATATAATCCAGGAAGCAATCGTTTACATGTCTAATGACATACGTTCATTTGATTGACAGGAAAGCGTCGTGGTTTATTGGAAACACTCATGGTATATATTCTGAGCCAAAAATAGAGGGCTTCTCTTTCTACAATAGAAGAAAGGAAACTCATTAACAGTTTAAATCACTGTGCCAACTCACCTTCATCATAAAAATCCTCTTATTTTAACAGAAATTATCCACTGCATATTTGACAGATGAGCTTCCATTGAGTCAAAAATAAATTAAATAAATTTTTAAAATATGCGCTTGTATTATAAGTAATTATCAGGCATATTGATTCAAAACAAGTAAATTAAATAGATAGCGAATTGAAACATTTGGCATGCAATATTTAAATGTATCAAATTTACATAAATGCAACTTAATAGTCACTGTGTAAGTTACATTGTTTTCAAACTTTATATTAGTTGTAACAATCTAAATATTGCATGCCAAATGTTTCAGTTCACTATCTATTTAATTCAATTCACTGTCTATCTATCTATCTATCTATCTATCTATATATATATATATATATATATATATATATATATATATATATATATATATATATATATATATATATATATGATTCTATATATATTATGTTGGCGCAGATGCAACTTTGTATTTTCATTAAACTTAATATGTGATTTGGTGAGTGTAACACAATTCTTTGTTCAGGGAGGAAGGAGGCAGGAACCGGCGAATATTTAACAAACTTTAATTATGAAAATATAACAAACACAAAATACAATAAAAGTACTGGCGGCAGTCCCTCACGGATGACTGCCACCCACACAAACACATAAAGTCCAGGCCTGGTCGTCTCTCGTCTGTCACTGTCGTCGCTCCTCTTTTAATGCCTCTGCTCCTCCGTGAGATACAAGACCGGTGGCTCATTACCAGTCACACCGTGAGCATATTCTATTTGTCTTCATTTAAATTAAGACAAACACATGATCAGTAAAAAAAAATATATATATATATATATATATGTGATCATGTGTTTGTCTTAATTTAAGTCAAGAAAAATAGAATATGCTCACCAAATCATAAGTTAATATATAGTTTTTTCCCCACAATACTATGTGATCATATTTGTCTTATTTTGTTTTTAATACTATGTGCCATTATTTAATCAGAATGCCAACAGAGGGGTCATATGGAACATCTGTAAATTTCTTTATTGTGTTTCATTGTAAGCTCAGGGATCATGTTACATTTTTCACAGGTTCAATCACACAATATTTAAATTTGCATGGAATTAATATTGGCTTTTGACCCCCAGGATATGCCACCAAATAATAAAAAATAATAAAAATTAAAAAAACGATTTGAACTCGAAATTCCCCTCACCAACCAACCCTTGCTTTTTGCAGATGCGTAGCACATGGATACTATTAATTCCTGGAGGAAATTAAATTTATCTAGCTGCCTGATTTTCCATGTGTTGTGCTTTTATCTTCACCCACACAACCTTGTCATTTATAGCATATGAAAGAACTGCAGCGAATATATATATATATATATTTTTGGTGAGTGATTTGTGCTCTGACCTGACCCAAAGCCAGTTGTTTTGTTTTTTGATTTTTACATTTGTCACAATTTCCAATAAATGTATTTTATCACCTGATGCTGTGGTCTTCTTCTCCTCTATATCTCTCTTTATAGAGGCTTCAATGTGTGCGAAATGCAATGCATAATGCCCAAAGTTGTGTGAGTGCTTCACTAACTAGATCTGTTTCTCATTCCGCCCATTCGCAGTGTTGTGTGAAGGCCACTGCGCTTTGTCAAAATCATCCCTGAATTCGACAGGAATAAAAGTCATTGCCTTCGCCTTGAGTCGGGCGTGTGCTTATCGTGGCTGCGTCTCAGCTCTTGCTGACAGTCTTCAGAGCTGCAGGGTCTGGACGATTGTTTATTCATCAGTCCTCCCCATTCTGCAGCTGATTCCTGCTCACGCATTCTGTTGTCAAGGACTCTGCAACAGCTTGGAAGTGCAGGAAACCAAGAGATGATGAAGAACAACCAGCTTGTCCTTATTGAACCTCGGTGGATTTTTTTTTGCCTCCAACTCAACAGCTGTGAGAGGTTACCGCTGGTACATGTTTGGAAACTTTTCAATGTTTTATACTGAACATTTGCTGCAACACTTAGTTGCCCAGAAGGCATATTGAGGCCCTGACTAGTAGACTTTTTAAAATGTAAAAAAACAACCTTTATTTAATTAAAGAGGCCTCAAAGTCCACGTAAGAATTAGAATCCAGAAGAAAAGGGAAAGAATGCAGGGGCAAATAGGTCATTTGTTGAAGTGGAAGACAAACAGCAAAATGCATTCAAGCCACGCAACTAATTCACAAAGCTAAATGAGAATAAGCATTGTCGAGTTCACCGAGTAACCCATTGGGTATTGTCGTTAAAATGTTCTGTGGAGGCGAGCGCCTTCGCTTCCAATCGCGTCAGAACTGCAGGGGAGCTGCTCCTCACTTCCATCTGCTGGTGGATTTCTACACTGTACAGAAAAATGCAGACTTGACCGGTTCAGGTCAGGGAGTTATTTGGGCTTGCATGTGTCATGTGATGGGTTTGGTGAGTCTGTATTTGGTCCTAAGACTCATCAACAAAATGACTAACAAATAGTTTATCAAAGGATTTTTAGATTTTTTTAAATGGTGGCTGGCTGATCTTAAGACAGTCTTCTAGCATCTGGTTTACTGGCTGGTTTTAGATGGGTTTTGACTTCTTTAGTTGATCCGGAACTGGGGAAACCAGATGAACACCAGGCTGGGAGACCAGGTTGACCAGTTTAAACCAGCTAAGACCAGCCAGCCAGCATAGACTGATTTTAGCTGCTTGGATGATGAGGAATAAATAACCGGTCAACTGAAGCACTTTGCTCACAGGTTAATTAACTCACCCAAACACAATATTAATAAAATATAATGCACTCTTTCTGTAACAACAGACTAAAATGTGGAAAATGAACAACTTAAACATGAAGAAATCACAGCATCACTGTGTGCTCAGGGGTGTAGAGGCTGTTATAATTGAGGGTGGGGATGCACCCTCGCTTTAATAAATTACTAAATCACACTTTTTTGATGAAAACCATGTAAACCAAAGCCTGCTCATTGCTGTAATTGACAGAACTAACACGCAAATTCTAATCCCACATGCTTGTATTCACCTTTCACCGTTTTAAAGTATTAGCGCAACAAACACTGAGCAGCTGACAATACGTGCAATCTGTGAGCAAAACTATAAGTAGTTTTTGACTATTACAAGTTAATATTGTTAAATTGATAAATTTAACATTTAAGTAACTGTTAGTGTATTCCTAATCCTAGACTTTATTACCTTATTGTTAGTCTTTTTTCACAGAAACACTGAATGACCGATCAAGCTCCACCACCAGCCCATGTTTCTGTAAGTTCAGTTTGATGCATTTTAATGATTGACATTGTTGCAACAATGTTTCAGTTGTCTTTTTTTAAGTTCTGTCATTTAAAAATGCCTAATTAACTGATGTTGTGCTTTCAAATCTTTGTAGGAAGCAGTTTAAAACGGTGCAATACCCCCACCTCCAACACACACACACAATATTCAGATCTGCTTAATATAGGTTGTTTATATCATGTTACTCAACAACTGATTGCATCCATCTAGTTGTAACTCCCACTTTCTACCATCCAATCAATTCCTGATTAACAAAGTCAAGTCCTTGCCCTATATTCTTTTATAATAAGCCGTTTCACAATTTCCAATTCATGCTGACGTTAACTGCTCAGTGGTTATATAACAGTCCACAGCACTCAGAATCAGATAGTATTTGAGTACCACTAAAAAATTACAATTACTGCGCCTTTTGACATTACTTATTTAGAGTTTCATGGGACTGTGTGACCTATTTATTTGGTGTCTATATAGATGTGGGCATGTGGTTACACTCTGATGTTCTGCTTTTGGTTTGAGTGGTAATGGACAGAACGCACAACTCAAAGTCAGATTATAAACTATCAGAGAGAGAGAGAGGGAGCAGGAGGGAGCAGTGAAAATGACGTACCGAAGAAGGAGGACGATAAATAGATCCATAGGCGGGGGATGGCACAGGATAGGAATAGAACAGTGTGGTGAGTTGGAGAAGTGGACAGGTATCTTATAAATAGCTTCCTTTTTTTAAATATAAGGATGGATCTTTTTTTAAATGTTTTTGAATTTTTTAATGTATGATGTCAAATGTAGGGTAAGATTTCCCAATTCCCCGCCATCACCAGTTATTTATTCTGGTAAAAAAATATAGATCTGAACATTTATTAAGGTGTTTTCTTATTCATTTTGACCATCTAAAAAGAAGAAATAGATTCCCCCCCCCCCCCCCCCCCCCCCCCCCATGCAAATAGCTTAGATCTCCATTTCTTTGTTATTGAATAACATCTGTCAATTTTTTACATGTGGTGTATGTGTGCATTTATATATGTGTGTATACACACATACACGCGTTTGATGAATTATATACAATAATGATAATTACATTTCAAACATATTCATTATATTATAACACATTGAGATCAACATCACATCAACACACCTGATTAATTATATATATATATATATATATATATATATACTGTACATATATAGTTATATTTATATATAACACTGAAAAAATACAAACAAGGTATTACTTTTATAGTTATTAAATATCTTAGTTTAAATAGAAGCTTAAATACCGCAGAATTGGTCTTTGTCTACTTACTGAACAGTGTAACTAAATGGTGACTGTATAACAATAGCTTAATCAGTGAAGTCTATTCTCTTTTTCCTTCCTTTTCTTATCTTTGTGTATTAACGCTTCATTTCTCATGGAATGGGCTGCCATCCTTCCTGCCCGCAGGCCACTCCATGGCCTGAACGACTTCAATGGCAGGAAGTCAGAGGCAGTCTGCAGACAGCTCTGGTACAAGCCTGACCTATTTAAATCCTGTCAAAGCAGGCGGACCTGTCTCTCACTTTCCTGCTCAGTGAGGGTCCACAGGTTTCTGAAGCCCAGCACTGAATACCAGCACATACAATCAATCAGTCGATCCCAGACTCAGCAGTCTGTGATCCTTTTGATTGTTGATGTCATGTGATCCACTCATGAGATCATAAGTCTCCCATTATACAACGCCCCATTTAAGCATCTCAAATATCCTCATTGTGACATAGGATAATGACTCATGGCAAATCATAGCCTGGGTAGAGATTTTGCCCTCATTATCATGACAGAGTCTTCATGAAAATGAAGGTGAAAGCCAAACCAGGCACTAGTAAATTAGAACATGCATGGGGCAGCGTATTAAATAGTATAGTACATTAATTTATGTGTCATGTACTGCTGAACTGTATACATAGATTCTCTTGTTTAATTTGATGTATTGCATCCATGCTAGCTTGACCGGATAGAGAGGGTTGTAGCATGACTCATAGCACAGGGTCCACAAAGATTGCACAAAATAGGCCAGTCTATAGGAGAAAATATGACACTTTTTTTCTAGTTTAGGCATAAGTTGCTGTTTAGTTGAATAAAGTGAATTTATAACAGTAAATGACAATAAAAGTTGACTCTGAATTGTATTTCCATTTAAAATAACTCACAGAGAAGCACAAAGTTCTCTGAAATGGTTAATCCGTAAGGCATCCAGAACATTAAATATTTGAAAAAAATGATTTATGCATTTAGATCTCACAGCAAATAATGCACTGTTACATGCATATGCATACCATACGTAATGCATATATTTGTCAAAATATGAGAAGGAAAAACAATAAGTATAGTTGACTCAACATAAAAATATGGAGTGTTCTTATCAGAATAAAGATACCTCTGTGTTTACATCATACTGCTGAGTATCAATGAATTCAATATTGAACCAACCTGCCGGTAAATCACCCTCTGATTTACATTATAAAGACAGTACTAACAAAATAATCTAATGCAACACTGCCACCTAGAGGTGAGGGCTTACTCGCAACATGCCGTCAAGATTAAGTTACATAAATACCAACATTTAAATAAAACCCAAAGGCAATAAAGTGTTTAACATTTTTAGTGTCATAAAAAACAACAATAGTCTTTAAAAGGTATTTACATTTATTAAAGAAGGAACTGTAAGGAGGTAAATACAGTACAATATAGTGTCAACCTGGTGCATCACATTTTAGGCACTTAGCATTAAAAAAATAAACTCGTCTCTCAGATCCTACTAAAACTTGTGACATGGGCATTACAACAAGAAGGAAGGGTATTTTTGCCTTTAGGACAAACATTATTTGGTTGACAGGTGTCTTGAGTGAGGACTACATTTTTGCTCATTCATGCTGTGACATTACTTCTTTCAAGCTGGGCCATTTGAGCTAAATATTAGTCAATTGTTATGATTTGCATAAACAATTCCACTACTTCACATGTATAACAGTGATTGTCATGTCACAAAGAGGGTGACACATACTGAGTGAATATTGAAAATAAACATTTATAGGCCAACAACCTAGTTCTCATGTCTTAAAAACAGTAAACTGACCAAAACGCAGGAAAGTAAAGCTTCGGAAATCACAGATTTATCCTGACGACTATAATCTTTATACACGCACTACTTAAATCAAGGATGGATAATTACTTCGCTGCCATCAAAGCTTCTTTCAAGCACAATGGACAAAAAAAAAACATTAATAGACAGACAAATTAAAACATCTGTCCTAACAATTACAGAGATCTCTCAATGAGACTTCAGATCAGACCTTGTGATCACAGCACTTGTGAGTTGTTTATCTAGATTTAAAGAGAAATTCTATAAAAGAAACTCAAAAATTTGCAGATTGACAGATCAATTTAAAAGCACCATTTAGTACAATTCTGGACAATGTTAACAGGGTTGACATGTAAAACAATAGTTTCATCAAATGTCTAGAAAAGCATGCTTTTACCGCAAAGGATATACTGAATGTTACAACAAAAACAACGGTTCATATGGGACAGAACCCATATTTAAAAGACTTGACTTTGGGGCAATTGATGAGAAAACAGCATCTCAAAATAATTTAAAGTCTCAACTTCTGCTTTTATGGTTTACAAATCAGTTTAGAGAAAAGAAATCAATGTAGACTAGCACAAATTAATGGTCATTCTTAATCTTTGAACTCTGCTGAGCACACAATCTTACAAATGTGGACTGTACCATGAAATGAAACAGACCTTGTTAAAACCTTGAGGCAGATTGAGGCGCTCAAGTATCACAGAAAATGAAAATACAGTTAGTGTTTGGTTGGCTATTTGAGGTTTGTTGGCTTGCATCTCAATACATCCTGTTTTACCTTGTTTTAGAAAAGCATAATAGTACATTTACAGGTGCATTTCTTCAAATAAGGGAAAGGACAACAAAAAAGCACCAAAGCCATAACTAACAATATCCTTACAGAGAAAAAAACTTCCAAATATTATAAAGTCCATTATTGCTACTGAAACGACACCGGGTCTGAATTGACATAATGAAGGGGGGTGTATGGTACAGGCAAAACATAAAATTTACCCTAAGAAACAACATGTGAACAAATACAGCATATTAATGGCAAACCACCTCAAAGGGCCTCATTTCAAAAGGTTGGCTTCCACAGGAACCAGTTGGGCTTGTTTTTAGGCAATATTCTAAAATAATACTTAAGGAATAGTTCACCCCAAAAAGAAAGATTGCCATTTACTCGCCTTCATGCCGTTCCACAGCTGTAAGACTCATTCTTCATTGGAACACATTCACACATACAAAACAATTCCAGTTTTTGCCCATGCAATGAAAATCAAAAGAACATTAAACTACAATAACTTTCATTGTATGAAGAAAAAAACTGAATATTTTTTTAAATACCGTCTTTTGCCTTCCACAGAACAAAAGTCATTAAGGTTTGGACAACATTATGGTGAACTAAAAGACAAGTTTTCTTTTTTGGGTGAACTTTCCCTTTAAAATTTGCAGACCTATCAATGCATTTTGAACATTTCACAAGCCCCAAAGGACTTTAATGGGAAAACAATATGGTTCAATGATGTAGGTAATGCATATGTAGCCAACTTAAATGGTACATATTTAAATCTACAATCAAACAGCTTCAGAATGAAAGATATTTACTTCTTTATAAACTGGGCCATTCACTTATTCAAAGACTATGGAATTACCTGAGAAATTGGTTCAATTGTCTGCATTAAAAAAGGTCTATAAGAGACAGCACCATCTTATACCAGTGATCTTCCTGTTTGCACCATAAACATACAGTGTGTCCAGTTTTCACAGTTCCATTCTATACATACTCAAGGGTTCCAATTTAAATATACAAGGGTGAAAATTATTTACATACAAACTTGTTTCAGGTACCAAACTCTTCTCTATTACACTATACCCTTTAAAAGCTTCTGGAGAAAAATCTACGGAAAAATAATTGACAGGTTAACTGTATCTTACTGTACTATTAATAAAAAACAAAAGATTACAAAATAAAAACTGTTTTCTACAATGAAGGATGGCATTTGGCCCCATCCAGGGGCCGTGTAGTTGCATTAGAACAGCTTATTCCAGTCTCTTGTTGCTTCCATTAGATGTCTTTGACCATGGCCAATCCAGTCCTCTTGATTGTTGAAAACTCGGCCACAAAACCAGCAACAAAATGTTGACTGCTGCTCTGAACCAGCAGATGAGGATCTCACCACCTCATACTTATTTCTGCTAGTCTTTTTTAACTTCAGTTTCAGTATGAATCTCTCTTGGACAGTTCCTTCTACTGACCTTGATCTTTTGCTCCCATTGCCATAGGAAGCTTTCTGCTTTGAAAGTGTATTTGGAGACTCAGACAGGGCTTTAACTGTACTTTGGGACAATGCCACCTTAAGAACTTCACCTTTGTACTCGTTCACTGACCTCATGATGCTAGCAACTTCAGGAATGTCTGCATCTGGGTGGTTCAGCACAACCACAGGCTGGTTTCGACGAGGACATTTGATTTCTTGAAGTGGGCTAAAGGGACAGAGCCTTAGAGTTCTCACAACATCTTTTGGAACCGGCTTCCAAAATGAGGTAGCATCTTTCTCAGCCGAGTTGCTTGAGATTCTCCTCATTTTAGAGGAGCTCTCCGACATTTCCTCATACAAAGCCCTTCGCCTCAGTTTCCTTTGGCTTTGTGGACGGATGGGACGGGAAACAAGTGGTAACTTCTGTAATGCTACATCATGATCTGGCCTGCTTTTGATTTGAATATTGGATTGGGGAAGAATATGTTTAAGCTGGGACACTTGTACAAGTTTCTGAGTGAGACCTTGGGAATTAGTATAGGTTTTTAAACCTGGCGACACATTGGTTAAAGATTTATTTGAGGACATTAACAAACAAGGTGACTGTAAAGAACTTGTGGCAAGGTATACCGACTTTTTGGCTGTGGTGTATGGAGCGGTGGAGAGAAATCTGGTGCCGTTGGGACCTCTTAATACCTTAAGGAATACCCTGTTTTTGCTAGCCTCATTAACTTGGTTACCCTGGTTCAAAGCTTTTCCATCTGAATTGTTCAAAAGTATACCTGACTTAGCAGGGGAAAGGTATCTAACCAAGTAAGCTTGTCTTCCAGACTGCAAGGGACTGGTTTTATCTACTGAATTCACAGGCATGGCCAATACAGGACGAGTTGCAAGCACAGTCTTAGAACTTGGACCATTTGACTCATTACTAATTGGGCTAACAGGGAGTTGTCTCTGGAGTAAATAACAAGTCTGTGAAATGTTGGTTGCCTGTTCTCCAGATGAGGACTTGACAGGACCTGATAAGAGAAGGGATGTTTTAAGAGCTGCAGTATTGACGAAGTAGCGGTTTCCACTGCTGCTCGGTGCCAATTGGATAGACGCTTGACCTTTAGTTTCCAGACTTGAACTTTGTGCAGACATGCCAATTCTCCCTCCATTTAAAGTCAGAGCTACTCCCTTAGTCTTGCTTGTCTCAATCCCAGGTTTCACATAGGACACATTAATTTGGGGAGAACTGGACTTAGTAATCAGCTTGAACCCAGCTCCACTTTTCAGCTGAACTGGCACAGCATACGGAGTGTCTGTAGTTTGAAGGAACATCTGCTGTTTACCTTCAGGTGTTTGCAAAATCCGAAGCGTGGTTTTGATCGGCCTAACAGTTTCTTGTCCTGTAGCTGAAGACCTCATTCTTTCTTTCTCAAGCTGCTGGCTGATAATGGCATCCGAGTGCTTTTCAAGTATCTTTCCCAAAACAGCCGCATTAGTCAAGCTTGCCGCTGTGCTTTCGCTTGCAAATGTAATACCTTCCAGTTTTGTCTCTGATGCTGATGAACAAGCCGTTTCTACTCCTTTTTCTGGAAGCACAGAAATGAGTGAATCATCAACAGTAGCTATGCACTCATCGACCTCGATATCGCTATCTGACACTCGTTCTAATGCTTTCTCTCCATTGTCAGAGAGAAGATCAATCTCATTAGCCACTCCCTTGCTATCTTCTTCCCCTGGAAGAGGCGGCGATGCCGGAAGAGTTAAGCTCCAGTCACCAAAATCCTCCTCGCACTCTTCTTCCTCCAACTCATGCGGTGAGTCTTCCTCAGGTTGCAATGAATCTGGAGAACTCCCAAAGGAATCTTTAGAGTAATTGTGGAAACTAAAGACCTCTTGACTTGGGGAATTGAGAAAGTTATTTTCAATCTCTGTGGTACAATCTTTGGCATCAGGTGATGCACCTTTACTCGTTTCATTTTGTGAATTCGCCTCAGTTTTGTTTTTAGTTACTTCAGAGAACTTTACAACTACACTGTCTGAAGCTTTAGTTTCACTTGAGTCAGAAGGAGCATTTGGGTAAAACTGAGAGCTCTTTCCAACTTTTGTTTTAGAGGTCTTAATGACAGTCATCTCGCAAAATGAGGTCTCAACTTTGTCAGAATCAGAATCCTGCCCTTCCCCAAGGATGATGTTCTCCACAGAACTTTTAATAGGGGAGTTCGCTTCAATGTTATTCTTACATGGTTTACCAACTTTTGAACTGAATTGAGGTTGCTGGATAAGAGATTCTTCCGACAGCACAGAAAATGTTGCATCTGTACTTGTAAATGGAAGTTTAGATTTCAGGATATCGACATGTGTGAACTTGTCATGCACAGACATTTCAAGGTCAGATTTTGATTCTAGAGAGTCACAGAAAGGATGTGTGGCAGCAACTGACTGTGATCCTGAGGGTTGATCCATAACCGAAGTTAATGCTGTAGCTTCATATTCATTTGAGTCTACTTGAGCCTTTTGCAAATCAGAAAGTGTGGTCTCAGAATCAGCAGAGGAAACCTCTGATTTTGAAACAGGAGGTGTAGCAGTTGCATTTGCTGTCTGGATATCATCAATGTAGCTTTTTTCACTTGAACATAGAAAAGATACCTCATGGAGATGTGGCGATGACCTCCCATTTAATTGGCGGCAGTGACACAGGGAAAGTGCAGCACCTTTCGATGCTGTAGACAGTTCTTTAAAACCATATGAGACTTCGGTATCCTCATTTTTAACCTGCCATGCCTTAGTTGTCATATTAAAGCAAATTTTGTGCTCCTCTGTCAGGGACAGATGGTTGCCAATGTGATTTTCAACATCTATAGACTCTTTTATTGAACAAATCTCATTTGATTCTCCAGATTCTAAATTGAGAAGAGATCCTATGCTTGGTGAGAATGAAGAGCAAGGGCTACTGGTTGTTTTATCTTCATCTTCACCGATGTGCGAATCAGAAACCTCATTTTCAGTGGAGTCCTCTGGTTTTGTCGGAATGACTTTTAGAACTAAATGTTTTTTACCATCTACCATCTTAAAGCCCATGACTTTAGTGGTACAATTTGGTGGAATAGATATTTTATTTTTCACCATAAGAACAGTCAGTCCATTGCCATTGGTTGAATTCAGAGGACTAATCTCATGCTCTTGTAACTTTGGTTGTGGCATTGTTGATGGAATAAGGTGCAAAGTTTGTGGCTCACTTTGTACGGGAGACTTTATCCATTTATTATTCTCCTTTTTAACCCCAACAGCTCTTTCAAGAAACTGCTGGGTATCCTCCAAGGTCTTTTCAGGATTAAACAACCTGCCAGTATGATCGAGCAGACCTACACCAGGAAGTGAATTAAGTTTTGACATCCACTGTGGTTCTCTGGATCCTCCAACTGGAGGAGACTTCTTAAGCAACAGTTTTAGTCCAGGTGAATTAACACCAGAGTTGTCCTCATTTGCTCTTCTCTTGTTCAACTCCTCACCATGTGCCACTGCAAGATGTTTGTTCAGGTACTCTCTGCGAGCTGCACTATAGCCACATATCTGACAAGAGAAAGGAAAAGTCCCAGAATGCACCAAGTTATGTTTATGAAGCTCTCCTTGTGTGGGGCTACTATGTGGACATTTCAGACATTTGTGATTGCGTTCGTTGTGATGATGGATGTGCTGAACAAAGGTTCCTGCATCTCTGGTGGAGAACTCACACTTTTTACAGCAAAACTGTCCATTGCGGCTGTGGCAGTTGGTAAAGTGCCTGGTGAGCAAAAGAAGTGAATACTGCACCCCATCGTTGCAAATCTCGCATGTGACCAAAGTGTTTCGATGTCCGATGCGATGTCGCTGAAGAGATGAGAATTCATTGGTGACAAACAAGCACAGATCACAAGGATAAGTTGGAAGGGTTCCCTTGTGTGATCCTTGAAAATGTTTCAGCAAGTCATTAGGGCTGTAAGTGGTGTCGTCCTTGCATTCAGAGCAACAAAAACTCAGTATTTTACCAGAGAAGATTGCACCCTGCTGCATCTTACATGGAGTCTTTCCAGAAGCTTTGCCGTCTGTATGAATATTATCAGTGGCTGACTCCTCAGGGGGGGTTTCGTCACAATGCTCATTGCAAGAGGCTGTCTCTGGAGGCTGATGTGCCAACACAAGTGGCAAAGTGCGGCCCAATAAGGTGTTATCATCCTGGCTCTGGTCATGGCATTCAGGGGGATCATCTGATGCGGTCAAGTCAACCTCCATGCTTTAGAATAAAGGCTCCTACAATATTTGAAAAAACAAAAACAACAAAAAACACCTGTTATATGTGATTAATTCTACTGTACATGTAATGTTTTACAGCCTTTAAGGAAAATGGTCTCTTTAATATGAGATACTTATGCTTTAATCAAACAAAAATTAAACATGTTGAGTGTAAAAGTATTACACAAAAAAATAATTAATTTCATTCACTTCGATTCCTTACATCTGGAAAAACTAGTTGTTCAAATAGCCTTTAACAGCCAATTTAAAGGCAGAATAATGTGTAGGAAAAAGTTTTATTCATGAATGTTGCAAACATTTAATCATTAGGAGCCCAGGTGGAGTTAGTTGACATTTTCTGTGACAATATTGGAGAATATTCTCCAAAAAGGATTTAAAAATTATAGACTCAAGACTCAAATGAACCGATATGAGGAATGCAAAGAATTTTTTGAATAATGGTTGTCCAGATTTTGTGAAAATCTACCAAGCTCAATGTAGACCTACCCTAAACAAAGAGATGTTCAGAACCGCAAACTATCATACTACTGCAATGGTTTATAACCATTTTTCTGTTTGTATTAAACACATAGATGATCCACTACATTTTCCAAAATGAGCAGTTCACAATTTACTATGAAAAATATAGCACTTCCATTTATTTGTGGTTCATCTGTGACCCAAACATCAGAATTTTTACATTTATCTTGACTCATGATTGAGCTGCCCAATATTAAGACACTTTACACAAAAATTATAACTTTTTATTTTCAAGATAATAAATGTATATCACACACTAAATTACATCTGCAATGTAGATCCCATTGTAATACTGTTTAATACATAATACAAACTATATATCATTGAACTATATCTCAATTTCTATCTTTTTTTTTAAGATTTAACAAATATGTTGAGATTCAACAGTTATACAGCAATTAGTAAACTTTGAAATCTGCCATGAACCAATTTAATCCCGGAATGACAAAATGTACTTGAGTCAATTATCTAAAAAGAGTTCATGTAATTTACACATAGTTGTCAAATATTAAAATGCAAACTGTCTTGATTTCACAATATTTTTTTACATGACTGCTGTAAATTATCTTATGACTACAGCAGTTTAACTATTTGCACCTCTGAAAAATAAGAGTATTTCAAAGTTATATAAAAGCAAGCATGTAAAACCCATCATCATGCACAGAGAACTAAGAAATGCAAGACAAAATATTTAAAGATTCTATAATTGAGTGCATTTTTAAGATTGTTCTGGCACACATAAACTAGAATTACAATAAACATGCCAATGGTCACATTTGTGAACAGTGGGGAAAAACTAGAACAAATAATAACTGAACAAATAATCAGAACAAATAATAACTGACTGATGCATGTTATCAAATTTTAGATTTCAAAGTTGTTACATCAAATGAAGACAAGTAAAAAATACATGTATTACTTGTTTATTATTCTCTTTTTCAACACAGTTGCAGGGTGTTTATTATTATCATGTCATCTATAGCAATCTGACTCCAATGGCTAGAGAATTCCAATGGTTAATTCTAACCAACCTCACTAACTTGTTCAAAACTTTATCAAATGCAATCGGTTCATTTTACTGTGCTTTTTATTCCCCGGAACACTGGAATTAAACATTCATGTTTGCGTGGTAACCTCCATAAACTATTTTACAAGCAAGATGTGAAGTGATGCAGGCAATATCATTTCATTTGTAAACTCACTTGTTAAGCCTAAACGTCAGCATGATCATAATCTCAAACGCATATCCTTGCGCATCTTTGTTACAGACAGCGTAGATGTATCTTTTCTCATTTTCCACAATTGCTATATTAGCAAAACTTTTCACCAGAATTCCATGAGTTCACAATCTTCCAACAGATGCGCAAATAAACTTTTTTGAAACATGATACAAAACCAGTAACAAAGTCAAGCGTCAGCGAATTAATAAATTAACTTGAATTAAGTTGACATTCAGCAACTTTGTGCAACGCGGACACGCACAATGCACAACCAACTAAAGGAAGTGCCATGTCAATCGACCCAACTCGACAATTATGGCCGTGCATTTCTGGATGCACACCGACAATCCTGCTACTCTCTCAGCGAACACGTCTACAAATGTCGCTCAAAGTCATACACTCGCAAGCCGTGTTATTTATCCACATCAACAAAAATAAAGCAACTCGCCCCCACCCACGCTGGATGTAATCAAACGATAAAAAAAACGAAGAAGTCAACGCAAGAGCGCGCTACTCAAAAAAACTCACAGCTAGATTGGAATTGAATATCGTTGTGTCTTAATTAAAACCGCTGTTTCAAATAGGCGCTGTTTAGAGAAATTTACCTCTTTTTTCTCTTTAGACTGGCAGGTCAGTGACGGCAGCCATGACAGTTCCATCCGGGTTCCGCTGCCTTCAATGCGCGTGAGGCAGGAACTCAGAGCGGATGAATATGGATTACCTGAAACACTCATTAGGTCGTCTTTACAAAGATATATTTCCTTTTAAACCTCAAAGTCACTTCTCTAAATGGAACACAGTTTTCCTTTGATTAATGAATGAATAGAAAGTGTTGTTTTTATTAAAGCCCATGTAGTTTTCGGTGTGTTTCAGATGCACTTTTGTCCATCTATAAAAGTGGCCGTACACTGCTGTTTTGTGTACCCTAGGGACGCCATGACTCACTCTAGATCATGAGCGCCATCTTGACCTACAATATCATTACTCTTATAGATGGTTAAAATAGTGTGTACTTTGGTATTAAAACTGGCGCACTGGGATGCGCAAATAGATGTATGAATCATTGTGCTACTGCAATGATGATGATAATAATGATGGTTATACTTTTCCAGGGTAGTTATCTAACATTTATGTAACAAATGATCATAAATATCTCATACTACCTTAGTTTTCTGTTGTTTATAAGTTCATAAGTACAACAAGGATGTTAATTGAAAGATCTAGCAAATATTGCTCTCATATTTCAACTTTACAATTTACATTTCAGGAAAATTAGTATAGCTACTTTTTCAAGGTAGATGTCACAAATGATCACACAAATATCAGGCTAAATAAATTGCATCCTATTACAATGAATGTTAATGCATTTTTATTTATAAGGCTTTTAGATTGGGCTCTTTTTTATTACTTATTTTTTACACAAATTCAAGTTACGTTTTCATACTGTTCATTCATTTTGTTTTGTGTTCACACAAAAAAGAAAGAAAATTAAAAGTTATGCAATACTGAAGAAAATATGGTAAAGTACCAGCAAATATTGTCCTTTAAAATTAGTAAGTGGTAATACTTATGAGTATTGTTTAGATATAAATAGTCTTACAAATTGTCTTGACACCTTTGCAAATTGATCAAGTGTTACGAACAAGAAAAGATGAGGGTTAAATGAGGTGTAAATTAAAGTGTGACATGTTCATTAGAAACCATAGAGCCCACTTTACTTCAAAATTCTGTTTTGTGGTTTTACTGTATGTAATATATGTTGTTTGTCATTGTATGCCAAAAGCTATGGGATCCAGAATGAGTTATGATGACCAAGGTCAGATATTTACCAGGCCTTTGGACAATAAGGTCAAAAATGACAGAAAAAGAAGAGCTTTGTCTTGAAATTGTCAAAAAGCATTTTAAACACTTTGAAATTAATACTATTAGGAGCCGCATACGTTTTGTTATTGTTTCAATAAGAGCATTCCACTGCTTTTAATGTGATTTTTATAGCTTATATGTAGCTTGGTGTAATATACTGTAATTAATATATTTTTTAAATAATCTAGGCATCAATGACTGGTGTCTATTCATAATAAAGGCATATTCACAGCTGTTAATGGGCATAAGTTAGCTCTATAGGAACCATAGAATAGATTGATTGGGTCATTCATCAGACCTGTTCACACCTATGACAGAGGTCATCTATTCAAACCGGATCATCACAAAATGATGAAATTTGAGTGCTAATTAAAATCTTTCTCATCTTTGTATGATACAAAACCCCACTATTTATGCTTATTTGTTCATCTAAGATAAATACAATATATATGTAACTTCTTTATGATTGAAAGAATGTTTCAACAGAACAATGTTTTAGTCTACACTTGCTTCTTTCATGGATCGTATAATATAAGCTTTGTTTATGTGAAGTGTGATGAAAAACATCATGGCACGATCATATACTGTATCTATATCAGTATTAACTAATGTAGTAATTTCATAATACAATTCATAATTGTAATTTCCTTTTAGGATAGGACATACATTTTCAAATACTTTTAGTCAAAACATCACTGTGGTTACATTAAACTTCAAAAGTACTTACAAACAGTTATTGTTCATATCCTGCATGTTGAATTCAAAAGAATGTATGTATATTGTATAATATATTTGTGTTTAATGAGGAAAAATCGTAATAAATCTTAATGGATCAAGGGAATGGACCATTTAGTTGATTTGTATTCATAAACTTTTTTTTATACAAATTACGTACACATTCTTTATTGTTTACATGTAAATTAGCATAGGCTATAAATATCATTTTATATTTTGTTAAATGTAAATGCAAGATGGATGTGTGTGTGTGTGTGTGTGTGTATATATAATATGTGATAAGTAGTAAGCAGTAATTTGTGTACCATAAGTAATATTTATTTCTAAATAGTTAAAAAAAATGTCTTGCATTACTCACAAATTCATCATATATTTGTGATGAGCAATAAAAGAGGATGAATGAAGTGTAAATTAAGGTGTGGCATGTACAAAGGTGTGACTTGCCCATTAGAGATCAGAGAGCCCACTTAACCATTAAAGTGTAGTGTTATGAAAAGTGTTAGGACAGCCCCCTCTGGACCAATGGTGGGCAGATATAAATAGTGGTAACTCTCTCTTCTTGGTCATTATCACAAGGATCAGCAAGAAAGCAGTCAACTTGACCTTCTCAGTCCTTCCAGAACTATTCTACAAGGCATGTGGACTGACTGCACTGGTTAGCATTATTGTTTTTATTTTATTCATTTACTAAGGAATGATTGTTTGTGTTGTGCCTTACTAATAACAATATGTCTTTCTGCTCTTACAGGTCAAGCTGGAAACTCACAGGCTAGTAAGATTGCAGGCCGCAGAAAGAGAACCTGTTTCACCAAAGAGCACTTGGAACTACTTAAAGTGGCATTCAGTGTGGACCCCTACCCTGGTATTAGTGTCAGGGAAAGTCTATCTCAAGCCACTGGCCTACCAGAGTCACGTATTCAGGTATGTAAATACGTTTTTTTACATTTTCAAAATGCACAAAAATGTTAATGTATTTTAATATAATATACATGTTAATATATCCCATTCTAACACACTTGTTTTTGTTTTTCCAGGTGTGGTTCCAGAACAAGAGAGCCCGAACCCTAAAGAACAGAGGCCTTTGGACCTCACCACAGCTAGACAGTACCTCTCCTCTGCCCAGCCCTTTCCTACCCTCTCACATGGCTAGCGTTGGGGTCAGTGGCCAACAGAGAGGCATTCAAGAGGCATCCTTCAACATTCAGACGTCTCCTCAAAACTTTACTTTTCCTCCATGTGACTACAGCACACCTGCCACCAAGCCTCGACAAACCAGGTTGATGGGAACCAGCTCTTGTTCTCCCTCTCTTCCCTCTGATCTGGCAGACAGCTGGAGCTCTGGAGGAAGCACACAGACCTCTCCTGAGTCTACATGGAGTCTACCAGCACAGAGTTTTGGGAATTCCTACAAGGACGAGAGTCATTTCTTCCTCTACCCACCCCCTCCTTATCCTCATGGAAGTGCTAAAGTTGGGTGTGTTAGTGGCATGGAGTCACTTCCAAATTCTCCTGCCTCTTCTGATTCTGCATTTTGGGATATGGGACTGGAAAATTGCTCTCCATTTGTGCCTGACACTGACTGCGGAAGCCCATGGGACAGGGTCGCTGAGGAGCAGCCTGTGGCCCCACTTCCAAATCTATCTTCTAAGTATCTGGAGGATGTCCTTGGGGAAATGGAGCCAACCTGGTGGAACATCAATGGCCAGATGGATCTCTAGCAAACATCCATAACCTAAAGGAGACAAACATTGTTTTAACATGAGGACCATTTTAAAAGAAACAAACACTGTTTTAATATGGGGTTTAACTTTAGTGGTAGGATTCTTTTTATTTATTTAAATTGTATTATATGGAAATCATGGTGTTGTGCAATATTGCCAGCAATATCAGATATACCCATTTGACAGTAATTAAGTGGACTTTATTTATTTAAATTTTCTACCAATGAGTAGATTGTAAACAGTAGCCTACGGTTGCATCCAAAATTATTTTATTTATTCTGTATGATCTTTTTAAGGTATTGCAGTGCAGTTGGGATATTTATTTACATTTAATGAAGATCACACAACCTATACTGTCACTTTGTAAAATAATAGATATTTATTTGAAATAAAATGTAAAAATGAACCCTTTGTCCTCTGGATTGATTCAACGTTTAATATTATTTACTATGTTATATATTTCATCAAAAGAGTCAATTAATTGATTCGGAAGTGTTGGGAATCGAAGGTCAACTCCAAAACTTAGAGTCGATTCCCATGAGTGGAGGGGTCAAACATGCCCCGACATGTAACATACAGGGTGGGGATTTCGATTCAGTTCAGTGATTTTTGATTCTCTTCATCAAAAAGAGTCGTTGTATGTGAGTCAAATTTGTTCATTGATTGAGCAATTTCAAAATTACGCCAGTCGGTCTTTCATTGCTCAAAATATCTATTCATTTAAAAAACAACTTGATCTAACATTCGGTTTTACAATCACCGCAAAATCAGCATCTATGCATCATGATGCAGGATAAGTATTTTGTATGCGGAACGCGTGACACGGATCGTTTTTTCCAGGATCCTATTTTGAGAACGTAACAACTTCCGGTGCTAACCGGAAGCGTAACACACGTGTAAACAGTGGAGTGAGATTCACGTTGTGCGCCTGATATGAAAACATGATTCAACTTCTTTAACATTTGTACAGTGGATAGAAATAAACTGTAACAGCAGAAAAGGTGAGCTTTTATTTCCCATGCCTAAAAGTGACTGCATTGATGTTGATGCAAAGACAAACTTATTTATTCCTCAATTGTTCCAACGTGAGAAACCCGAAATTCAATTACAATAGATAACCAGTTAGTCCAACCCGTGTTCTCTACATTGGTCATGCATTTCTATTGTAAGTGCTCGTTTTTTGGAGGTTACCAATGGGTTTTACCGTAGATTCACATGATTCAATGTATACTTTATTCTGTGTTTAAATGCAATGCAATGTATTGTTCACAACATTGTGTTATTGGAATGCTTAGGAAGTAATACTGTTATGCTGATGCTGGATGTTCAGTAGGTATGATTTGCTTTTATGGCTTGTCAGACTTTAAATTGATGTTGGAGAATATGAGTATGCACTAAGAGTATGTCACCCTACAGCTCTTTCCTGGCTTCCCACTATAGTTAAGCAGGGTTTAGCCCAGTCAATACCTGGATGGGAGACATCTACAAAATTCTGTTAAGTCAATAAAGTTAATTACTCATTATCTGTCTTATTTCCTGAAGAGCTAAAATGGAGAAGAAAGAACAGAAGCGGCACCAGCATAAGCACAGTGGGCCCAAAGCACAGAAGAAGAACAGAAAGAAGGACCATGGTGCTGAACAAGACCAGGATGAGCGCAAGCGGAACCCACGAGCGTTTAGTTTTAAGTCAGCTGTGCGCATGGCAAAAACCTTCCATAGGTTAGTGCTCAGAAAGCTTCATTCAACATTACCCATCTTTCACTGATTTTTCTACTCTCCTTAATGAGCAAAACAGTAAAATTAGTTGTCCCTTCATTGCTTTTAATCTCTTTTAACATTTTGTAGGACTCAGGATATTAAAACAAAGAAACATCACATTCCCCTGGTAGACCGGACCCCTCTGGAGCCCCCGCCTATTGTTGTAGTTGTGATGGGACCTCCGAAAGTGGGGAAAAGCACCCTCATTCGATGCTTGATCAAAAACTTCACACGGCAGAAGCTTTCTGACATCTGTGGACCCATAACTATAGTATCTGGTCAGTTTTGTTATATGTATATAAAGTAATTCCCATTTACACCTCGTATTAACATTGTATTGACAAAATCTAATGTCACACATGCGGTAAGATTCAAACCGAATTATACTTGGCAGCAACAGCTTACTGACTTTGTCAGACAGAAAGTGTCTGAAAGCTGTTTTTTTTTTTGTAAATCTTTGTAATCTGTAATTGTTTTTAGGAAAGAAACGCCGCCTGACCTTCATTGAGTGCAATAATGACATCAACAGCATGATTGATTTGGCAAAAGTTGCTGACTTGGTGAGTGCAACTAAGCCTGCATCATCTGCAAAGCTGATCAGGATTAAACTTATTCAGCAATTCAGAAGTATATTAATTATACCTAATATGAAAAAACATGTCTTTACTGCCTCTTTTGACCAATTGAATGCATCTTTGTTGCATAAGAGTATTTATTTCTTTATAAAAACGAAATGTTTGAAAGGTAGTGTACATGCTGAGGCAGTACTAATCTAGATAACTAGCATACATAAAAAGTAAGTGAAAATGTCTGGTTTTATTTGACTTGTAGACTGTGTTATAACTTGTATTATATATAAGTTGTATTAATATTATGTTTTCCAGTAAAGCAGCTTTGATATTTTGACTTTATTAGGTTCTGATGCTGATAGATGCAAGTTTTGGCTTTGAGATGGAGACCTTTGAGTTCCTCAATATTTGCCAAGTTCATGGCTTCCCTCGGATCATGGGAGTCCTCACACATTTGGACACCTTCAAGGACAACAAAAGACTTCGAAAAACAAAAAAACGCCTCAAACACAGATTCTGGACTGAAGTTTTCCAGGTACATCAACAACCCGGCATATAAGTGCCATATCTTTAAAGAGAACTGTCTAGTGTCTGAACATAAAAGTTTTGCAGGGTGCCAAGCTCTTTTACCTGTCTGGAATGGTGTATGGAGAGTACCAGATACAGGAAGTTAAGAACCTTGGGCGGTTTATCTCAGTCATGAAGTTCAGGCCTCTTGTCTGGCAGACTTCTCACCCCTATGTGTTGGCTGACCGGTGAGTGACCTGAAGAATTTTTTTTCTTGTATTCATTATCTTTCTGAGCATATGCTGCCTTTTATAACGCACAATGGTTTGTTTGTTTTTCTGGACAGTATGGAGGATCTTACTGATCCTGAGGCTATAAGGTTAAATCCCAAATGTGACAGAACTGTCTCTCTGTACGGCTACTTGCGTGGGACATTTTTGAAGAATAAATGTCAGGTCCACATTCCTGGTAAGCTATATTAATCTTTGCAATATTCTTTACAGCTATTCAGTTTTATTTGTAATTCAGGACTATTATAATTCAGGATTATTTGCTTCAGGAACCAGATTTTACATTGTCCACGTGGCAACCCAATATTTTCCTTTTTACAAAATTGAATTTGGACCATTTCATTCTCTTGTCAGATAATAATTTGCTGCACAAACCACACTGTGGGCAGTGAAACAGTTTGCTGCAAGATAACCTGCATGTAATGTAATTTGAATCATATTTATTTTTACTTCACATAGTTTTGTTCATGGTTTTTAAGGATGAGGACATGTCAGTCACAAAACCCGTCCATGTTTGCATCTGGCTCATTTGACTAACTTTAGCCAAAAAAGAATGAAAGATTGTTTTTGCACTAAAAGCCTTTCATGTCAGATGCAAAATATAGACTATGGAAAGCATTTTTGTGTACTTGTTAGTACACCTACACTACTATTCAATAGTTTCGAGTAAGATTCTTTTATTTGAAAGAAATTAATACTATTATTCAGCAAGGATACATTAAGCTGATCAAAAGTGATAGAGACTTTTACATTGTTACAAAAGATTTCTATTTTAAATGAGCTTTTGAACTTTGTTTATACTTTCTGTAAAATACTAAGGAATTTTTAATAAATGTCCACAAATATTAAGCAGCACAACTATTTTCAATATTGATAAGAAATGTTCAAATCAGCATATTAAAATGATTTCTGAAGAATCATGTGACTGAAGACTTAATAGCTGCTGAAAATTATTTATATCTATATACACACACGCATAATACTGTAGCAAGGTTTTTTGTTCGGGGAGTAAGAAGACTGAGACTCATGAACTCACTGAACCACAGTGGCCTGCAGACGCCCTCCTTGCCACAAATACTTTTACCGTATTTTTGATCAAATATATGCAGACTTGCTGAGCATAAGACACTTAATTTAGAAACATAAAACAATCTTACAGACTCAAAACATTTATTTTTCGATGCTAACTATATGTTACTGTGTGGTTGAAAACTACTGCTATATGTTGCAGGTGTGGGGGACTTCTCTGTGGCAGATGTTAGCTTTCTGCCAGACCCTTGCCCTCTTCCGGAGGTGATAAAGAAGAGAGCGCTGAACGTAAAGGAGCGATTATTGTATGCCCCCATGGCCGGCGTAGGGGGATTGGTGTATGATAAGGATGCTGTCTACATCGATATGCCTTGTGGAAACGCCAAGCAGCAGCAGGTCAGATTTCAGTCTCTGCACGTCCCCCATGACAGCATTACCTACAGATGATTTAATACCAGACGCAATAATGTCTGCAGTTTACAGGGCAGTCACAGCTTATTACACCTAGTAATAACACTTTTTACACTCAATTTTGTTCCATCAGTGAATATGACCTTGAGGTTTAAAGACGGTTTGTGATCTGATGGATATTAAGGGTTTTAATGGTGTGAGAAATGTCTGTCCCAGGAGGAGGTGCGGCCCACCACTGAACTTGTTCAGTCTCTTATTGGAACACAAGCCACTTTGGATGTGAAAATGGCTGCCAGCAAAGTGTCACTGTTCACAGGAACTGATGCGCTAACACTGGAGGGGGTGCAGGAAAATGGGTAAGATTTGCTAATTACGTGTATATTATTGTCAAATTATATTGTGTATTATTACATTATTGTAATACAAATAGGGATTGCAATGTACCCGGAATTGACAGCAAAGTTTGCCTAATGAAAAACGTAATTTGCCTAATGTTTTTTCGTATGGATACATTGAATTAATCAACCAACAGGAAGCAGAATCCAATAGAAAGTCTTGAATGGGATGAAAAAGCACAGAGAGAAAGGAGGAGAGCTGTCTTTGCTGATCAAGATGAGGAGGAAGATGATGATGATGATGATGGTGATGAGGAAGAGAGTGATGATGAAGAAGAAGAAGAAGAAGAAGAAGAAGAAGAAGGTGAGGAAAGTGAAGAGGGGTTGGCAACACAGAAAAAGCAAGATAAGGAAGTGGTGGAGACGGCAGCTCCTCCTGTCAAGAAGCCAAAAGTTGAGGAGCTTGCAGAGATGCCTGTGTTTGCGGATAGTGACGATGAACTGGAAAAGAGCGAAGGGGAGGAAACTGAAGAAGATGAAAGTGAAGAAGAAGAGGAGGAGGAGGATGAAGAAAATAATGAGGAGATGGATGAAGGGGAGACTGCAAAAAAAAGCTTAGGTCCAGATTCTGGTCTCTGCTCAGAAGAAGATGATGATGAGGATGAAGAGGAAGATGGAGATGAGATTGCAAAATCAAAGATGTTCTCCAAGCATCCAGAGGAAGAAGAGATTGACACAGAGGATGCAGAGATGGGTTATGAAACTGCAGGTACTTTTAACTAAATTGTCCCAAATAATCCCAACATTGTCAGATTTTATTAGTTGTTTTCAAATAATCTTAATTTATTCGGATTTAGATGTCTGAATGACTTTTTTTTTGTGTTCACCTTATAATACTCTACCTTATATATAATATAATATAAGCTACCTTTACTAATTTCCCCCATACTCTCTTTTGTGCCTTTTATTAATTATTATTGCATTTTACTGCTCTAAAAGCCCCTTTTGAACACGTTGAATGTATTTTATTTATGTGTATGTTTATGTTGAAGGAGCGCTTCGATGGAAGGAAGGTTTGGCCAAGAAAGCAACTGAGGCATATTTAAGACAACAGCGTGCAGCTCCAAACCTGCGCAAGCTAGTGTACGGCACAAGTAAGGACAGGGAAGAACATCTCTGAACATCTAGTTGACTCCAAAATTAAAAACCAGACATTATTTACTCGCTCTCATGACACAAAATTTAAAGACTCTTCAATCAGCTATTTTACATGCAAATGAATATTCATAGCGATGTCTGTCAAGCTACAAAAAAGGGTAAAATTAATAATTACACAGGATGATGTTATCAAAGAGGCCTGACATTATCAGCACATGAACTACTGATGCATCCAACCTATAATGATCTGATATTTGATATTTCTCATCTGATATTTGTCTGTTTCTCAGTGGCGGAGGAGGAAGAGGGGGATTCTAATGATGAAGAAGAGCTGGGCGGTTTATTTAAAGTCAGCCGACCAGAGAAGAGTAAGAAAGTACGAGCAGATGCAATGGACTGTTCTCGCTTTCTGCCAGAGAGCAGCCATGACTGGGATGAGGAGGAGGTGAGAGACAGTATAAAAACATATTTGCATATACATGCACCGTATTTTCCCACATATAATCCGCAGATGCAGATAATCCGCACCCTCATGTAGCCCGCGGGTTTTGTGTAAAAAATTTCAAATTTCGAATGTTGCTCGCATGACGTCAATTATCCATAACTGTTCAGCTCATACACAGTGCTTGTGCGCAAAATTCAAACAATAAGAAAACAAACACAAGTCAGAATCAGAACAAAAAGAAAAAGCAGTCTCTCCCGCTGTGCAGCAGCACGTCCCTTAAGAAGCGATTCTACAGGTGTTGATCATCAGATGAGATGAGAAGAGCACGCCCTCATGCAGCACAGAAGTCACGTCTTCTTGCATGATTGACAGGTCAGACAGCCAATCAGCGCCAGCTGTCAGAGTGATAGTACAAGCGCCAGAGACAACAACCATCGCAAGAAAGAAAATGCCGCAAAAAACCTTAAGTCTTTAGGGACGTAACAAATATATTAAAGTGTAAAAAAAAATTGTGACATAGCTCGCACCCCCCCTGCGGGGTTTGTAAATTCTGGTATAACCCGCGGGTTATATGTGGGAAAATAAAGTAAATGAATTTGCTTAATGAATTTAGATATGCCATTTGTTGTCCATGTTTTTTTTTTTCTTATGAATTGTTTGTTTTCAGATGCTAGCCTCTATCAGGGACTGTTTTGTGACTGGAAAATGGGAGGAGGATAAGGATGCTGCAACACTGCTGAAGGAAGATGGTAAGAAATCTAAATGATCCAGATGTCAGCAGCTGATGATTCTGGGCAGTTCTATGTTTGGGGTCTTCTAAGTACCGCTACTCTGGTGCTTGGTCAATTCTAATGTATAAAAAAATGTATACCAATGCAGAATTTACTACACTATGTATTCATTTTATGTCATAGGTGAATTTATTTTAAAAATAAAAGAAAGAAATTCTTATAGGCCTCACAGTGTAAATGCAGATCATTAGGCCTGCCACTGATTACTATATCATTAATATTGATAAGAAAAAATTACAATCAATTGCTGTAATCTGCTTTTAACTGGATAATTTTAGTATCCCCTTAATTTTGTTAGCCTTCTAGAATTCTACAAGAATCATTTTAGAAAAATTTAGTATTATGGTTCACTTTATTTTACAGTATTTGCAGTTACATGTACTCACAGTGTTCTTACCTAAGAGAGTACTATGTGAAATAAGGTAACTACAATGGTTAAGGTTAAGGATAGGTTCATGGTCAGAACATAGTATGTATATGGGAACAGGACTGTAACTTCTTGAAACCGTGACGTTCAGATCTTTTCATCCTTGTCTTCTTTATAGATGAACTCTATGGAGATTTTGAAGATTTAGAAACGGGAGAAGTTCACAAAGCAAAGGCTGGGAATAAAGACCAAGCTGAAGTATTAATATCATATTACATTTAAAGCAGTATCTTCTTATTAGCTTTTTTGGTGCCTTATTTATTGCATTTTTTATTTAAACACAGGGAGGGAATTGTGATGATGATGAAGAGGAGGAGGAGGAGGCTCCCCAAGTGAAACTTGATGATGATGAGATTCGAAAGAACAAGCGTTTGGAGAAAAAGAGGCGGTTAAAGGATAGGTTCAATGCACAATATGACGATGGCGACGCCACATACTTTGATGACCTGAAGGAGGAGATGCAGAAACAGGCTCAGGTCAGAGGTCGAGTCTGTCACAGTCAGTCTCCTTGTAGAGGAGAGCAAGAACATGTAACACTTACAGCATTTCTTTGTTTCTGTTTAACACAAAAGTTGATATTTTGTAAAATGAAAAATTTCCTTCAAAATACCATATTTTGTGCTACACAAAAGAAAGAAAACCATACAGATGAGTAAATGGAAAATTTTTGGGGGTGAACTATCCTTTTAATTGAGAATTTCATTCTTACTGACTCTCCTCTTCATGTTATAGCTGAACAAGCAAGAGTTTGAAGACATGGAGGATGAGGTTCGAGTTCAGTACGAGGGCTTCAGGCCAGGCATGTACGTGCGTGTGGAGATCCCTGCTTTACCTTGTGAATTCATCACCAACTTTGACCCCCACTATCCCATCATCCTTGGTGGTTTGGGAGCGAGTGAGGGCAATTTAGGCTACGTGCAGGTATGTCTGTAAGGATTTTTTGTAGACACAATTGGAAATTTTACAACTTCTATTGCAGTTGATAACCTTGTAAATAAAGTGAAGGACACCTGATGTAACTCGAAGCTAAATGTCATTTACAAGGTATAAAAGCTTCTCGTCCTTTGTTTATCTCCTCCATACAGATGCGTCTGAAGAAACACCGCTGGCACCATCGTATCTTGAAAACCCGTGACCCTCTTATTCTATCTTTGGGCTGGAGGCGCTTTCAGACCATCCCCCTCTACTACATAGAGGACCATAACGGACGTCACCGCCTGCTCAAATACACACCTGAACACATGCACTGCGGTGCCACCATCTGGGGTGAGCGTCAAGCTATACACACACACGTCACCGATATTGGAACTCTGCATGCTCATTTTCCCTAGTTTTACATTTAGACATTTAGTCTTTAAACTGTACAGTTTTATCTTAAGAATGTGATCAAATGATTCTATGAATGCAAATAAATTAATCTAATTTCATATTGTACATAAAAATGGTTGATTAAAAAAACCCATTTTATTTGTAATTTTTAAATCTATTTCCTTTAACTACAAATAGTATATAATATTATCTATTTAAGGATTATTAACCAGAACATTTATTGTCCTATGGGATTTTTAATATTGTGTGCCTGAAATATTTTATTTTATTATAATAATAATATTAAATGTAATCATTTTAAAATGTATTTGACATTTTATTTTAAATAGAATAATTTTATTTATTTATGTTTTATCTAGGGTGACTCCATGACAGTACAATTTCAGTTTGATTGTAGAAAGTTTAATATTGTTCATTTTGTGGATTATTGACGTGAAGATGATTATCAACATATAAGAATTTTAATATTGATGCACCCATAAAAATAATAATATTTTTTGCTCAAGTGCAACTCTGTACAATGTTCTTTATCTAGCCCACATATCTAAAACAAAAATGTAAGTCAATTAGCAGCAGCAAAAACTCAGAAACTAACAATTTGTGAGTCTTGCTGACAGTTTTATTCATTTCTCTCACTGTTGTCATCTCAAGCACACTCTTTCTCTCTACTCTTCTACAGGACCTATAACACCGCAGGGTACAGGCTTCCTGGCTGTACGGATGGTTGGAGGTACTAAGGTAAGACACCAACATATGATGAGAGCATCGGAGTAGCCGGGGTCGCAGTTTCAGTCCAAGTCCCAGTCCAACAACCACAGCCAGATGAAAGGCTTCCCTTTCTCTTGCACTCATCCTATCTTATTTTCCCTCAGGCCAATTTTCGCATTGCTGCCACAGGAGTGGTTCTGGACCTGGACAAATCTGTTTCCATTGTGAAGAAGCTCAAACTGATTGGATACCCTTATAAAATCTTTAAGAACACCTGCTTTATCCAGGTAGGGAGTCCTGCAGAGTCATGAGTTTCTCCGCAGCATAGCGGCACAGCACACTAGGGAACTATAATGATATACTCTTCATCCTGTCTCGGAATAATTGGACCCTCTCATCTTTGGTTATGACTTTCTTTCTTTTATTCTGACTCTAAGGGAATGTTTAACACTGTCCTGGAGGTTGCGAAGTTTGAGGGCGCGTCCATCCGCACAGTCAGTGGCATTAAAGGGCAGATAAAGAAAGCTTTGCGCACTCCCCCAGGCGCCTTAAGAGCCACGTTTGAGGACAGACTACTGATGAGTGGTGAGTCACACTTGTTTCTCTGTTTATAAATATTTTTCTTGCCTCGGTTTTTTACCACAGTATTTATTTATTTTTAATTTATGTATAACGAGCTGTACTGAGGGAGTTCAATGCGCTTTATCTGAAAAGTCTACGAAATGTAATGACTCCCAAGAAGCTCTGTTGTACATAAACAACCACCTTGTTAAAATGGATGGTATTATTGATGATTATTATGCTCCTCTCTGGAGAGATGGGCATGTGGAAAATCTTGCAGTGAGGCAGTTTGCAGATTCAAGGCTTATTAGGTCTACTGCATCTTTTATTAGATGATGATTGTTTATATCGGGCTGCAAAATTAATCGGAATAATAAAGCAGAATCATATTATGGCTTTGTGTGATTATTAAACCGCAAAAGACTGTGATTTAATTAAAAAAAGAAAGAAGTATGCATGCGCTGTTTCTCAAAGTGAGGGTACATGATTCTGTACTGCCTGAATTCTGCGAGTGCAGGCAAATCTATCATGTTTTGCATAATTCCAAAACGTTTTTGCTGCTACGAAATGTTCTACAAATCTAACGACATGACACCAGATCGCAGAAAAGGAGCACTATAATGAACCTTTAGGTAGCAGAAATATTTTTCTTCAGTTTCCTCACCAAGCAAATTTATATATTTTTTTAGGTTTACTACTAATCACTATTATTATTATTATTAAAAATAGTTTGTTATTATTACATTAAAAGTAACATTTAAAAAGTTTGGTGTCAGTAAGATTTTTAAATGTTTAGTGTCTTCCCAAGGCTGCATTTGTTTGATCAATATTATTATGTAAAAAAAGAATAACTGCTCTATTTTGATATTTTCTAAATTTATTCGTGTGATGGCAAAACTGAATTTTCAGTGTCACATTATCTTTCAAAAATCATTCTAATATGATTATTTGCTGCTCAAAAAACATTTAAATTTATTATCAATGTTGAAACTGTAATGCATTTTTCTTTCAGGATTTTTTTGATGAATGTAAAGTTCAAAAGATCAGCATTCATTTAAAATAGAAATCTTTTGTAACATTTGAAATGATTAATATTGATCAAATTAATGCATCATTGATAAAGAAAAATATCGCTGACCCAAGTCACAGTCAGTCTGTATATAATATAAAAACTTATATATAAGAAATAATGGAAAAGGGAAATAAGTTTGGAAATCAATGACTTTATGCCTTAAAGTAATTATAGATGTTAAGTGTTTATCATATTTGAAATTCAAAACGTATCATTTGTATAATAATATTTATATTAATACAATACATAAAATATTACAATAATATTGTCAACAGTTGTTTTTGCCAAATAGTACAGTCCTATATTTCAAATGAATATGTGTCTTTAGATATTGTGTTTCTGCGCTCCTGGTATCCGGTCTCGGTTCCTCAGCTGTATAATCCAGTGACATCTCTACTAATGCCGGTTGGACAAAAGGACACATGGGCAGGAATGAGGACCCTCGGACAGCTTAAACACGACCTGGGAATCCGCAACAAACCCAACCAGGACTCGCTGTACAAGGTAAGCCATCTTACAGAAATGTTAAGTTGTTGTTATTGTTTGCTGTTGTCCTCTTCGTTTTCAACCCTGTCCTTGATTCCCCACAGCCAGTGGTGAGGCAAGTTCGACATTTCAACCCCCTCCACATTCCCAAAGAGCTGCAGAAGGCCCTCCCCTTCAAGAACAAACCCAAACAGACCCAGGGCAAAGGCAAAACCCCACGGGACCTGCAGAGACCGGCTGTCATACGAGAGCCACATGAGAAAAAGGTGAGAGCTGTCTGACTAGTCCATCTCTGTTTTACATATGTCATGCCTTTGTGAGCTTTTTTCACTGTCATTATACTAAGACGATTTTAATATCCACTATTAGTCTAAAGTTAATCCACCAAGGAAACCTCCAGAGTGTTGGCTTGCGAAATATCATATTTCTTTAATCCGTGTCCCTGGCAAATACCAAGACAGCTTGCTGGCCAATTTCTTCACCGATCCCCTTTGAAATCCTCTTGTCTGAACGATGACACAGGGGGTTACATTTTTAATCAATTTCTTCTTCTCCTGGTTCCAAGATATGGAAGGCATTGACATGAGAAAGTAATAGAGAGTTTCTAATCATTGTCATTGTTTAATCTGCAAGTCTTTTTTTAATCATTCCATTAGAGGTTGGTGTATTAATTCTTACAACTAAAAGATTTTTATTCAGTTACAAAACAGTAAGTACTTGGACAAAACCCTCAAAGGAACACAAGGTTAACAGCCCATAACTTTCCAATTCTCTTCGCTTTTAATGCAACCTGCTGTCTTTTATAAGGATTCTGGCCCATTAACCAATCAAGGAATGGTGTGTGTGTGTGTGTGTGTATACACGTGTGTGTGTGTGTGTGTATATATACACATATACATACATATACCATATATATATAGAGAGAGATATGGATAAATAAATCTCAGGGCTTCTGTCTGGTGTAGTGAAGTTTGTGTTTTGTTAAGAGTGACTTATTTTTAAGTGTACATGTACTTTTGGGGACCATGGGATGGTGTCATTTTACCCTTCAGGGCTCGTCTTGGTGTTTTAATAAACCTCTTAACCTTTTCCACCAGGTGGCAGCGTTGCTTGAGGCTCTGAGCTCTGTCTACGCATACAAGAATAAGAAGGCGAAAGCAGAACAGAATGCCAAGCACAAAGAATTCCTGAAACAGAAAGAGAATCAGGATTCAGAGAGGCAGAAAAGGCTGAAAGAGGAAAGAAAGAAGACCTTCCGTGCAATGGGACAGAAAGAGAAGAAGAAACTCAAATCCAGCCTGAAAGGAGCATCCAAGGACAATTGAGTCTAAATCAACTCGCACGTGATTCTGTTAGATCGTGACTCCAGGCCCATCGGCTCAGCGTCTGTTACGCTCTTAGTTAGAAAGTTTGGAATGCAACAATTTTAATCTCACACCAGCTGCTGATTTTAAGATGGCTCAAAAGTTGAGATAACACTGCATGAGACCTTAATATATGGGTATTGTAGAAGTCTAAAATGTATAATAGAAATGCCTGTTGAATCTGAAAGAATTTTCTATAAAACAAGTAATATGGCAACTCTTTACATTGAGGTTCAGTTAACATTAGTTAATGCATTAGGTATAATAAACTGTTTTACAGCATTCATTCATCTAGGTTAATGTTATTCGTAATACATTAACATAAGTTCATTTGTTCAACTTGTTAAAATGTATTAGTGTATTTATAAATGATCCTAAATCAGTAAATGCTTTAAAATTATGGTTCATTGTTAATTCTCATTTGCCATTGTATTCACTAATGTTTTAAAATGTTGCCAAAAAGATCCATAGTGCTTAAAAAAAGTAAATGGTATTCCTGATATCTACAATAACCACATGAAACCGCTTATACTTGTTTTTTAATAAAAGTCAATGAGAGGGATGAGGAAATGTTTGTTTCAGATAAAACGGCTGGGATGCTCGTCAACATTCAGTTACATCAGCTTGTTTTAAATTCTTTAGCAGGGGATTGCAGTACCAAATAACATTCTCTTTTATAGCCTCCTCATTTGCCCTTAAATGCTATCCTGCAGGCTCTGATTTTAAGCGACAGCATTGTTTTTATAGGGGGGTTCAGCCATTGTTAGTGAGTTGGTGTGATTTTTCTGCGTTTTTGTTGTTGTCAGACATAATCAACTGCCTGCTGCTGAGCAGTTTCCAGATTCCATGTTGTTGTTTTTTTCACAAAGCCACATGGCAGCTTGAAGAATAGCAACTGTACTGCTATTTGTCAGCATCAGGGATTGAACGGACAGATGTTCAATAGTGCAGGGAGTGTCTCCATATGTATGATTGAGATTTATTGACGGTGGTAATTAAGCATGTGAGGTATTTTGGTGTTTTTAGAGAAAGCGAACATCAGTGAGATGGTCCTGCAAAACCAAGAGTCTCTCGGGACTAGTATGTCTGTCCCTGTCTCCAGTCAGTAACAATTAATGGCACGGTTTTGTGCTTTAAACGCCTTATGCTTGAATTAGCTGGCGAGAGGTCACATGCACCAGACTGACCTTTGACATATCGAGTTGTATGCCGTTTAGGGTGGTTTTATCTCAAATTGATTACACAGTAATAATAGACCATCATGGAGGAATTAATTAAATTAATGGCATTCTCTGTGAATGGCTGCACAGAAAACACGTCTCTAATCAGAATCTCTGTGATTGATAATAATGCATTTTCACAGACAAACTCAGAATGAAGTGTACTATTTTTGTGTGTCAATATGTAATTAGTTATACTTGCCACAAAATAAATTCTGCCACAAACAAAAGATTTGATGCCAGTAACCTGACTGGCAGTGAATGTTATTGTTATATAATAGTGTATTAATAGTACTAAAATAACACTAGACCATGGAAAATCCAGTCATGAGTTCCTCTTCATATAAACCTTGTACCTCAACCATGATTTTTTTTCCACACAAACTGGTCTATTTGATCAAACTAAATGGTATATATTATACTGTTAAATATGATACTGTTACTAGTGGACAAGCACATAAAGATGTATAGGTTTTATTTGTTGTGGTTGCTATTCCAATGTTTTTGGCTGAGATTGAGTGGTAGCCCATTCTGTTGAAGGAAAGCTGATTGGAGAGGGTCTGAAAACTCTTCAGGCTAATTAAACTGTCAACAGCCTTAGATACGGTAAGTATTTTTGTTTTATTTTATTGTTTGTTTCTTGTCAAGTCTAGATATACCAATTTTTCCCAAGGTTGCCCATTTTATCTCAGCATGATGTTTAATTAAGTAGCTGGAAACTGCGTCTTTTTCATTAATTGCTTTAACTGCCAACAGGTACTTGAATAGTTTGGGGAAGTGTTCACCAATGAGTCATTTTTGCTATTCCTACAAGTTGATTTTCAAATCATGGCAGAAAAAAAGTTCTATGCTGGTGATCAAAAGGTTGTTGTTTCGAACCCTCATGAACCCTCAGTTTTGTAGTGTATGTAAAGCAGATTCTCGTCAGCATCATGTTACATTAGCTGGGGCATGACAGGAAACCTTTGTGAATAGTGTAATGGGTTTGTTACCATTTTCTGACTCTCATCGCCTGCCTGGCATATCAATAAGTATATCAATTTCCAAATGTATGGGTAAACGGAAACTGCCTTTCCCATTATTTTAATCCCCCATTATCTTTCATCACAGATTGTCACTGCACCCCTTCTCCACAGTACAATGTGTCAGGTCTTTGTTGGTACTGCTAGCTGAAATAGCTCCTTCCCCTTGAACAATGTGCAGATTAGCAAGGTCAGCCATGCACTTCACAGAAACCTGATCCCCTTTATGCCTTTGTGAGAGTGTGCAGGAAGTCAGACTGTAGTCAGTATCTGTTGGTGCTCAGGGACATACGGGATCATAGAGGGACATTTGTGTAGGCTGGAAAATTGGTGGAAAGGCTAGCTCTTGAAATTTTACAGGCTTGATGTGGTCATACTACACCTTGCATATGGAAAGATGGCAATTTCTTTTGTTTCATACCAATGTTTGCATTTGGTTGACTTTTATTTGTGACTAATGTTTGTCCAGCAGAAGACCTGTAGAGCTGAAAATAAATGGCTGGTTACTAAAGCTTAATATGGTTTACAGACCAGCCTGCCAGACTCGGAGATTAGCTAGGACCAGTAAACCATCTTAGACTGTGTTAAGATTGGTTTTACAGTGAAGAAATCACACTTTGACCACTCCATGTTGGAAAACATATTTAAGATGGTATCCAGTTACTAGCTGATCGAAGCTAGTCATATGGTGGTCCAAAGCTGATTATTGGCTGGTCACTATGTTCTAGAACCTGTCTGAACATCCTCAAGTAGTTATGACTGGTTTTCTGCTGGTCCAGAATTAACTACTAGATTGGATCCCCAAAAGGCTGGTTTAGACCAGTTACCATGTTCCAGCTTAAGCTGAATTTTCAGTGCAAAGGTGTGTGATTTTGTTGTTGTTCATAATTTATTATTGATTAAAAACAGAGGACCTAGAGTAGAGATGGACAAACCTGGTCTTGGAGGGCCACTTGTCTGCAATTTAATCCAACCTTAATAAAACACGCCTCAACCAGCTCATCAAGGTCTTCAGGCTTCCTAGAAGGTGAGTTTTATCAGTGTTCTAGCCAAACTCTCAGAAAGTGACCCTTCTGGACCTAGAGAGTGACATCATATCCTGTTGACCATATTTTTGGAGGCAAAAATAATTCTACATGCTTGAAGTCTGATGTGACTGCATCTTTACTATCACATACATAGTAAAACGTTCATTAGCATTTGACGGAACAAGCTTGGCAGAAAAATACAAGCTGTGCAGTGCTTTTGAAAGAAAATAAAAGACAATAGACAAGTTGGGTTTTGGTTCCTTCTGAGTTTCAGGAAAAACATCACAAAAGACCTCCAAAGTCAGCTGTGGAGTTTTTCGGCCTGCAGGGGTCCTGGAGTAGTTCTCCTCCAGACTTGGTGATCACTTCCTCCTGGAGGAAACGCAGACCATCAGCCAACTAAATCAACATAAGTCCTGGGACGGCTAAGCATCAACACCAACATTCTCTGCATCAAAAGCACAGATGGAAGGACAGGTGTGCTCGCCACGTTTATGTTCCTCATGCCCCATGGGGTCTGCAGTCACCCTGTGAGAGTGTTTGTCAGTCGTGCTACGTCAGTAGCAGTATTCAGTTTACAGAATATGTTCAGAAACAGCAGCTTCATTGTCACATGATCTTTCAGAAATCATTCTAATATGTTGATTTGGTTTTCAGGAAATATTAAGTTGAAACTCTTATATTTTTGTGGAAACAAATTCTTTGCTGAATAGAAAGTTTAGAAATTTGGAATGTCTTTAGTGTTACTTTTGATTTAATGTGTCTTTATTGAAAGTATTAATTCCTCTCCCTCTCATGTAGTATGCACATTATATTTTTACTTTTATCATTTATATTTCAGTGTTGTTATCCAGTGTTACTTCTTCCAAGTTAACAATCTCTTGAATCGCTTTTCAAGACTTTATCTACTCCATAAGGAAAGAGACCTTACCTTATGGAAGTCAATGAGGTCTGCTAAGGTGGCGTGACGGTTCTGGTCAACACCTAGGAAGCTGTAATGGTCACCCGAGGCGTCAATGAGGAAGTGTTTAAAGCCCGAGGTGGTGCGGTAGGACAGCGTGTAGCCCCAGATCCGTTCACTCACTCTAACCAAGAAACAGCCCTCTGCGGCATTTGTCAGCAAAGCTTCTGACTCCTGCCGTGATATTATTCCTGCAGAGGTGGGAGATGGGTGACAGTGAGAAAGACAGATGGAGAGTCGGAGATGGGACGAGGCAGAATGAGAGACAGGAGGCGGCAGATATGGAGAGATTTTGAGTGAGAGTGCAGGTGTTGTGCTGTGATCTTGGTGTGACGCTGGCAGCGTTCTTGTTTTTCCTGGTCAAATAGCATTACTCAGATGGTCATTAATCTTATCACTGTCCAATCAGAGGACACACCCTGTGGCTCCACTCATTCGGGCACAAGATTTGAATTATTGAATCATTCTGTCTCCCTCTTTCCTCCTCTTTCTGTCTCTTTCATTAGTATTTTCTCAATTGAATCAATGTTTTCTTCTCTGCAAACACTGAACTACAGCTCGTTCGCACTAAAATGTGAGCCCATTTCTACAAAAAAAATACAGCAGTGGATGTTTTACGTGACTCCTGTCAATGTTGCCACATTGCTTTTGAACTCTTTGGAGTGCAGTATCAGCATTACCCGAGCGCCAGTCAAGCGTTGTAATGTGCCACTTAAAGTTCAAACAATTTCAACTTCAACTTCAAATAACCCCATTTGCCACTGACCTTTTGAAGTGCTGTCAATGGTTACCGGACAGTTCTCGTGATATGTGTATCTTTTGTGTGTAAGTTTTTGCTAGCTTTACGTGTTCGCTTGTAATTTCTTAAAGGCCTACATGATTTTACCTCTTGTGCTTTTTCATCTATCTATCCATTACTGTTCAGAAGTTTGGGGTTGGTAAGAAAAGAAAGTCTCATAATCACTAAGGCTACAATTATTTGATAAAAAATACAATAAAATAGTAGCTTAATTTTGTTAGTCATTATTATTATGAATGCATCCTTTTATGTTTTTTATCTTAAAATGTAATTTATATCTCTGAGCCTACTACAATGTCATATGATCCTTCAGAAATCATTCCAATATGCTGCTTTTCTTCTCAAGAAACATGTCTTGTGTGGAAAAGAAATGTGTATCGTGGCTGCATGCATTACTAATTCGTCCCCTCATTTTAAGTAAATCGTGTGCATAATATATTAATTTGTTCCCTCATTGTACTAAATCATGACCTAAATCATAATTAGTTCCTTTTGTTTTAGTTGAATCAAAATGAGGGAACTAATTGGTTACAACATGGCTATGATTTACTGAAACGAGGGAACGAATTAAGTTGTGAGAACAAATTTTTGTTTACGATCTTGTAAAATCACCCTTCCATTTCATCTTGTCTGGAGGACAGGGGACGCTATGACACATCGTCTGAAAGAGTACTGAATCTCCTGATTAAAATACATGCGAAGAATACGCAGAAACAAGCGATATCATATGTAATCATATGCATATGTAAAATAACGTGATTGACATTAAACAGCATATAAATCAAAACTGCCTAAAGTTACTGAATTAAATGTTGATCCAGGACAACAGAAAAGTGCAAGCATTAGGGGTGTTGATGGAGTCAATCTACTCCAGTTATGTTTTGATCATCTTTCTGAATCCAATCTGGATGTAGTCTTTGAAAAAAAAGACTACTTTCTTTTTAGAGTTTGCCTGCTCCATACAACGAAATATCTGGGGGGCATGAAATGTTTGTGAAAAATGGTCAAAAATGCTGCGGAGACAGAGTTAAGCCTGTTTTAGCTACCGTGGAACCAGGGGGCGATGGAGTTGCTGCTTCGTTCATAACCTGCTCGTCTCGGTCTCTGCTCCTCATTAAACCAGCGAATGATGGATTCGCAAGAGTTTGGCCTAGGTGGACGAATCCAAACTGGGCTGAAAAGCAGTGGAAGGAAGTTTTAGTAAATCATTGCCACGTTGAACTGATTACTTCCCTTATTTTGATTTAATTAAAACAAAGATAATTTTTTACCGCGATTTAGTAAAGCGAGGAAAACTAATGATGTGGGGTTAGCCTTCAAATGTTGAATTATTTGTTTCACTTCCAACAGAATGTTAAGTTATGCTTCTCAACTTATTGGTGCATAAAACAATGTCTCACTTGTAAACAGATATTGAAGTATGAGGTATTTATTTGATTATTGATAATACCATTCTGTGCGTGACTTGATTGCTGTAACGACGGTGCCTGTAATGGCCTGAAGTCAGTTGTCCAGCACTAGCTGTGAGTGAATGGCTGGCCTCAGCTGGAGGGGTCGGATTTTCAGTGACCATGTTCTGGATCAGGCCGCTGAGTTCAGCCACCAGGCCCTTCTCGATAGCCCACAGAGACTGCCGCTTGTATTCATCTCTAGCCCGACATGCCTTGCTCTTCATCTCCTCATCAGCCACCTTGGAGCGTTGCACTGTGGGAAGTGGAGAGAAATTTGAATAGAAATAATCTACTTTATATTAGAGCAGCCAAACTACCCATTTTCTTTCCCATTCCGTTTGTTCTCACATTGTTGCTGCCATTCTTTGTCATCTATCTCACTCCTCTTTTCCTCCTGCTTCAGACAGATGTACAGCTCCTTTGCTCTCCTCTGCTCAGTTTGGCGGATTTCTTCCTCACCTCTCTGTCTCTCTTCCTCCTCGTATTTCTTTGAGAAAAGGAGATAAATTCAGCCCTAGCTAACACAAAGGCAGAGAAGTTTCGCTGCAGCTTGCTTTAGTTTGATCATTTTCGGTGCCATTAAGCTGGATATAAATGATTAATTCAGTGGACAATGTTATTAACCCAAACATCAGTGCTTTCAACTCTATTATAGATCAGGCATACAAATGTTGGCCTTGTGTCTCAGAGATCACTATCTACATTCTGAGAGGTTGCCAACTTTTAAATAATTAATTCTCAGAACATGGAACACACAGTAATTAAGCCTAATTAACCTCAGTCTCTATTATAAGATCATAATTAAAGGCCTGATTGAAGAATAAATGCAAAGACCCTTTACTATCAGATCTTTTGACACAACTGAGCTATCGAGATTAAGACGGTTAAGCTATTTTTTTTTTGGGGGGGGGGTTATAAATGTATTATAAAGTATGCAGTATGGAAAATGTGGGCACAGGTCTGGAGGTCTGGGCACAGCCTCAAGCAAAAGATTTCAGTTATATGAGTGTACATAATTAACAACAATCAACATATTTTTCAAAAGCACTACTCATTTGAAAACTTTTTAATGAGAACAAAATTACTTGGTTCACCTTTGAAAATCCAATTGGCTTTAAAATCTAAGAGGACACAAGGCATTGACGCTTTATTCAATGTTTTGTTTAGAACTGTGTTCCTCGCTCAAAAGATGCATAAAATATAGTGTGTTTTTGTCAAATATTCAAAGGAACAAACTTTACCCAAACCCACCTTCAGTTCCTCTCTAATGCGATCTTCCTCTTCTTCCTGCTTGGCTGCCTTTCTGTCATCTGTCTCCTCCTTCCACTTTTCTGCCACGAAGCGAGCCTTTTCCTTCGCCATGGCATCTCGAAACTTCTTTTCAATCTCTGCCTCCTTCACACGCCTCAGGAAATTCAGCAGAGCTTGAGTAATGCATTTTCTATCCCCCTGTATTTCTATCATTATTACCCCCCCCCACCCTGCTCTCAATTTTAGCTGAATCCCATCTGTCAATCTTCACCCACCCTCAGTGTCCCACTACTCCTGTCCCTTGACCCTGTCCTATGGTTCTCTCACCGGAGTTCCTGTGCCTCTCGCTGGGCCTGTTTCCTGGCTCTCTCCTCTATCAGTTGTTCCACAATGTCTTCAAAGGGCTTGTCCCCTGGGGCTTCCCCCATTACCCATACCCATACCTCTCCATCTGAGCCCAGTAGCCACTGAATGCCTCTGCGGTCGCCTGGGAAGAGACACCACACGGCAAACAGTGAAATGATGGTTTGAAAAAACACACTTTTCAGACCCATCAGACCGAATTCAGATAAGATAAAGACAAAATAACACAGACGGCACGACAAAGCTGGAAGAGATTATCCTACTGGGACCCTTTGTGTGCTGCAGGAACATGACAACTGTACGAGATAATGGAAGAACTTTTGAAAACTAGGCGACATTAGCTGTCAGTGCACAGGCACATTCTGTGACAAAGAGATTGCACTTGTTACATTACGCAAACTTAATCCAGCTCATTTGCACCACTGCCTTAAAGTTGAATGCACTTTCATATATACCCTTTAATATGCTGAGATAACTATGAGTAAGCCATTTGCGATATGATTTTCCCAAAAGGTGTTTACACTATATGGCTCTGTTGTGTTTTTAACAGAGTGCTGTCTTTCAGCATGCCAACCAACTTCTGTACACAGCAACATTAGTTCTTGCAGAATTTGAGGTGGGAGTGTCTGTATGTCAGAAGGAAGATGGAAAAGATTATCTTTCAATTAATTTAGGGATTTAGATAGTTTTCTATTTCTTAGTAAAATATTTCCTAGCTAAACTTTAAACTGCAAAATATGAACAAATAAGTTAACTTATGGTGATTGACATTTTTTAAACTTTTTTTTCTTGGCAAGAAATTACTATATATATATATATATATATATATATATATATATAATCTTTCTTTCTTTAATTTTTATTATATATATATATATATATATATATATATATATATATAATACTGTACAATAACAGAAAACATCATATTTCACAATATTACTGTATTTTTGATCAAATCAGTGCATAAGCATAATATTTATATGATCATGTCTTAATCTAGCATTGACATTTTATATGGAATTATTTAATTACTAACAGATAACATATGATCAAAATACCAAATAGTGCATGAGCTTTTTTATTTATAATTTTATTTTCTAATATTTTGTTTGAAAAGTGTGCTTGTTATCTTTCTTTAATTTTCCAACTTGGTTTGATTGTAATGTCACTTCATGCAAAGACATACAACATACATTTGTAGAATGTCAAAATACGTATGCATATAAATCACAATTCATTAAAAAACTCACGTTTCATTTGTATAACTCTTATAGACATTATCATATTATGGTACAAAATGAACCCTGTACTCACTCTTCTTATTTAGAGCTTGGCAGGGGTACCTTCCTTCGCTCTCCTTCCAACGCTGCACCTGCTCCTCCCGAATCTTATAGAAGAGGATCTGCTTCTGCTCTTCGTTGAGTTCAGCCAACAGATCAGGCTCTATATACATATCCTGAAGAATCTGCTGCATCATCCTGACAGATTGCCAGGTAAATGTCCTTCTCAAAATTGTTTGACCTTTGTCTCTAGTCACTGCAGACAGTAAGTCCAAGTGTATGGCTGTCTCTTAGGATCAGTCTTCAATGACTGAGGAAAGCCCAGGGTTTGTCCAGTGTAATACACAGCTGATCTAAGGCTCTTTTTGAGTCTGCCATTACTACTGTAAGCCTTCTCTGTCCTTTCACCCTACTTATTTCTATTACCCGTCTGTTCAACAACTGTGCATCACAAATGCATTCCTTCCTTTAATCTTGACCTGAATATGCTCTCCATTTCTTCATTACTTGTATCCTGCAATGGTGTTTTGTTCTTGCATTTATATCCTTTATGGGGTTTAATTTCACCCTCTCCGTCCTCTATCTGTCTCCTGCAGTGACCCTACAGGCCAGGTATGTGTGACACTATAACCTGTGTATGACAGCTCTACAGTATATTCAGGATGTGATTTTCAAATTTATTGCCTCATACATTAATAGTTTTCTCTTAAGCTACACCTCTGTGTCACAATAATTACTTCAAATGGCAGATTGACATCAGCTATTTGCAAGCAATTACTCATAATCAAATTATGAAACAGACTATTTCGAGACAAAAGTTTGTATGTAATTATGGATGCAACAGGAAAATTTGAGATTAATAGGTACACATAATAGTATGTGTGTGCTTGTGTGAGGATGGGCATGTTATCCGACCTGTCCCTTTCTCCCTACCTTTTCATGGTGTAATCTTACATCTGCGACTCATATTGCCATAGCTCTGCACTAGCAGATGGCGTTAACCCACCCACGCCCCCTCTTTTAACCCTGGACATCAGGTCCTTGTGAAGGCAATACTGTTCTAACTTGCCTTAAAAGCACTTGTTTGCAGTTTTATTGGTTACATTTATCTGTTCACATGCTGTTTAATACCATCAGTCTAATTGACACCCTTATTATTCATGTGCCCGATAAATACTGCTCTGATTGCATCTGATTATTATGTGGATTATATGTTTAAAGAGATATTGCCCACATCCATGGAGAGAACAGAAGTCTACACGTAGGTGGATCTTTATGGAATAGGGTGGACCTTTAATCTGTACATCTATTTAATAATAATTTTAATTACATGAATGTGTTTTTAAGTCTCAATTAAGTTGACCTAAAGTTCTGGAATACTCTCTAAGTTTTATGACTCACTCATACTAATACAAATATACATCAAATGCCACGTGGGGACTCTAAATGCTGAATCTTTTTGGAATCGGTTTGGTTTAGAATGAACCGATTTACTGGAGTAAAGGGTTGTTCACATGCAGGACAAATACTGTAATGATAATGATAAAGATTCACACAACAACTATTATCATAATGGCACAGAGAAACCATAGTGTTGGAATCAAAGACATTGAGTTTGAGCATTTAAAGGTTCAGACGACAAAAGTGAGTGCACTCTTAGAATAAACAGAACAACATTGTGTGCTGGTGTGCACACTAATATAGTTTTCTTTTTTGGCATGAATAGGTCTTAAATCAGACTTTCAAACTCTAAAATAAGAGAGAGAGGGATTTAGGATGTTTCACTGTAGAATGAATCAAACTTTCCAAAGCTACACATGAGCGAAGAAGGAACTTTAAAATGGTGGCCTCTTTTGAATGCTGCGTCTATTGTTCACTGCCGTTGATATCCCACAATCCTATGCATTTCATTCAATGACAGTTGAGCTAGAAAAGGAAAGATAGCACCTGAAAGTTGGGGTTGCTGGTCAGTTGTGTAAACGTATGTTTTTAACCAATGTTTTCCTAGTGTGAAATTACTATTGGAGTAATTAAATATTTGGTTTAGTTCTCACAAAAGCTTGTTCTGTTTTGCTGTAAATCGTTAAACTGCAACACTGTAAGGTAAGGTACCTTTGTGTGCATACGAAAAGTTAGCTGCTCAAATTTTTGATGATATATGAATGTAATCAGGATGTATATACATGTTTTCATGTCATGTGATCTACCAGAATCAGTTAAAATGGCCTCATGGGACAGTAAAGTGTCTATCGTATGCACTCTTCAGATTCTCACTGGAAGAAGTAGGTCATCCGGGTACTTTTTGCCTATTCCCATATGAGTACTGTGAATTCTGACATACTAACTTTTACCACATACTGTTTTTTGTCTACTATATAGTAGGGAAGTATGCGATTTTGGATGCAGCAGGGGTCCCCAGGAGCAGGGTTGAAGACCTATAGTGTTTAGGCTACCTTGACAGTAAGGTAATACAAACGTGACATTAAAACCGCAGTCGTTGCACAACAATGCTAAATTTTCTGCACATTGTGTAACTGCGGCCCTCAAGAGCCAAGCACAGTCACAAAACAAAATTAATATGATATATACAGGGGAATCCACTTATCTCGACCTCGGTTATCTTGCCAACCTGGCTATGTCGACGTTTTTGAAGTGGAACCGCCAAACTCCCTATTTTTCTTAGCATTTTCTTTTCGGTTATGTCGATTCTTTTATGTCGCCGAACCCTAGTATCTCGAGCACAAAAGAGGGACAAAGTCGGCACTTAACATTAGTTATCAATCCCCGTGACTAATGATAGTACCGAGTTCCCTGCGCATGCGCTGAGTACGCGTTGCACGTGCATCTCTTCACAACGCTTCCATAGTAACCGCGTGTGCAATACTTTTCAGAAGTGTGTCCGAGCAAAATGACTGTGTTATGAGCGAATGTGTTTACGTGTTTTGTGACTGTGTTTCTGCTGTGAGCGAAATTGTGTTTGCAATGTTGGAGAATATAATTAAAGGTTTATATCGAGAATCGAAGGTGGTTTTTATCGTATACTGGTAAATCTTGCACCGGCTGACAGAGTGGTTGACGACTGCCCAGATGACGAGCTTTAGACGAGTTTAGATGGGTTTCACACTCCTCTGAAACATGTAAAGAGCGTAAGTACAAACCAGGAAAAAGAAAACACTCTGACAAACATCACAAATAAAAGAAGGAAAATAGAAACAGTAGATTATGCTATATAACAGTCAGCGGTGGAGCGGCCATCTCTCTCCTCACTAAAAAAACACTCTCCTCCCTTTGTGCACACAACTACATATGCCGTCTTAAAGGTATATTCCCAACATAAACATAAAGTAGCCGTTACAATCTCTGCTGTTAGTTGGTGCACATATGCCTTTTGTTGTTAGCAAACATATACAGTGTATGTAAGTTTTAATAGCATGCCAATCGCATGCCAATAAATTGCCATATTGGCTTTGGGTTATCTCGATTCTCGGTTATCTCAACGCTTTTTTGCAACCCCCGAGGACGTCGACATAACCGGGTTCCACTGTATTTGTAAAATCACACATTACAAAGTACATATAGGACACAGAAGTCGTTATTTAGCTGTTTTGTTACATCAGTAGGCTACCAACCTAATCTCAATAAGAAATACAAAAGGTGTAATTTCACCTGAAGTTTATTTGCTTTAACAAATCAGAAGACTCAAAATAGCTTCCCCAACACTGCTTCTATGTAATTGTCTTTTAGACGTCAGTATTTTCATCTTCCTGCCTCTCTTCACCTCTCGTCCCTTGCAGCCCTTTAGACCTGATTTCTACAAGGGGCTTTTCATGTTCAGCATAAAACCCCCATGACCTCATAATTACTCTTCTCTCTCCTGACTATTATTCCAGTGTCACTTATTCATCCTGGTCACTATTAGCCAAAGGGAACAAGAGCAAGAGAATCAGAATAAAGAATGAGAGGAATAGAGAAAGAAAGGGAACGAGCACAAATGTGACAGCAGAAGTAATTGAATGCATTCGGCAATTATTAAACTGAAACGTTTTCCATTCGAAAACATTACAGCAATAATATTTTTACATCTACTGAAACCTGTCAAAGAGGCTCCTGTGTTCATGGGAGAACTCCAACACAAATGCTAATTGTGCCATTGATGTACTAATCATGTCTAACAGTGAGACTCGTTATCAAATGCAATTAATCAAAAACAAAACCCTGTCATGCCTGTCCAAAGCTCAGTGTTTACAATAACTCAGCTAATTTGTGGTGGGCGAATTTGGGCAAAAGATCGAGACTAATTATGTCATTTAGCCTTTCGCAATACGCAGCCAGCACTCTGTGTATTTACTTTCCTTTCAAACCCATCGTGGCTTTCCGTTCATCCCCACAGACTTGCGACCCGAGAGGGCCTCGCTTCCATTATGCGGAAAGCAGCGGCTTTTAAAATTGCTACTGCAGTACACAACATTATCAAAGAAGTGCACTGGATGTTCATGTCAGCGCTGCTTAATAAAACAGGAGCACTTTTCATCTTCATCCGATGATCTGTCAAGCCAAATTGGCCCTTATAGACAGTAGAGGACTAGGAGGAGCAGGTTTCCATGCGAGGCCAATAAATAATGATTATTTACTCCATCTGATCACTGCGCATTTCACATCCAGATTGATACTTGGTATGTGTTTACTTAATGCGACACAGTCACATACCCCGCACTTGTTTGATCTTTGCTGTCATAGAATGCTTTTAATGGATGCTTGAGCATAAAAAATAGCCGCTTGTTAGAAAGTGAACGATGGAGCTGAGGATTGAGGAGATCTGCATTGACAGCCGTCTACCACTACTAGGAACTATGAGATTGTGGGCTGCTGTGTCCAGCAAATCCACTAGAGGCTGCTGTTTTTCAGCGCAACCATAGTGGGGCGATGTAACCCATCATCAGTAGTAAGTCGGTGCCCTTGCCTTCCTCTCAAAACATAATTACTGCAGCCAGAATTGGTCTAACCGACCCAAGCTCCATCCAGCAGGCTCTTCCTGTGAGTGCTAATGAGAACAGCTCAGACGGCTCAGGAAATGAAAGTGGAGGAAAATGAGAGACAATAGTGACACAGACAGGCTGACATGGCATGTCAATTTGACCTGGGGATGAAATAGACAGCGAGAAGACAGGGAGGTAATCATATACACATACGCAGCAGTCGCACTGTGCTTGGCTTGATGCGTCTAATTCCGTATTCAGATCTCATTTGCACTCAAAGGTCACACATGCCTCATTTCTACATAAAATGATGGAGGCAGTAAGTGTCTGAAATGAAACCTTCTTTTCACAGTGTGTGAATCAGTTTTTTGGCATCGCGGAAGAACCCTGCTGCTTTTCTCCTCACCACCTCAAAGGACACGTCCCCTTTCGCCTCCTGCAGGTCATTCTCCAGAGGAAGCCTCTGTCAGAGTCTGTCATCAGCGCCAGCTGTGCCTTAGTGGAACCAGCATATAGATAGGCATTTTTATTTGCAGCTTGTCAAGCTATCTTTGGGGAAAGATGAAAAAAGTAGCAATTTAATTCAAGGTTTTTAGCTTATTATTGTTTAAAGATGGAAAAATAACGCAATTTGTCTGTGTGAAGATATACATTGGGCAAAATTGTTAAATGGATTGCTGTAGATGTTCGACGATATGAAATAATATGTAGTCTATTTAAGGCTTTACTCATAGGCTAATGTGATTGAGTTGCCTCATTTGAGCAAATTTCTCTGCAATTATTGGGATATGCAATTAATTTGATTAACTAATCAGCATATGATGTCATTAATTCAATTAAAATTTTCAATCAATTGACAGCGCCAGTAAAACACCCCTTCTGCTGTCAACACAAATTTAACAGGAGATGCTGTCATCCTGACCAAAGCAACCAGACAAACAGTGACACAGAATCTGTGACACTGATAAATTTTATGTGACTGCTGGTAAGGCCGTGTTAGTGCCCTTCATGTTTATGATTGTGAGTTGTATTTTATCATTTATTGATTTGCCCAATTTTATTTTTGAACCATGAGATGAAAGTAGAGAACACTTTGTCTCCATAATCAAGGTCATACACACATGCTCACTTATTTGTCTTAGGTTTTGCTTGTGTGGCATTATAGTTTTAATTCTGTGCCTATGTTAACTACCTTTAATAGCAATAGTAAAATGTTTTGATGTATATTAGTGTATACATACATACAAAATACTATTCTGGTAACGTTTTAGTGACGTTAACACAACGTTTTTTGCCAATATGTATTTTACAATGAATTTAGGTTAAGTAACCTGTAGTTCAAAATATAACATTTTACATATATAACAAAATATAACAGTTACGGTAATGATTTGAAGTTCAGTGAGTTAGTTAGTCATCTTTGCAGCAATCGTCATCGTTCATTGTTTTGCATGCAACTAACACAGAAAATGCAATACAAAGTTTAGCTGTGTCTGAATTCCCGTACCTTAAGAGTCTGAATTGAATTCAGCGACAAAGTTCAAGACCATTGATAGTGAGTGTGAGTGAGTTAAATCGATTCACACTAGTCAAATTACTAGAGGACCATGGTAGATGTTGTAGCCGAAGCCTGTGTTCCTTAACCTGTGTGAGCTATATAGCACAACTGCGGACATTGTTTGCATAATTATTTAACTGTGTTCAAGAACACTTAATAGAACGTCATGAAACAAATTGAATTTTTTGGGTGTGTTTTTTTCTACCCCACTCCTTTTACTCATTTGTCACAGACCGGCATTGACACGTTCACTGAGAGAATACAGAAGCTCCCAGTTTGAAACAGCAAAAACTGAGGAGAATCAGTTGAGATGAAACGCTGTTCTTGAACAAAGGCACTAACATGTGACAAGCCCTTGCTCTTCTTCTGTCATTCACACAGAGTGTTTTCTTAAACCGCTTTTTGATTTATAGTGCTATCTTTTGATGGGTTTCTGCCATCTATAGCTCCTATGGATGACCCTTGGTTCCAGCATCCTCTCCACTGTACCGACACAGAATGGCAAACACACTGTGTGTGTGTGTCTGTTAATGTGTGACAATGCCAACATAACACTGGAAATGACCTTTCCTCCACGCTTCACCCCACACCGCTGAGAAGGCAAACAGGTCTCATCAGAGTGGACAGGCCAAGGGAGCATCGGACAGCAGCCTTTTACTGCTGTCACTCAAACACAATTCCTCTCCCTTACAATCCAGCTCTCAATTTCCAAACCTTTGATTTATGGTCTGGGAGAGAGGGAGGGAGCAAAGAAAGCTTTGATCTTGTTGTATTTGTTCTGAGGATTGAATGCAATGCTGATGATGTTTAGGCTGCTTTTCACAGTTTTCTTCATCTCCATGCATCCATGCTAAAATAGGACTGATTTTCACTGTTCTCCTGAGGCCCATAAAAAACGGTAAAACCTGTATGACTGACTAGATGAATGTTGTTGTCTGTTTGTCTGATTCCAAGCTTTGGAACAAACACCTTTGTTCTGCTGTTTATTACCACCATCAATTTAACCTGTTAATTGAGTGCAGCTAATTATAACAAAAGTGATAAATGATGCCCACTGATCTGTGTGTAATCTGGACTCTAGCTGCTTTAATGAGCTTAAAATGCTGGACATAGTGCAACAGAATGGAATCGAATTTAAGGGATTGTTTACAGAAAAAAGAAATCTGTCATAATTTGCTCTACTGTTTAAATGTTTGGGGTTAGAATAATTTTTCTTGTTGTTGTTGATAAAATACTTTTTAATTGTTACATCAGAAGTGACAATGAAGATATTTTAATAGTTAATAGTTAAAATTTCAAATAAATGCTGTTTTTCTGAGATTTTTATTTATTAAAGAATCCCAAAAAATGTATAACGATTTCCACAAAAATATTGAGCAGCACAACTATTTTCAGTATCAGTAATAATAAGACATTTTTTTGAGCACCAAATCATATTCAAACGATTTATGAAGGTGTGTTTAGAGTCACATGATCCTTCAAATATCGTTTGAATATGATTTGCTGCTCAAGAATCATTTCTTATTATAATGGCTGCTAAAAAAATTAAGGGGTAAATTACCTTTTAAGAGATATTAACAACATAACAGTTTTACTTTATTTTCAACCAAATAATTGCAGATGTTATGTAAGATCTCATTCAAAATTGTTTTTCTAACTGCCATTCAAAAGCCATAAGAATAAGAATGTCACATGTCTGCCACCTCGACTGGAGTGTGAAGCTCAGAAGAATAATGGCCGTGGCCACAATTATACTGTAGCATTGCTTAAAAATGTATCTTTCCTGTAGCTCAAACAGAAGAGACTGGTGCTTGCAATGCCAAGGTCCTGGGTTCAATTCCCAGGGAAAGCAAGAACTGATTAGAATGTCATATGTACCTTGAATGCAATGTAAGATGCAAGTCACTTTGGATACAAGTCTGTGGCAAATGGCATTTATATCATCATTTTTGGTGAAAAACAACTCAATAGTTATATATGTGTGTGTGTAACTATTAAGTTATTTTTCACCAAAACTGATGAATGTATATATATACAGTAGTACCTCAAGATATGAAAGGCTCAACTTACGAAAAATCCAAGTTACGAAAGCAAAGATGAATAATTTTACTGCTCTACATACGAAAAGTTTTCAAGATATGAAAGGTTTCTGAAAGTCCGAGATTCACCCCATAACAATTTTGAAACTCACGCCGCCATCTTAGTTATACTAGACTCGCCACCATCCTCCTGCTCTCCCATTGGTTCCTGATGCTAGCCAAGCCATGAGATCCTTCTCTCTAATTGGACAGCATCCCTCCCATCATGCATCTTCTATACGTACGTGCTGGCGTGCTTTAGCTCAGCCACTCCGCACCCCAAACTTTACATTTTTTATGTGTTTTCGTAAAGTTAAGTGTACGTACGTATGTACGTTATCTGCCGTTTGTCCTCCTCCTCCTCTGCCGCCACTTTCGGAGATAGCCTCACTCGAAAGGTAAGCTTTGACATTTTACGTTATTTCATTGTTTATATTTAGCTTTATTATGAAATTTAATGGGGTGTTTTTGGAGGGCTTGGAACGGATTAGCCATTTTACATGTAAAATGTGATCCAAGATACGAAAAACTCATTATACGAAGGCCGCCTCGGAACGGATTAATTTCGTATCTCGAGGTAGGCCTACCACTGTATATAAAACTGATCAAAACATTTGAAAAATGATCAGAGAGTCGCATATACTTTTTCATATACCTTTGGGTGTTTCATGAATTGTAAAGGTGTTAAAATATACTGCATTGTATTGAATGTACCAGCCTAGATGGATATTGAAGAATTATTCAGCATGCACATTTTTCATGATCAACAAGCCTAGTATTTCTAACAGTGCGCCTGCAAATGTTTTTGTGTTTTACACGATACCATAAATCTTACACCTAAGTGTGTTTTCCTAAAATAAAATCTATTATGTAAGACGTTTGATAAGACTCCCAACCCCACCCCTCCACCCCTGTGCTCTGGTAGACTGTTAACTGAAGCACATCTAATGTCTGATTTGCTTAAACCTCTCTTTGTTGTCAGCACAGTTATGGTTTGGACAAGGATGCTTTGTTGTTGTTTTTGTGTAGACTTTAATTAGAATAAATTAAGCTTGATGTGCATGCAAACAAAATAAATTTCAAGTACATTTTTAAGTATATTTTTAAGTATACTTTATGAAGTAAGTATACTAATATCAATGTACTAGTAATACATTTTTGAGTGTATTATTTCAATACGGCTTGGGACTAAATTGGCTGTTTTAGTATATACTTTTAAGTGTTTTATAAGTGTAACAATATTTTTATTGTTTATGAATGTACCCCCCCCCCCCCCCACACACACACACATTGAAGTATTCTTTGAATTATACTCTAAGTAATCTATTAGTTTAGTAGTTTTATACTGTAAGTATACGTCACTTTTCCTGAAGTGATCATAACATCACACTTATATTTAGATTGATATATCTTTGTACTTTAAGCATACTGCTATGTTCCTATTTAGGTATTAATCTTTTATACTTGAACTATAGCTTTACCTGTACATTAACACTCGACTGCTGAACTAGGGCACTGAATGCTTCCTATGTAAACAGGATTCAGAATGATGATTAAAACACAGATGTTGTAGATCGAGTCCATCAGTAAGCTTCACAATCAGAAACGTTAGGCAGTTTTGAGCCTATATGCTGTTTAATGTACGACGATCATATCATTTTCCATTCTCAATTTTCTTTGTTGGGGAAGGAGTAGATTTGAAGTAAATTCCCTCCCTCAAATTCCCAGTGGACTAGCCTACACAAAAATTCTAAAAAAGACTTAGAATAAGGAACATATCTGTTTTCTTTATAAATCAATACTTTCAAACAATGTAAGATTACGAGACTGAATGTTAAACTATGTGAAGAAAGTATTTAATATGCTGCTCAATCAAAAGAGAGAGAGAAGCTTGTTTCTGATTGAAGTGGAAATGGTAGTCGCTGACTGGCTCATCGCCAGAGCGATTGAACGAGAGTTTAGGCCATGATAGGGTCAGAGTCGCAGACTACACTGAGAGTAATTTGTTCACTCGTCGTGGGGCCAGGCAGCCATCTTAGAGCGCTGTCTACACCGCACAGAAGATCCAAAGCCTGCTGGGGCCACACAAACTGCCATTCATGACAAATTACTGTTGTATTAAGCCTTGCACTACAGGGGCACAAGAGTTTGCTTTCCACACACTGGATTCCTGGCTTACTTTGAAAAGTTTTGGGAGGAAAAACTAACCGTAACAAACAGCTTCCACCTGGGAATTTTTCTGTGTTGAAAGAAAATTATCAGTCTTGCGTTTTTAACACTGGGAGATGAATTGTTGCATTCATAAAGACTTTATCAGAACTTGCATAAGGCACACTTTTTCATTGTGAGAATGGAGCTGGTTGGAATAACAGCCATGTGGATATTTATCAAGCTTGCCAGCGTTGCCCGGCTATAAAGCATTAGTGGGGGTGGAATCCTCTCTTCAGTATCAGAGGTTACTAATGGTGATGTAGTACTAGCTCTCCATCCTATAATAAGTAGCTGTGTATAACGCACACTCTGGCACTGATAACAGTACTCCACCCTACACAACACTGTTTTTGATGATTCTTTAATACATTACACCTGTATTCATCCAGCTAGTATATGTATAGCTGTGAATGAGTGGGTGTGATTTAAGGGTCATTCTTGATTTGCAGTACGCTAAATGTGACTTCATATCGCACAACTGGCAATTTGTTTTGTAACTGTGATTTATTGTAAAATTTCAGATTTTTTTTTCCTCATATCTAACTGGTTTCTCATAGGTGTGATTTTTATGATGCAATTTCAAATTTCTGATTGAGTTTTAGATATTTACCTCTCAATATGTGACTTATTTTAGATTTGATCCCATCATTAACACAATTACATTATTTATTTACTTTTTTAATTCTGGGTTTTCACACACGTCTGTACAATGCACTGAATTCTGAGCTTCTTAAACCTGTCAAAAGCTTTGTGTGACTGAAATTTAAGTCATTATTTGATTATTAAAGGGATTATCAGATGTTTGAGAGATCGTAAAAAGCACTCAGGAAAAAAAAAATGCTAATCTGCTCAAGTCAAAGTAGTGAAATAATTAAAAATTCTTCCCATATTCATTAATGTCTTAATACACTGTTCCTTAAGACATGAAAATGTACTGCATAACAGGAATGACTCTTAAAACACTGCTGTAACCCATAAATTCTATGACTTCCTCACAGTGAATAGAGAATGATGGATTGTCTCCAGCCAAAGAAACAATGTTTCAAGGCAAGGATGGAGTATGTCCAAATAAAACAACGACCTCCAGGCCAGGGTACCTAAACAAACACTTCCACAGTCAGGAGATCAAGAGGTCAACAGATCTAGTTTAGCTGTGTTGACCCCGCGACCCCACAATGGGAAATCTTCCAAATGGCTGACTCACACTGTCTTATTCCATTCATTGTTTCTTACAGTCTCTTTCTTCTCATTCTCTTTTTCCTCAACCTTTGTCCCTCCTCTCCCAAGCCTCCTCCATGTGTCACTGTTGTTTTCTCTCTCTTTGTCTTTTGCTTGCTTGCTTGTTTAGCAGCATGAGAATAAAAGAGAAACACAAAAACACAGAAGAAAGTATGTGCTGGAGATATCTGAAACTCAATTAGGCTAATTTGAATACCTCTCTTTGTTAATGAGATTTATTGAACACTGGATATTTCTAGGGAAGACAAAAATGTACAAAAATCAACACTAAAAGAGCGTAGTGTGATTAATCTGTATAGCTTTTATATCTGTGGAGTTTTGCTCAAAAGTTTACACACCCCTTGCAGAATCTGTTAAATGTTAGTTATGTTGGCAAAATAAGAGAGATCATAAAAAATGTATGTTATTTTTATTTTATTTAGTACTGTCTTGAATAAGAGATTTTACATAAAAGATGTTTACATATAGGCTTGATTACCTTGATTCTTAACACTGTGTGTTGTTACCTGGATGATCCATGACTGTCCCCCCCCCCCCCCCTTTGTGTTTGATGCATTGGGGAATTTGAAGATCAAGGTAAATTATACTTAATTTGTCTTCTGGGAAATATGTAAGCAACTTCTGTTGCTTCTGAAGGGCAATTCTAAATGAAAAATAGAAAAAAAGAAATGACTTCATCCTGTTCAAAAGTACAAAATAAAAAAATAACATGCATTTTGTATGATCCCTCTTATGTTGTTAAAATAATAGGGGTAATGAAGGGGTAATCAAGGGGTAATGAACCTGTGTAGAGCATGAAGGGCATCATTTTGTTGATATTTTGTCTCTTTATTTCTCTTGTGCCTTTCTGTGTCTGACACTCTTATTCTCCATCTCTTCCTTCTGTTCGCTTTTTTTGTGTTATTCACACACCAGAAATAGCTTACAGAGTGTGTTTATTTGCCAGAGATCACGCAGAGCTCCTTTAACAAGCTGCATCCTCTTTTCTTGTCCTCCTTGCAAAGATCTGCTTTCTCATCCACTGAAGTGGATGAATTGGCTAGACCAGTGAACAAGAAAACTGGGGTTAGTTTTGTTTGAGTATTCCTCAGGGTTCCTCAAGCATGAGCATAGAGCCCAAGATCAAATGAATGTAATTGTGATGATTGTTTATTCCTTATGAAAGTTTCATGAGGCTGTTCTAACGATGCAAAGACAATGCAGTTTAGCCGGAGGAGATGCCTCTGGTTGCTTTAAAGTTCTTTGGTGAAACCACATTTAGACAAGTTTATCTGCAGAGCTGCAGCAGAATGGTGCCAAGCTTTCTACATGGGGTGATTGCATGGCTTGTTTCAACCTCTAGTTGCAAAACAGTGCTGGGCATGTTCAAATAGCAAGTCATTTTAGTGCCCATTTTGTGCGTTTCAATAATTTATTAACAAGGTACACTATGTAACTGCTTTTGTTCAAAATTAAAACAATCAATTGATACACAATCAACCGTTCTTCCAAAACTTGGGATAGTTTTCGTGGGAAACTGCGTACATGCATCACTGGCCCATGTGTGTCTCGTCATAAATGGAGAAAAAGAGAGCTCTAAATAGAGAAAAGTTGCTCTCGCCACTCTGATGCAAGTATGGTGCGGGTGTTCATGGGCATTGTCACAATGGCATGGATGAAGCATGCTAAATCTCGAACTTCCTGAGAATCATCAACATTTGTTTGGCCTTTTGGAAATAGCAAGAAATCAGGGATTTAAAACTATGTGGAAATTATATATTTCTTACTCCACTGGTGCTACCCATCAGTCTACTTCCCAGCGCCTCCGTTAACGGGCGTCCGGGCGTAATTTACGTCCGAAAATCGCCAGCGTACGCCGAAATTTTAAGTTCAGGAAGTCCGCGGGACGTCCTGTTTAATGGTTTTACGCCAGATCACAGAGCGCTCGACGTACATGTGCATTGCAAAGTGACCAAATGCATTGTAAATCACCACATGCGCCGTAGGCGTGTATGCTAAGCGACTCCATTGATAAGGACACAGCAGGTCACTTAATCTCTTTCGCCATACAACTCCTGTCAAGATGTACACTAGTGATGTAACTATGGTAATTCCCGCAAACTACTGAAACTCCGCCTACTGCGGGGATCGCGAAAGCCAACAGCGAGAGCTATGGCCATAAACTAATTGATAACTATGCAAAAACGTGCGGGGATCGCGAAACTGTGAGATGTGTTATATTGACGGGTAAACTTTCCCGAAACTCCCCAAAATAGCCTGGTTATCTGTGCATGATACGGAATGCTCCGCCTCCGTGAAATTTGTGGATATATTAATAATTATCTACCACTACGGATCCTTCATCTACTACCGTATATATATATATTCGATCTTACGAGAACGTCTACGCTTCGAAGAAATGATAGACCAAGCAATAATAGTAATGGGCGGAGTTTATGCAAATTAACCTTGACATAGACCTATGTATCTTTTCTAGTATATTTTATATGTAACAGGCATAAAATTATTGTGCTTTACGATGTAGTAGTACTGTAACAGGGACTTCCAAAAATAATACCTGGGACTTCCAAAGATAATACATGGGACTTCCAAAAACTAACATCTGGAAGTCTGGACTTCCAAAAAAAAAATCTTAGTGGAAGCGCTGTACTTCCTACTACGTGTACTTCCTGTAAGTTGTGCACTTCATGTCGGTTGTGTCATGCACTTCCTGTTCCCTTCCGTGTTTTCCCATGTGTTTCCTCACCTGTTGTGTCATAACTCACCCTGTGTGTCTTGTCAGCTGCATCCAATCCCCTCATTATCTCCTCATGTTTTAAGCCCTGTATTTATTGTGTTCCTTTGTCTTTGTCAGTTGTTGACACTGTTTTGCTGTGCGTGGATGCCTTTCTCCTTGTTCCGTGTTGCTCTGTGTTTTTGCACTGAGAGTGCTGTTTTGTTTTTGGATTTAAAGTATATTGTTTTGGTTCTAATGAAGTGAGTTTCTGCTGAAAACCTGTGCTCTTCATCGTGTTTCTCCGCATCGCATAAGTTCCCTTAAAACAACAGGTGAGTAATAAGTGATTTTATTAAGTCCATAAATTGCCAAATGTAGTTCTCTAACAGAGATAGTAATGTTTTACATGGTGGGTCACCTTAGATACCTTTTAAATAGCCTAATAAACAATTAAATAATAGAATTCAATACAAATTTGTATTGTTTTTCTTAATTTCCTTCAAATATATATTTTTGTCCAATAATTATAATTGGTTTGTGATTTTAAATAAAACAAATATAAAAAACAGTCAATTTACAATTTCAAGTGCCTTGGCAAGTACCCCAACTTTATTTTGCAATTTGAGATTGATCATATGGTGGCCAGTATTCTCATATCCCAAGTATTAAAAATAATGAGATCTATTAATTTAGAAATAATTGTGTATTTCTGCCTCTAATTTCTTGGAGACACCCACTGAGACTCGGTTCATATGTTATTTAGCCTCTCTGCACTCATGCGTAGAGCACCTTCTCTCCTCAGCTCATGATTTCCTGTAATAGTATTTGCTTGAGAAATCAGATACCATCTTTCTAATTAAGCTCATAAGCATAATCTCATTGCTCTTATCAATTCTGCTGTACATGAGTTCAAAAAGCACACCAACATCAGTGGGGAGAGGCATCACAAAGCCAAAACCCATAATGCTTATCTTTCATCTGATAATGTGAATATGTGCATGAGAAATGGAAAATGTGTGTGGTTACTAACAGAGCAGTTGCTACTTGAAAATTTTTTCCATGCCGCTTTTCACTTTACGAAAAATTGTGTCTCAAAGCCCCCCAGTGAGCAAGACTGCAAGAACTCTGTAAGATGTTTAGGGGGATGAGGAAGAAACCTTTGGAAGAACTCATAGGCTCAGCAGGTGGATCTCACCTCCTCAGGCTCCGATTTAAAGTGCCTCTATTATGTGTTTCAGATAATACCTTTCATGTAGTGTGTAATAGTTGTTTGTGAATGTGAATGTAAAAGGTCTGCAAAATTTCAAAGATCAAAGTGCACATCAAATGGAGTTGTTGTCTCCCAAAAGAAAGAACTGATTCTGAACTGCTTGAAACAAATCATCAGTAATTCAAGCCTGTCTTCCTGCTCAAACTTTATGTAGGTTTGTAACAAATTGGCAAAACACCCACCTTCAGTTTTCATTCTACAACAAACTATGTAAAAACTGCTGCTATTTTGGTTGTTTCTGCTACTTTTTCTACTTTTTCTACTTTTTATTATCAGACTCTGGCTTGAAATGATTGGTTAAGGTTAAAACTGACAACATTGTCACTCTTCCTATCACTGTGTATACAAGTGCTGAGGAAGCCTCTGGAGCTGAAATCCAAATATGGTAATGAACATTTTGTTTCTGACGATTAATAAGCTATAAGTGGTAGACCAATCACGATAGACTGGGGCATCAGAGCAGAGTAGGATTAGAAAGACCAGATCCTTTACTGAACCTTTTCAGAGACTGTGAGAAATGAAGTGATTCATAGATGTACGCAAACCTGTTAGGAAACCTTCAAAACAAAATAAAGAACTTTTAAAACACCATAATAGTGTGTATATGCAAAGCTAGTTACATATAGAGTAATAGTCATGACTATTTAATAAATAAGTTAATGTGTTAATTGTAGTGTGTAGTTGTAGTAATTTGTCTGCTGGAGTGATGCAGGCAGTGGTCAGTGAAGCATCCATCACTGTCCGGGTGTCGTTGGCACTAGGTGTGGCACAAAGTCAGTTTGGAATGGAGAGTATAACAGATGCAAAAAATTAGTTGCATCTGTTGTTTGTTAATTCTGTGTTGCCAGAGGAAAGGCTTAGAGTAAACCATTTTTAAATCATATGTATCTCATTATGATATTGACAGCCTAAGCTTTGTCACGTCACTAATCCAGGTTTATTGAAAACAGTCTATTCACTGTGAATTTCATTGTGAAAATCCAATTTGATGGGTTTTATTTACCATGAAATAAATTTGAATATTTTTTAATTTCATCTGCCACGTACTTGCTTTCTGTACTCACCAGAAGTAATTTCACTGTATTTTATTGATACCTTTCATGTCATTGTTATGGGTTAGACATGGAATAAAATGTTTTTGTCTGTTTGTGGGTGGCAGTCAGATATGAAATTTTAATTTGTACTCGTGCACGTTCCTTTTTCTTGTGCATTTTCTTGTGAATAGTAACACTAGTTATGATGATCAAGTTCATTAAAGTAGTCACACAAGTAGTTTCCACCAATAGGTTGTCGTTAAATTGAGGATCATAAGCTTCCTAATTAACCTCACTGTCAATTTCACCTGGGAGAAAATTCAGAGTCAGTCTGTTGTGCACATACACACCTTTCATCTGCAGTATGAAGCCCTTTGAGATATCACATGCCTCCAGGAAATGCTGAATGTTAACCATGCATAGTTTCACAAACGTGCATTCAGTAGTTTGGTGCTCATTTAAATAGTTTTACACAAGACAGACCTTCTGTGAACTACAATGTTGTTAATCAGCATTGACTGTCTGTCTATTTTTAAAGTATATTTTAAATAATCATGTCTATCAGCGATATTCATCATCCATGATTCAACAAAGAAATCTCTACCAATCAGAACAGCTGCAAAGTACATAATCGGGTCAGTCTCCTTATACTCTACTTAAACATTTGTAAATATTAGTCTTATTTTAATTTCATTGAGTTACTATTATTGTTTCTTTATTAATTCTTTAAAATTAATTTAATTAAAAAGAGTTTCATTCAAATTCTCAACAAGATTTACTTATTTATTTTCAGCATTCATTTTATAACAACGCTTCTCCGCCATTGAAGTGTTTTCCAGCAATCAGTGTTTTCGCTGTTTTCTGGTAAGGGACTTCTGTTTTGCATCCTCTGAAATAGAACAGCATCTCCAGATCAAAACTCAAAAACTATTGAAGAAGATCTGTGCAAACCAGAAAGAGAAGATAGAAGATCATATATACGCTTGATCATCAAATAAACAACAGTGTTACTGAAATGTTGAATACACAAAAGCGATATATGTTGATGGAGTCGATCTACTCATTTTATGTTTTAATCACTGTTCTGAATCTAATCCATATAAAATGTGGAAACCCTTTTTTCTGCTTTAAAAAAATATTATTATTGTTATTTTAAATATGAAACATGCCCACTTTTGAGTGTTATAAAATAAGATTGAAGCTAGAATATGGACTGCAAAAAAATATAGACGGACACAAAAAAAAGAAAGAAAGTTGTTTGGATTTAAATTGGCAAATGCTTAAGAGTCTATGATTGGATTTTTATTGCTGTGATTATTATGTTTCAAGCATGTTATATGTTTGGCAACAGTTCTTCTAACCCTAATTGAAAGACTGTGTAGCATTTCATTTCTTAAACAAGCATGTAGGAAGACACATCATGGCCATATTCCAGGATGAGAATGTCAAGATGGATCAGGCTCAGATTGTGGAAGAATGGTTGGGAGTGAACATGAAGAATCATTTTCACACGTGAATTGACTTCTCTGAGTCCAGACCTTAAATTCATTGAAAGTCTTTTAGGTGTGCTTTACCCTTGCATTGTTGATACAAGATATTGACCAAATTGATTTTGATATCCATTGATGCGCCTTTTGATGGAAAAATGTTATTTTCATCAAGAGGTGCATACATTTTTGGTCAAGATGTTGGAAAACATTTTTCTATTTTTTGTTTTAGGACAGGTAAGGGAGTCAATGAGTCAGGGATAGTTGCAGGTTGTAATGGGTGTGCTGAAACGTACACAATGCTACAGCAGAAATTAATTGAACAGAATTTCACGACTAATTGTAATGACATTTCACCCATTACTCCGACCTGCAGGCACCCACACTTGGAATTAATCATTGTGTAAAACTCAATAGTATCAGTGTCATTTCCATAAAACTCAAGAAACGTTCTAACTTCTAACAGCATTATGTTATCGATTCTTAAAGTTTATCTTGTTTAGCCATAATCACATTTTTCATCTGATAAAAATACAGTGCAAATGACTTTCATTGCATCATAAGTTGCACTGATTTGCAAGTGATATTGCTTAAGCGTCCCATTTATAAAAAATAAAACGTGTTTGTTTCTAAACACGAGAAGTTCTTCACAGCCTTCACATTCGAGAAAGCTATTTAGAATAAGCAATCTGTTTATCTACCATATCACTGAATGCACTCATTATTCATTATCTTTTATCTATTGAATAATGAAAAAACTAGTCATCCATCAGAAAGCGTCTTTTGTTTTGTTTTGGGCTGTGAGTAGAATTGTGAAAGTGTTTCAGTTACTAGAAAACTATGTTTTAAGTTTTATTATGGGCCTAGAGCAGTGCTTCTCAATTATTTTCTGTCACGCCCCCCCTAGGAAAAGGTAAACATTTCGCGCGCCCCCCCTCCCCCCATTTTGGAACGTTCGCCTTATGGTTTCCATGGCAACGCGTCATGCTTGTCACGTGACATACCGCAGTCACAAAAAAAGCGCTGTATACATTAGGGTTAGTTAATTAATACATTTATTTAGTTTTTCTTTTTTATTTAAAATAGTCACCAACTTGTTGCCTCAACTTGTTGAAACCTAAAAGAAACCTTATGTGGTTGAAAACACTGAATTGTTGTGATAAATGACAAGGTCTGAGCGCGTCTTTTTTTTGGATCAGTGCCAGATAACGCGTGAAAACACGTGTGAATTTAGTGGTTGATCACGTGACACTTGAACACCGGTATGATCGCACACGTCAAAGGATGAGGGGATGGTTATCTGAACTTCATATATGCTGCTCTTGTTCAGTGCAAGAAAACCTACTCCCTGGCAAAAAAAGCATGTACTCCAGGGTCACGCGCCCCCCCCCCCCCCCCCCCCTGGCATCGCTCCGCGCCCCGCACTATTTGAGAACCACTGGCCTAGAGGGAGTGAATTTATCAGACAAAAAATAAAATAAAAATGGAACTAGTTACTGTAGCTCATTCCAGGTGACAGATACTTCTCACTTCTTGCCACTGCCCTCATTGCGTCTACATTCTCTGCGCTTTGTGTTCAGCTCTGCACTCATTTCCCACTAGCATCTGCTGGTCTATCCCTGTTGCGCCGTGCTGCCGTACTCTCTCTAATGTTAGCAGACTTTCTGAAGAAACATCCTGCCTTTATTAATATATCAGCATCGAGGAGAAATAGGCCTGTTCTTCAGAAACTCAAACAGATGCAATAGCACAGCGCAGTGGTGTTCTACTAAAAAAAACCAACAACACCACACGCACACAGGACTCCTGCTCTTTGTACATTACATCAGTGTTTTCGTGACTTCCTCCCACCAGAGCAAAGATTGACTTGGGATTGAATATTAAGCTGTTGGATGAACATGTCTAATGTTCTCACAAAATGAAAGGATCACTCATTATGAGTTTCAAAGCCAATGGCTCACACAAGATCTGTGGTGCATGAAAACAAAACAAATATGTTTGTCTGCGTGTTAATTAAAAAAAAACCTGCCAAATGTTGCTTCTGTGGGGCTCTAGTGGAATAAATTGATGGCGCATACAGCCAGCGGTTGTGATTTTTTTTTTTTTCTTGTGTGGATTATAATGTCAACTCACGCTGTGGCTCATGCTCAGAAAATTAGCCCGATAATTCATAAAGCGTTCGGGGTGCGACTTGCCAGCGTTGCCCTCTTTTGAGGTAAACATGACGAGAGACATCAGTGACACTGTGCTTTAATCTTTCTGCTGATTAATTCCACCCTCACCTGAAAAAAAACCCAACAAGCTAGTTATGGAAACTTTTTTCCTCCCCTTTTACGTTTTTCAAAATAGCTGATGCAAAATAATGAGTCTGGGCTTAATTAGCAAGAGCTACTTTCACAGGAGATAAACAAGTAAATGATTAAATCCGTTGATGGTCTTGTTGGATAGAGAGTCTGCCGCATCCGATCTCTGTTGCCATGGAGACAGACGGTGACTCTGCCGGCTTCTCTCCGTTCAGCACGTTCGTTGGATCATTTCAGGCAATGGTTGCAGATACCTGACTGTGGTGCTCAGTGAGCTTTCTGCTAAAAACAGAAGGTGTGAGATACACAACATCGATCGCACGGTTATGGGCAGATACTCTCCGATCAAGTGACAGGGTGACATTCAGATTTTATTCAGAAACTGCTGTTTTTTTCCCCTCAAGACCTCAAGCAAAACAGACAAAAAGACAGAGCTGGGCTGAGATTATAGAACAGCAGTTATTGGAGAAAAAAAAGCTTCTGCATTACCATGTTTTGCATCTTTATTTTCGTCACTTGGTATGTCATATACATGGAATATATGACATACATATAGTTTTGACATCTATTATATTTTTTCTTCTTTACAGTAGAGAAACAACATTGAGATGACACACTATTTGGTTTCTAAATTGAAGCTTTTGTTAAATAGTGGCATATAAATCCTTCTCAGTACCTCTTAAGATCAACATCTCACCAAAGTCTTCATTCTCTCGCATCTATTCACATTGTGTCGTCAGTAATGCAGTTTTTTTTTATTCGGTTGTCAGTAGTAGTAATACTTCACAATGCAGTAAAATAGTTCCAAAAGTAAGTGTCTTGCACAAGCTGGGACGCCGCAGCCCCATCCACACCAACGTGGAGTTTCCAAAGCAATCTTTTCATTTATCCAATCAGCTTTTGGGATTCGTGAGGCAGGCCATACCTCTAACCCTGTTGGAAAAGGAGTCTTTTTCATCCCCCACAAATGGGGTTTGTAAACCGTCCTCCTGCAGAGCTTCCCCGAAAGCAGAGCGATCCTCGTCTCCTCCGGTAGCCTTAGACAGCAGGTTGCCGGTGAACTGCGTGGTTTTCGCCCCTGATCCCAGTACGGTCATAGAAATGACAGTCTTTGCTCTCCTGGAGCTTGTGCCTGATCCCAAGGCCATTGTGTAGGTAACAAGGCTTTTGTGTTTGATTTGGCCCCTTGACATCAGTGCAGACTCGGAGCATGTGAGTGTCTGTGGATCCTGCACCATCGCAGAGGAGCTGGCAAGTGATCGGCTGGAATTTGCCACAGCCTCAGGATTGATTAAGTTGTAGCTGGAAGCTCCCTTACCCCTGTTATGCAGCTTGTTCCCGCCCCCATCCCCAAAATCAGGTCCCTGAACGGAGGGAATAATGGGTACGGAGTGGGCTCGGAAAGAAGGGGGAGGAAAGGTTGTTCCCTGGTCAAGACGAGTGCATGGAACATCGGTGTAGCTCATCTTTTCTTTAGAATGGGCGGAAAGCATTATTTGCATATTCAAATTGCAGCGGCTTTGTTGATTGCTGTCCGAGTGAGACTGGCACCTAGAGAGTAAGAAACCGAGGGAATTAGTACTTTCAGCTCTTTATCCATTACATTGATTTTGTTACACATTAAAGAATGAGCTTTGTAATTTTTTTTAGCAAACAACCCACCCAAAAAAAAATCAAGCAGAGACAAAATGATTTCAAGATGGTGGAAAGTTTGAATCTGTGGCAGGGTATCTGGAGGGTTTTTAAGACTTTTCTTTAAAGATCTGTACAAATCAAATTTATATAAAATGGGCAGGTAGAGGAAGATCTATGGTATCATTCAATCCATAATATGACTGTAAAAAACACGATTTAAACAACTTTATAGTAAAAGATTCAGACATAAACAAAAAGCCTTTATTTTAAATAGCCTTTAAGCATTTAAGTCAAAATTATAAATGATCATATTTTAAAATATTAATCATTTCAAGACTTGTTGTAGCATTTAATATATTTAAGATTTCTTATGAATTATGAAATTGAATACAACTGAATGTAAGACTTTTTAAGGACCAGGGGGAGCCTACTGTAGTAGCATAAATCACGATGAAATGAAAGTAGCAACTGATCTGAGTGTAAAGGATTATTGAAAAAACACAACTAAATGTAGGACGGAAACTTGGCTCCATGTATGAATTAGATTTTGAAATGTAGGCGTGGTACTCCAAAGTGGAGATTGCAGATGAACGTAAGCTTCCAGGATTAAACGATTGAAGAAGTCCTGCATACGTCACTAGAGAGAACTCTGTCATTTTCAATGAAAGCTCCAGATATGATGCTTTGATTAAAAACATTACAAAGTCAAATAAAAAAAAGAAGAAGAGAAAAATGTATGCAAGGATGAATAGTTCGAAAAAAGATCTATAACATATAGATCTAGATTGAATTTTCATTTAATGTTGACTTTAACGCAGAGCACTATCACTTTACAGATAGCTTTATCATAGATTTAAGCCCTTTTTATCAAAGCCTGTGTATTCCTCACTCAGACCTATGAGTTTATGAAGACCACGCCACTTCATTCAGCTGTGGTTTTGATCTGCAGAAGGAGACTTCTTATCAAATCCTGCACACCTTGTGGTGAAAATGCAAAGCATCTTTTGGTTTTTTGCTGGGAGACTGTTGTGGAGTAACACTCAGATCTTGCGACGTGACCCGAGCGGTTTATCTAGTGTTTGTTAGATGTAAAATCATAGGAAATATTGTGGCTTTCTCGATGGCATTTAAATACAGTTTAATGTCACCAAATCAGACACAAAATGGTATGTTTTGTCACTTCCCAGAAACCCCAGCTCATCTAACCACTGAGTTATTGTCTGACATCAAAGACTGTTAAATAACAGGGCTTAAATAATTGAGCCCTATAACACAATGCATGGGTATTAAAAGTGTATTCTAGCTGCAGGTTAATCCGGCAGATCTCAGCAAATCAAAACAATATCTAAATATAACTGCACCGATGGCACACACAGTTTCAATCCATATTTCATCTCTGACAGGTAAAAGTGTCTGCAGAGATTTTTTTTTATTTTCATAAAACTGACAACATTCTGTGGGGGTCCTGCTGTCATAGTGAGGGGGATACATGTGAGCTGTGCGTGCCCATCTTCTCCCCTCTCCTCACTTCTTTTTTTCCCCCTCCATTAGACTGGAGGTTGTCTCCATGGCAACAAGAGAGAGGTTCGGGGATGGTGTTGGTGTTTTAAAGCTGTTAAGTCTAGAAATAGGTCAGTTCAGCCCCAGCCTTTCTCTCTCTGGGCCGGCCAAGACTGGCCAGAGAAAGGTTCATAAAGGCTCATCAATATTTAATTAATGAACTATAATATAACTTATTTCAAGTCCAATTTAATTAATCAATAATAACAATAGCTGAATACTGAGGCTGTATACAGGCTCAAGCTTAAATTGAGCAAAAGTTGAACTAACCCAGCAGACTTCAAAAAAAATAAAAAAATACTAGAGATCCCTGCTGCTGACACACTGGGAAAAAGAAAACCCCTTTCTAAAAGAGTGTTAGTACATATGTGCTTGATCATAGCCCTTAAATGAGTCTTCATGCTCAAAGCTGCACTGTTTAAGAATGTAAATTATGGAAATAGGTCAAATAGAGAGAGTTTGGCAGTGAGCATAGTTTACAAGTCACTGTGAAGCTGGATCAAGTTGGCATGGTAATAAAGGCCTGTTCACACCAAGGACTATAACGATAAGCTATGGTTCCCAAAAGTGTTCCAAAAATAAAAGAATGGTTAGAATCACTGTAGTTGAAATCGCTTTCAGAACAATGTTTTCTAGCTGATGAAAAAAAAGACAGCCAATCAGAATCCATCTTGCTTTAAAGAGCTTGACCATTTAAAGGGATAGACCACAGAACTGAAGTGCACACATAAAATAAACAGAACGTTATCGTCCACCGGTGCTGTCTAGTTATCACAGTAGTTTTATATATTTATAGTTAGGGTTCTTAGTGTGAACGGCCTTGCTTGTGCTCATTCCCTACTTAAACACTTCAGTTTGTTGTTGGTAAGATTTTTTTTTATGTTTTTGAATGAAGTTGATGCTACAGTGCTAAATGCTAAATACAGTAAAACAGTAGTATTATGTATTAATATTTACATTTAAATAAACATTTTATATTCTATTTTAATTTATCCCTGTGATGGCAATATTTATTTTTTGGCAGCCATTGCTCTAGTCTGATTTGCTGCTCATGTAACACTTCTTATTATCACAGCTGAAAATGGTTAACACACTGCTTAATATTTTTGCGGAAACCAGGATACTTTTTTTTCAGGATTCTTTGATGTTAAAACAGAAATTTCCATCACATTTCAAATGATAGTGATATAAATGATATTTTTAAAATGTTTTAAAAACCTTTTATGATTTATTAACGCATACAATTCCTTTCTTCACATAATTTAACAATAATAAGGCCTAATTGGTTTATTTTATCAGTTGTTTGGATAATCAAAGTTTTCACAAAGTAATGAACAGTTTTATAATGAATTTTTAAGTTTTAAGATTCAGAGTCTGGTCTAATACAAAGGTAATGAAATATATTCATATTCATAATGCATTTGAATTGCAAAAATAATGAAGGCATGGTAGATTTCCAAGACAAATATAAATTTTTTTTTGAAATCTGTCAGTTTTGATTATAAATAAATAAATAGAAACCCTCGAACATAAAAGGGGCAGTTAAACAAACACCCATGAACCCTCAAGAATCTGATAACAAGGATTAGCTGTGCTTAGAAATGTTGCTGTTGAAGGTAAAAATTGTTACCATTGCAAGTGCGTTTGTCATATTGCACAAACATTTTGTTGCGTTCTATTGCTCACCTTCTCAAAGATTGTGGAACCACCTCATTGACCTCCACCTCCTGGAGATGGGTATAGGAATGAAGAGAATCTCGAGATCCTCCGTTGAGATGATGGCCTGTTCTAGAGATGGGTGGAGTCCACTTTGAGACAGCTCGATAATTGGTTACTTTGTGTTTTAGGGCGGGGCTTGAGGAGAAGGAGCAGCTTCTGTAGAAACAAAAGCTTCCAAAGTGAGGCAACAAAGATCAAAGACAACCCTAGCTAACCACATGGCTCAAACGCTAGAATTCAAGACAAAGAAATCCTTGTAAATTACTACTTTGGAAAAAAAACTATTCTACCATAAATCAGAAATGCGAATTATCATGTTTGTTCCCAATTAAAGTTATTATAATTCTTTTAAGTACTCCAATTTTGATGTTAACATATGGTGCCATATTGAGAGCTGATTAAATTTCTTCCTCCATTGCTTTCGCTTCTGTGGACGGAGTGTCAGAAGTTTTACAATGGATGTGAAGCTTTGGGAAAGTACCTGCAGCGCTTCCCCATGGAGAGACTGCGATTATGATTTGGTAGGGAAACTTTAGAACTGCTGAGAACTATGCTGGCCGCCTGTGGAGAGGAGAAACCATGGGCTCTTTTGCTCTGTAGAGATGAACAGGAAATAAAATATATTATTGCAAGCGAACAGAATTATATAATGGATGACCTCACTGATAATCATTTGTATCCATGTATGACTCATGTCTTTCTGTCCATATGTGAATGTTTCATGGGCGTCAACAAAGTGAAAGTGAGAAAGCTAGATGACTGGAAGGACAGAAAGCACGACTGTGATGTGAAATGTTAAAGGCTCAGTTCATGAATATTAATTAGGTTATGCATAAATAAATTTGAATGATCTTTTATGGTTTTGATTAAACAGATCAGGTCTGTAGTGCAGCATTTGTTCAGACTAGTCAAATTTAAAATGTGCACGCAACATTGTGATTAGAAATTATGTCCATAGAATTATTTAAAAACCATTTCAATAGCACATTGACTTGCTAAATTATCATTACACACTGGGTTGACAGAGCAGTCACTCTTTCTAACCAAGTTCACATGCCTGAATAATTTTATGACATTTAATTTGACAACTTCATTCTTGCTTTCATTCTCACTGTCTGGCCAGGATTTTGTAGGTCAGTGGATGAAAGCATGGATCAGTGACTGGGGTTTGAATGTGACTCGTTGGTCCAGTGGTAAGATTTTTCACATTTAGTTCAGAATCTGTTCTAATATAACTTATTTTAAGAAGTCCAAATTGTATCTGAACTGTAGTGTACATTCACTATATGTTTGGGGTCGGTACAAAGAATTTTATGCTCATCAAGACTGATTTTATCTAATCAAAAATGCAGTAAAAAGACTAGTATTATGAAATATTACATTACAAAATATAATTTATTTGTTGCCAAAGATGAATTTATCTTTCAGTCACATGATCCTTCAGAAATAGAAATTCTAAAATGCTGATTTAGTGCTAATTATCAGTGTTGATACAATTTCATTGCTTAATATTTTTGTGGGAGCCTGTTTTTTTTCAGGATTCTATTATTATTAGAAGTTAAAAGGAAATTTGTAATTTATTTGACAGAAATCTGTAACAGTATAAATGTTTTTACTTTTAATTTTTTATCAATTTAATGTGTCCTAGCTGAATAAAAGCATCCGTTTCGTCCACTTTTGAACAGTAGTGATATGAAAAATTGGAATGCATTTGTTTGCATTTTGTTTCATGACTTAATTAGAACAGACTGGCTTTCCACCAATGATGACAACTGCAACAAACAACTACTCAGCAAAACATTAAAATCTCATTTCAGCGGCGGATTGCCACTAATAACACATACTAACAAAATGAAAACGCCTGCTCTGCAATTAGAGATGCTTTCTATATATTATACACATCCCTGCCGCAAGCTATTTCCTGAAGTGGTGCGGACACGGCCAGCTTTAAATCACACATATGATTACTCTTATGTTGTGCAGCATCTCATCTCACTTCCCCTCAATTGTACAGACAGATAAATGTAGGAACACAAATGCACAGGCCAAAGATGAAATAAAGGAATCACAAACTCCATTAAGAGTCCGAATATAGGTGATACACTCTGTGATATACAAGCCCCTCAGTGAGGGAAAGCAACTTTAATTAGACTTTACATTTGAACTGCAAATTTAGCTAGACACAGTCGATTATTCTCCCTTTTTGACTACCCCAGTCAGGAATTAATCCCAGACAAGATTACATTAATAAATTCCTACAGTATTTTTTTCTGTCCCTTCTTAAAATTAAAGCCATTATCTTATTACAACCCAGCACTCTGAGAGCAGCCCGCAATAAGTATCCCATACACCCCACCCAACGTGGCCAGAGCTGGAAAAGACAGTCGATAATGCAGTTATTCCAGTTAGTGAAATCTCCCTCCCTCTGCCTGTCCTGTGGAACATCATTAAAACGATTGAGTTTGACTTTAAACTAGTTTGGGGCCTTACAGCTGAAAAAGCATGTCCTTCTAACACTGCCGCTTCCTTGGGGACCTGTTAGCATTGTTCGTCTCTCCAACAAGAAAATTGGATGATTTCTGACCACCCTTTCATCGCCTTAGCAGGGTGAGAAAACTCAGAGGAAGAGAAGCAGAACAGCAGTACTTGTCGCTGTAAGTGTAAAAAAAAAAAAAAAATGGGGGGTTGGGGTGGGGAAAGATGAAATGTGCAGAATTCAAGCGGGGTCTGAAGAAAAGACTGGAGCTCCCCCTCTCAGCCTCTTTTTAAATTCATTTTATAGTCATTTGCTGCTGGCTCAGCAGATGTTTTTGACGATTATATAAGCAGTCCAATTAAAGGTTTTCTGTGCATACTTTGATTAGCAAGAGTGACACTGATCTGATACGTTACACTCCGTGCCATTTATGCACTATGTGCACTTTACAAATGACTCCAGTTTAAAAGCATCTGCAAGGAAATGTTAATGTAAACAATTGGGAATAATTGAGGTTTGATTCTTCACTCTGGCGGTGCACATGGGAACGTGAGCCATCAACATTTGTTTATGGGATGAGAATGAACCGCCAAGTGGCACCAGAGAGGGACTGATCTTCCAGTTTGGATAATGAAACTCTATTCATCCAGTTCTTCATCAGCTAGGTGGCTGGCTGCCTTTAACTGTTGCATCAGATAGATGCAGTGTTTACTCCCCGAGCTGCATGCAGTGTTATTTCTGTCAGCTTGAGGGATCTTTGGAGCAGGTGGGAAAGCAGTAAAGCCATGGAGGGCATCATTCCTTCAGCTGCCTGCTAGCCAATTGTATTCATTACTGGTGACTGTTATGCTCAGGGGACTTTATTTGAATCTCCATGACAACGCATGTTGGTGGCTTGATTTCTGACCGTACACATATGTTGATTTTTTTACGTAAAAGTGATCATTATGCGCACTGTCAGCACAAATGTGGACATTATGCAAATTTTGCTCTCGGACACATAAATCTCGTCACCTTTTGGAGATGGAGGGTGCTCTCGAGCCTGGGGCTGGATTTAGACATGAGACCCGAGGCGTTGACAGTGCAGTCCCTCAAGTTGCGAATTTCAGACAGATGGGCTCGATGCTTCACTCTTTGTCTCCTGCAAAGTGTTAATACATTTTTAAACCACACAATTCAATTTTGAGCAATGAGGAAAAAAAAAGAGAAAAGCAAAAAAAAAATTTTTTTTAAACATAAAAATCCTTAGAAATGTTCCCTTTGCGTTCAAGTTTATTTCATATGAATTAAAATATATATAATAACAATTCAAAATTATTCATTCAAAAGTGTTATGTTTTTGGGGGTTGCATTATATAGCATTGTACAACCTGAACTAAACTTGCCTTGTTATGAAAAGGTCAAATATTGTTTTTTGTATGATTTTACAGACTTTGACAAATGAAATTTGTCAATTTGGAAAAAAACAAAAAACAATAAGAAAGCTATTCATTTGTTAAAATGTTTAAAGAAATTTTGATAAAATGTCATGACAAACTACTAAATACTGTTTTTTTTTTTCAAGAATTTCATTTTTCGAATAGGAAGAGGCTCAAGTCATTATGATTTATTTTTTATTTATCATATTTTTAAATAAATTAACATTAACAGATGAAAACTGATCCATTGATCCACAACATCCCCTCAAAAACCAGAAGCACTCAAACTTGTTCTTGTGTTAAAACAATGTTATTGAAGCTTCCAGTGATGCTGTGGACTCACTTATTTTTGCAGTAAAGAGCCATGCAAGCCACTCCCAGCAGGCTGATCCCCATGGCTATGCTGAAGATGGACAGAATCTGTCTCTGATAGGTTTCTGCACTCTCTGAGAAGACAAACAAGAACAGCATACACACTCATCGTCAGACTTCAGTCACAGTCATCACTATGCCAGTCTAGATTGAACAAATAACCCACTGTACCAAATAGGCTCTTATGGGTTGTCAGGAAAATTCAATGCCACAATAATGGAAACATTCCCAATGCGAGAGAATATGAAAATTTAAAGATGATTGGAAAGGGACTGTTTCAAAACTAATCGGCTAGTTCTACCATTTTGGCATATTTAACTAGCATGCAAACGTGCACACGATTACATTTGATTTGACGATGGAGGGTTAGACAACAGATAAAGTTGCAGGGAGCTGTCAGCTAAACATTTATGTGTGTTAGAGGTCAGATAGGATTGAAATGCAGCATTAAAATTGCAGAAAGAATCTTCCCAACAATCGATTTATAGGAAACCAGTGCAACTGAACTGGCCATACATGACAGGAAGCTGGACTTGTATTTGAATTGGAGTGACCCAAAGTGAACCCCCCCATTAACCCCCCCCCCCCCCCCCCCCCCCCCCAAAACAAACAAACAGGTATTGGCATGATGGAAAAACTTTGACTCTCTTCACAGAGCACTCAGACAAATATGTACAAGAGTGTCTGAAAGCAGTACCTATTGGCTGTCATACTTCTGAAATGAAAAGGGGGAGGGAAATGGGCTTGGATATTGCAATAACATTGCTTTTATTTAATGTATTGTATAGCCCTATTCTTATCTGTACCTAGAGCCTATAAAAGACAAAAAAGGCTGTCAAGCCATTCAAAGTTTGTCTTGACCAACCAATACCATGCAATGGATTCCAAAAAGGATCCTCAATTTAAATGTAAATGATGATAACCCTGATTAATTGTGAGCTGAACCTCCCTAACAACCTCATCCCCCCCACCCCCCTCACCTCATGGAAAACATGCTACGTAATGGCCACAACTTGACTCGCTCACCATCCAGATTAAAATCACTGAGGCAGTCATTTCCAAAGAAGCAGAAATGCATATCAGTTCCACTTTAACTATCTCTCCTTCTCTGACAGTTTTTGAGGAAATCTTGAGGCAAGATTGTGAAGCACAACTAATGGAAAACTTCACAGGATCCACTAGTTCACTTAAAGAAATGCTTTCAGTTGCCAGGCACATGAAAGAGGACTGGAGGGCAGGGTGTGTGGATCCAGAAGGGGAAAAGCTTGCGGAAAATCCATTTTCACAGCAGTTTTTTTGGGCTGCTGTTTGTTGACACTGCTTTAAGTCTGTGGATACTGTGGTTTGTTAGGGTAAAGGCATGTATTTAGCCCTTGGCTGTGTGATATTTCTCATCCCCAGAGACTTGCTATGCAACATGCCACCTCAGCAAGGTGCACACCTTGGGGCTTGGCAGTAATTAACAACAACATACACAGGCGAGCACAAGCAGACACACACATGTATGCGCACAAGCCACACAGACCGCATCACCCATACAGATGCTGCCCTGTGCCTTTACAATACATTACTTTTTCTCTGTTTCCATGGAAACTCAAGAACATTAGGCTTCTATGAGGAACAGAGAGCATTGTGTGTTTGTACGTGTATTTGTATATATTAATGCTGGTCAAAAATAGGAGAAAACTGTTTTTTTTTAAGTTATAATATATAAAATATAAAAAAGATTCCTCATCCCTAAGGTACACCGGGATAATTTCCTCATTCAGAGTGACAGAATCTGACACTTAAACTAGTGCACTTGAATATTAAAGGGGTTAAATGCACGCCTTTTTTTTCAATGCGTTTGCACTAATTGTTCCACCTGGGCCTGAGTCTCTTCTGAGGGATGTGAGTTGAGCATCTGAACTCCGATCATAGACCGAAGCTTCTCAAGAACAGAAGCCTCAACAGGATGATTCTAAAGATAGGAAGCCTAACTACATTCATATTCAGGCCAGTGTCCAAGGAGGCTTACAGACAGCCTAAGACTTCTGTTTAGGCAGCCATGAAGAACAAGATGCCTAGGCAACACCAACGGGCAGTACAGAGCAAGTCACAAAAAGAGCTATATGCTCAGTCTAACTGGTCCATGTTGGGGCCTCAATAAAATGACTTTCATAATGAGAGGAGGCCTAGCAACACTCTGCACTGAGGTCAGTATGCAAGGAGGCTCCAAGATAATCTAACAAGCTAGCATACTACCCAACCACTTGACCAAGCTCTAGGAGCGGAGTCCTCAATATGACGACACTCTATACTGAGAGGAGACCTGACAAATTCCGATGCTCAGGATATCTTGCAAGGAGTCTCACAGAGAGCCTGTAACTCTACTATCCTGGCAGAACTCGGGGAAGACAACTCTCTCTATCGAGAGGAGGCCTAACAATGCTCACAGGAGCCAAGGAGGCTCACAGAGAGCATAAAAACTAAAGAAACCTAGCCGAGCTCTAGGAGCGGAGACCTCAGCATGACAACTCTCAAAATTCAGAAGCAATTTATATAAAAAAATCTGTAGCCAAATAGGCTCAAACGGAGCCTAATGACTTAACAACACTTCCTACTGAAAAGCAAGGGCCTCACAGGAAAAGGACAATTCCTGGTTCAAGCATGTTGGAGCTCTGTGGAAAGAGTCCTCAAAATAACAACTAAAGAAAGAGAAGGCCTAAGACTGTCTTCAGCAAAACACCTCTCATAGTGAGAGGGCATAATAACATCCTCCAAGAAAAAAGTAAGCTGAGAGCCTCCTGCTTGGTAAACTGTCTCGCAAAGAGCCCAAACTCAGCACTATTGCCTGCCAAACTCTGGGGACAGAGGCCAGAATATGGCAACTCTCTAAAGTGAGAGGAGGGCTATGCTCAGAACAGCTTACCAAGGAGGCTTCACAAAGCCTAACTCGGACCCGCTATTTAGGCTGAGCTCTAGGGAACAGAGGCCTAAAAGAATGATTCTCTATAACAAGAGGAGGCCTAACAGTGCTTCGCTAATGTAAAGGCAGTTGACAAGGAGGCTCACAAACTAACAGCTTAGCGTACTGCCTAGTTGTGAACTCTAAGGACAAAGAGAGAGGCAGCCTAATTACGTCCTATGCTCAAAACAGTTTACGAAGGAGGATTCTCAAAGCCTAAAAACTTAAAATTGCTGTCTGAGTGACATGGAAGCCTCGCAAGAACGACCTTCTAGATTTATACTGTTGTAAAAGCAGTAGCTTTAGCTTTCCTGTAGCTCAAACAGTAGAGCGCGGTGATTGCAATGCCAAGGTCATCGGGTTGAGTCCCAGGGAAAGCAAGAACTGATTAGAATGTCAATGTGTTTCTTGAATGCAATGTGAGTCGCTTTGGATAAAAGTGTCTGCCAAATGCATAAATGTAAATGTAGCCAAGGAGGCTCAGCATAAACCTCGACATAACTCTCTAAAGCAAGAGGTGGCCTAATAATGTCCATTGCTCAGTATTTTCAGATTTTTTATGTATATATTCTATATATATAAATTAACAACTAAATATATATAAAATAATTAGCTGAATGCTTTTTTAAATGGAGTACATGATGTAAAACTGCAGGATTTTCCTAAATAATTATATATCAACTGCATCTGTGTGCACGTGAGTGGAGGCAAAAAAGTTTTTAAAGAAATCGTTTCAAAAATAAATTTCCTTACCCATGAACTCAATTCCCAGCTCATCTGCTGCTTCAGGGAGAGATAACAAAAAAAGAGAAGTGGTTAAACAGACGGAGAAAAAGATAGAAACAGGGAGAAAGATGTTATCATACAGATTTCTACAAACAAAGACATATTAAATCACCCAGATAATAACCATGAATAAATAGCAAGAGACTGTTGTCAACTAAAACTGCTCATTGTTCAGAAAGAGAAAAGATTGTGTAGCGGCATCGTTTCGCAACAAAAATAGCTTTCTCTTGATTACCCAAGATACGAGCAGCGACAATATTGAAGAGGGAGAAACAGTTTATAATATAAAGCACATAAAGGCCTCTTAGTTGCCTGTAGAATAGATACGCTTCCCCTGAGAAGCCAGATTTTGTCAGGGACGGGCTTTAAAAATGCCTATATGTCAACTGTAATGCCTGGGAGGTGCTTATAATTGTCTTGTGTTTTCCTAGTTGAAATATTTTATTAATTCGTCCGCAGGCTTCAAACCAATATGCCTCCTCTTTAAGAGAGTCTTCTCCAACAGAGCACTGCACAAGCAAATCGCATTTCTAAATACAGCCAGTCTCTCTCTCTCTCTCTCTCTCTCTCTCTCACTCTCTCTTCTCTATCCCACTGAAGCCTCAGAACTGCTGGTCCTGATAAAGAGAAGAACACTCATGCTCTTTTCATTTGAATAGTCCCCTTTTTCAAGCCACTGTAATATAATCTCATTTAAATTAAAATGAAACCCTCACGCTTAATTGCTTTTCTGACAGAGGTGGTCTAAGGTTTTTAAATAGACTGCGGCTTGCCCGGGAAAGATTATTTTAGTGGACATACTTAGAGGGGAAAAAACAGAAATCAAACACAGTGACAGAAAACCTTCTGTCAAATGATGAATAGCCCCATGGCAGCCTCAATTTTTCAACGCCACATGTTTTTGCATATATGCATGCTGCAATTTAAACATGATCTGTGGGAAAATAATGAGCTGAAACGTCTTTTCTTCCCCTCTCAAAGAGGCCGTGCTGCAGATCTTAATGAGAATGCAAGGAATTGTAGTTTTAGCATAAACAATTGCTGCTTATGATTTAAATTCACGGTGAATAAGGACAGAACCCTTGTTTGCTGGCAGTCGTACACCACAGTGCAGGCACAAGGAAGTATGTGGAATCGCTTAAAGGTTGTTTTAAATGCTAATGTAAGCAGAATCGTTGGTAATACTCCTACCCGAGATTTTTGCACAGTGTCTCTCCTCTGGGCCTATTGAATTTGCTGTGTTGTGGGATCGGGTGAGATTTTTTAAAAACACAACACATCTCTGTGAAACAAAAGGCCCAGGCGATGATCCAGCAGTTCTGTCGTATCCCTACTGCCAGCATTGCTTGGCCCATTCATGCTGCGGCTGCCTCTGATTGCCCACAATAACTGCCACATTCATCCTGTCATAATCGCTGTGCTGTCATGAGCCACACACACAAAGTCATTAAGCACGGATATGCATGCATTCCTCGAATCCTGGCAGCAAGCTCCTGATGTACTGCTCCCATAAACCACAGGCTCCCATCCGTTGTCCCGTCACCCTTGGGAGACATTTACGCCGTCAAAGAGGAATGGCATGCAGTGCATTGAATCAACGTCAGTCGCTCAGAGACCGAGTGGAAGAATTGCAAAAATGAATCAAATCCTTAATCCTTCCGTTAGTTGGAGCAATAGGCGAAAGCTCCTTTGTGCGGCTTACTTACATAGCCTAATGCTCGAGAGATAAATACCTAAATGAGAGGGGCCGCTGTCCCCTGAGCAAGTCAGTTGTGAAATCCGTCTCTCTTGAGTAACCGGCTGAACCCCGTTTTTTTTTTTTCCACAGCTCAGAAAAAAGCTCCACAAACCAAACTCATTGTTCATAAGGGGGATAGTCGAAAGGTAATTATTACAAAAAATACTGAAGAAAGTTTTCAGCTGACAAAAAATAATAGTAATAAAAGCATCAGTGTACAAAAACTCCATAAAACAGCTCTGAAATGTGTGATTTTTGAAAATGACGTGATCTGTACGTTGATAAATGAATGGAAATCTATCCCTCACAGGCTGGTTCTCCTCCATGTAATTCAAAATGGCTGAAATTCCCTGACTAAGGTCTATAATGAGTGATTTATACAGCCCACGTTATGACACTTTTTATGGCTTGAATACATTAGTCCCTAAAAAATGGTAAAAATTATGTTTTTGTGTTCTAGGGAAAGAAAGTTGCACAGCTTTAGAAGAAAAAAAACATGAGGAAGAAAATGGTTTCAGTTTGGGTGAACTGTTCCTTTCACACCATCGCTCATACAGTGCAGGCAAAATACTTGAAAGAAAGTCAACAGCATTCCACATATTAAGCATTAGGGTTTCTGCAGTGGCTGACCCACAGTGTTTCCCTTTGCCAGGGAGCTGGGGGCGAGATAGGGACCAAGCAGAAGCGAGGCTCTTTTCACATCTCTTATGTGGTAGTCGATATGTAGACAAAAAAGACAGTCGACGGATGATTTGTGGTAGTGTGTTGAGCAGAGATAGATTGTGAAAAAGCTCAGGGGACAAAAGACTTGGTGGCAGATAAAGCCAAGCCGCCCCCAGGGGGTGATTTGTGGCTCATTTCATGGGTTAAGTTAATAAAGATGCACTGGACCAAACACATCAGGCTCAAATCAGTAATGGGGGGAAAACAAACACTGGCCTCTACAGGGTGGAATAAAGACACATTGAAAGCATAATGGGCTACGAAAAAATGGTAAAGGCTGTAATTTGACATAAGATATTGAGCACTGTGATTGCTCCCCCAAAGCCTGTTGAGTTTGTTTTCATGGCAGGAATGGATTGTAATTTAAGCCCATAATTGGAATTAACTGGCTTATCGCTATCAATGGTGGATGCAACTGGATAAAACAAAAACTATAGATGCTGAAAGCTTCACCCATTTAGCGGATTTGCAACAGCACTGGCCTAAAATTGCTTCAATGCTAAACGGTGTCAACAGGAAGGTGGAGGAGGCAATACCAGCCGGATTGTGTAGGTGTATCCGTGAAGGAGATGATGGCACTGCTAGAGATGAAGGCTCTGTCTCGGGTCTCGATGGATAGCAGGGATATGAATGCTTTCATTGAGAAAATCAGATAGGAAAGAGAAATATCAGGGACACAACCCTGCTGAAAAATCCAGCATAAACCAGCATGCTGGTCCAGACTCATTTATTCTGATTAGCACTGGTATAGTGCTGGCCCAGGCTGGTCTAGCTGGTGGACCAGTATATTCACTCTGTTCTTAAGAAAAATGGAATTGGTGAAGCTAGTTCACCAGCATGGTCTTGCAGGGTTGAGTGTGAGTAGACGTTTTGAGACACAATTGTTTTTGTGAAAATGAAAAAGGTGATTTACGATTTAATATGTGATTATAACTTTTTTTTTAAATATTTTATATGATTATTTTGCTCCCTTTGCTGAAAGTAGAACTGAAAATGTAATTCTTTTGGTTATGAATGCATTGTTAATCAATGTCACTGGTAAAAACAGTTCAAAGCAAAGGAGCTGTTTCCTGTTACAAAAGAGTAATAAAAAAAAATCAGTTAAAAAGAGGTTGTACACATTGCAAAACAAAGGCATTAAGCGATATGAAAACCAGGCAGCTAAAATAAGTAGTTAGTAATGAAAGTCCCAAACTGAAAGTTGCTGTTTTTAAAGACTTTCATTCTCATATGAGAACTCACTTGTGTTAAACTGCAGCTAAAAGTCACTGATTCCAAAGGTGCACATAGTAAAAGGTATGTCACTGCAGTCAGGAGCGTGAAATATTGTTGACAATAGTGATATCATGCACTTTCATCAAATGCTGAAAGAGAATTAAGTCAACCAAAGTCAATAGCCAAGTACCCAACTAATGGGAACAGTAATCAAAATAGTGACTTCAACAACCGTTGTGCATGTACCATATGGTAAAAATAAAGCAAAACTTGTTTGCAATAAGTTCATAAGTTAAAGAGTAAGTAACAAGTTAAAGAAAGGCTGTTTTCAGATGTATTTAGTCATCCTCTGGTGCGATTCTTATTATATTAGATTTTTTTCTAAAGCTTTATGGCTATAAGACAGTTGGAGTTATTGTGTTTCTGCTCATCTCTCCTCTTTTTTGTGTTCTTGTTGTTCCTTCTTGTCTTCAGTGACTCTACTTGTTAACTGCAGGTGTCTAATGGTCATTTATCACTTGTGGAGTGAATCTACTTTATTTCACTAACCGCAACATTGTTTCAGTGTTACTTTTACTCTCTGGGACCATCTGAAAATTGAGCAGGGTTTGTTTCACACTGAGAATTTTACTGTGGACAAGTAAACATGTAACCAGCAAGATTAAATAACGTATTTAAATGAATTGGAACCAGCAAACCAGCAAATCAGCCACCAGCATCCCATGCTGGGATTCAGCAAACCAGCAACCATCCCAGCGTGCAAAACATACCTTATGCTGGAGCTTTCAGCAGGCAAAGTGAGCCCTGGCAGAAATGCTACAGAAAGATCCCATTAACGGTCATCCAGTAGGGTCAGCAACTGAAAGTGCACTAAATGGGGGGTTAGGTTGCTGTATCACTTGCTGAAAAAGATCACCCCCAAAAGATAGACAATTCAATGCAAAGCATTCTGAGAAACAGCCTCACTGCAGATTCATCTTTTGCAGGACAGCTCTTTTTCCACTTTCTCCTTCGAAGCCTTGTACACGTCCTTTCATATCGGTATAATAGCTCTCGGAAAATTGAGTCACAGGAAGAAGGTTTTATGAGTCAAGGCTTTGTAAGGTTTCACAAATCTTTCCAATACCAACCTGTAAGAAAGCAAACATCTCTCATTGACAGAATGAACTTCCCCTTGGCTACTTGTACCATACTGTCCTTTTGTAACCTGTGAGACTGTCTCCTACCTCGTCAAACACAGAAATGGCTAACAACTTTAGCATCAACCTAAAATTAGTAAAGCAATTCATTCAGGGAATTTACTAATGACATGGGAAAATTTACTCCATGAAAAATGGTCATTTGATCACATTTCGTTGCCACTCTGAGCCTTGTTAGAGTAAAAAAAACGAATGTAAACGGGTTACACAATACATTTGTCATGCTAAAAAAAAAATAGAGATCAGCTTTCTTATAGAGAAAATAGCATATGCAAATGGTTTCTGATTTTCATGAGAGTTTGGCATTGTAGGGTAATGGCAATTTCAGCACTTAGAGAGAGAGGTATAATTAACTACTTAAGCAATACACAGTTCTGAGAAATCGGAGGCTAAGAGACTCACCTGATGCTAGAGAGGCTGGAACTTCTAAAACTAAGACTGGAAAGCAAGTAAACAACAAGTAAATTATGTTGTCTCATCTTTGGTTTGCTGTTTCATGAAACATTTTGTCACCGAAGAGCTTTGTGTTGTTCATGGTAGTAGGAATGGAAATAACTCAATAACCTTCTGTTTATCCAAACCACATTCATTTTTCCTGCATCCCTGTATGAAGCACACAATATAAAAATATTCCCTCATAATATCCCTGAATGAAAAACACAATGACAAAAGTACATACTTGGGTCAGATAAGATGGAGTCTGTCTTCGGCACAAACTGGTCACAACGAAGTCCACGGTAACCCTCTTTACACCTGCAAAAAAAGAAGAAAACAACATTTTAATACAGAAATAAGAATTACCTGTGTGTGTACATTTTGATTGTTTTCATTGATAGAAAGGGTTGGGGAATATTTTTGTCAAAAAGTAATACACACACACACACGCACACTCATGTATATGTCATATAATCATACGAGAAGCATAAACATTATTAAAATAGCTATAAATGGTGTATGTGACACTGCAGGGCACTGCCGTCACAGCTTGACATGTCATGTCAACCCATTTGGAGTACAGATCTGCGTCTACGTGTTCATCATTATGCCATTTTCACAGAGAGATTGAGTCAACATTAGAGATCAGAATACCTAGAAATGTAATCAATTAGCCTCGTGCAGAAAAAGATGAGGAAGTAAAGGAGGGAGGGGTGATATGAACAAGAAAAAAAAGAAGAAAAATAGGGATAACAGGGCGGGTCTGTCCAGAGCTCAGTGGTGCCTGCACTTGCACAGATAACACAGTCTTGACATTTATGTCACATCACGACTGAGCTATGGGACCGTATGGAAAAGATGAAGGCATTTAACTAGACTCTTACTGCGAGATCTATGTGAAACAGGGGACTTCTTCCAAAAGTAGCAATGCGCTCTGAATTCGTGTGTAGAAGAACCACATAGAACACCATCAGCCCTCCAGCAAAAGCATTTCAGACATCGTCTAATCTCTCTCCATCTCTCTTGCCCTTTCTTTGCAGTTTTTTACGTCTTAACCCAACAACTGTTGTCTTCCCATGTGCGAATACAAATACAACACACCTCCAATGCTGCAAACAGACTCATTTCCATTTCCAACAAAAGCGTGCCTTTTATTCACACGCTTACTTGAAAATTGCTCAATTCGTAAATCTGCCTCTGTGATCACTGCTCTTTACCGTGCAATGCTAACATCATTTTGATCAGGTAGACCATGATAAAGACAATCTACAAATGGAAACAACAAGCATTCAGGCTGAGAAGCATAAACAAAAATTCTTAACAGAATGATCTTGATGTTGTTTCATCTGGCTTCATTTGCAGTGTGCACCGGATCCAGTGTGACAGCTGCCTAGACTCAATCCTGTCTGTGTTTCTGGCTTGAGGAAGCATGACTGAGCTTTGCTGAAGGAAACAGGAATGAGACTGAAAACTGACTGCAAAGAGGGGAAAACATGGTTAGACTGTAATTACAGTTATGGAAGCAGATGAGGAGCATGTAGTGTGGTCTCATCTCTCTCTCTCTCTCTGCATCGCGAGAGACTTCTGTTAGCTCACCGCCTGGTTAACACTGTCATGCGTTGACGGCAGAATGTTGCCGTGTGATTGTTGGCAGCCTATTTGTCTGTTTTTCCCCTTTCTCCCCTTTTTCTGGTAGACGATACTGTCGAGCTTTTAGGAGTATGCAGAGAAAACAAACCAACAAATGATTTCATGCATCGTTTACTTGATATTGGAGGAAAAGAAAATGATTGTGCACGCATGTGTTTATGACATTCGAGGTGCCTACAGAGTAAACAACATCGTAAACTACAATTTCTGCATCTACTTTCTTGGCTTTTCATTATCATTCAAGGACATGTTGCTTGGCATCAGTGATCTTGCCCCTGTTGGTTAAATTACAGCTAGAGAGAAAAGGAGAGAAGGGATATATTTCCCCTGAAGGAGGCCGAGGCAATGACTACCGCCCAGCTTGTTAATTAAAGCTGAAGTGTGTAATTTTTCTGATGTTAAAACACTCCTGTCCCTGCTTAATATGCAGAGACGACTAAAAGTAAACCATTAGTGGGACGATTTCTCTGAAAAGCGTAAACACTGCGTCTCTGTGACCGTTTCAAAACATAGCTCTTTTTGTTTGAGAAATCTGACCTGCCTCGCACGGCAACAGTGGCTCAACCAATGGTGTGAGATCTTAGGCAGGGCACTCTGTTTGCCTGACCATTAGCAGATGGGCATGGTGATCATAGGGAAACCTGTTTGAAAACAATCAGTCATAGTTTTTGCAATAGCATTTTGTGATTCTGGGTGAGCAGAAACTACACATCAGTTTTCAAGGTATGTGAATGTAAGTTGGAATAAACAGGAGAGCTTGTTTGTGCAGGAAAGCATGTCTGCGAGTGGGTTGTGCGTGGTGGTATTCTTTTCCTCCCTGTCAAACAGCTCCCACATAACAGACTGAGCTTGTGTGTGCGCTACATAGCATATACTACCCACATTCACACACCCACATACTGTACGACACACATATACACAAAGATACTGTCATCCCTCCTCAAGATTCTGTGACAACTTTCCTCCACAAATAAGGTCCTATCTGATCTGACATCCTTTACTATTATTGATGGATTTGGAAACTGAGATTAGGCCAGCATTTTCAATTGTACCTTACCAATCATCCTTATCAAAAGAGTACTGTTTAAGAAATCTGGCTTCTCTATTGTCATACGACCAATACATATTCATATGTATGTCTGGGTTTGCAGATGGGGAGAGGAGAGTGAGCATTGCAACAAAATGATTTCATTTGTTGACTGACACTGACTGATGCCCACTTCACCATTAAAGATGTTTGTTTGCGAGACAACCTCACTGATCAAATTCAGCACATAAACAAGGACTGGATCCCCACCATTTCAACAAGTGTTTCATCATTTCTTTGAATATCAATGTCCCAGGGGTTGACTTCTAATCAAATGAAAAAAAGAGAAGAGTCTTAGAGGAGTTTTACCATACCTTCATTATTTAAATTCGCTACTCTTCACATGCCATGTATGTATAATTTTATTGTTTTAACCTTCCCAGGTTAAAGTCCCAGGGACTTCCCAGACCCAGACTTTCAATATAAAAGTATGACACTATCTTTCATAAAAATATGAATTATTTAATATTAAACCAATGATAATCTAAGCACATAGTGAAATAAACAAACCTATTATTATTGTGTATTATTATTCTAATACTGTAGTTAAATATTTAAATTTAAACATGCATAATATTATAATAAAAGTATTATACTTAATTTTTTACTGCACATCATAAGTGTAAAAACTAAACCACATCCATTATTGTGTGAAAATGAATCATTCTAATATTTCAAATTAGAAGAAAAAGAACCAGTGAGAATGCATAAGGTCTAACACTCTACTTGGCCTTAAGTGCCCCCAGTTAAATAAAAACTCTCATGTATGTATAGAATAAAGCAAAAAAGCAAAGAATACATGTATCTTCATTTAGGAGCCATACATTTACCCTGAGCTTTGTCAAACAAAGAGTTTTCTACCTTTCACATGCTTTTTAAAACCACAAAAGCCTGGCTTGAAAATAAACCTATTAAAATGGTAATCAAGCATGAGTAGATAAGTCCCCCTAAGCTTTTACTTGCGGAAGCGCAAATACTCAACTGGGAGTTCTCCTGACGACAGCATTGTCATAGCAGAGCACTGGTTTTAGATAAGAGGAAGCAGAGCACTATGTCACAAAACAGTTTTTGTGGAGTCTATCCACTAGTGTGAGGATCAGCAACCATCTGAAGGGGACATGGAAGGATAGAGAGAACTGAGTTAGAGACATCGATAGCCATCTTCACATATGAAGGGGTTTCACAGCTCTGACACAGACACAGGTGCTTCCGTGAGGCTCTGATTAAAGGGTGATCACAGTTAAGTAAACAAAGCAGGGCTTTACACACTAAACTGTTCCTTTTAGACTAAAGATCACACACACATCAATAGGAAATTAATGCTTTTTTGTCACATCTTATTTTTTGATTGTTTTCAGGACAATAATGATGTATTGTTCCGATAGGCGTCAATGTGATCTGGTGTGAAAGTATGCAAATCTCACTTACATGTCACATCCCAACACAAGCTGACACACGTGCTCAGATGCTGAAACCAAACCGACAGTGCATGTCTCCTTACAATGTAAGCATGAATATCTCATTTTTCATCAGATATAGCGAGATAATCCAATGAAGCTGTGAGAGCGGCAGTCTGTCTCAGAGGTGTTTAAAAGCTTATCCTCCTTAATATCATTTACATGGCCCTTCTGCAGTCAGGGCAATAAGTGTAATTCCGTTAAATTGCGATATTGTCTTTCCCATCATTCTTCAGTCTCTCAGTGTGTATATATATATGTAGACTCTGGTTAATCCTTTCCTTTTTAATCAAGCCGCTTTGATGTATTCATCATGCCATTTTATTTAATTTGCTATTCCTCTGCAGGGGAGAGTAGAGGTGGACTCTGATGGAATCTACGTGCCGATGAGATGTGCATAGGTTCTGCATCTCTGTGGTAACATTTACCATGGTAAATCGGCTTGTTTGTGGACTTAGTGCCCAGCCGATTCAATGCAACCACGGAAACGCATGTGAAAAAAAGAGAGGCGGGCATTGCTGACAATGAGATTTGTAAATGTTGCTAAGAATCTCTGAAGCCTCAGAATCTATTAACACCCTGAATTGGAAAAAATCATTCATGCAACCAAAGATTTTAGGTGCATCTCTCTAAAAATCAATGCATTTGATTGACAACTCCTTATAGGTTAGTTTGCTCCTGAATACAGGAAGCTGTATTCCTATTATCCCCATGGAAAAAGAGTGAAATTTATATTAATTCAGTATTGTTATTAAAGCTGCTGTTATCAGAGGACTCTAATCAAGATTTTATAGAAATTTTAGAGCTGGAGGCTATATTGACCATTTTGAGGTCCTAATTAAATGCACTTCTTATCTTTTTACTTCAAGACAAACACAAATGCTTTATCAGCAGCCACCTTATCATTGTGACGGATATCTCTTTTTTACTTTTTACTTGAAACTGGAATTATAGAATTACATTAACTCTGAGCCAATATTGTTTCTCACTGTGTTTATTAGACAAGGACCAAACAATATCTTCAAGCATGCCATGCATTTCTAAGGAAGCTTACAAGAGGTTTGCATTATGTTAGCATATACTTTATAAACATGGTGTAATAAGGTGTAATCTGGTGTAATCACATGGTGCTAACAAGGCCAGAAATTCACAGGTGGCTGCTAATTCATAGTGTCAGGCCGTTTCTAGCGTTGATGATGCAAACTGAGTTGTTATTTAATCATATTTAGCTTGTTAAAGCTGAAGGGCTCAAACATGCCATAACCATCGTTCAATCTTCAAGTGCATGGCATATGTTTACTGTGTCAACAAAAACCCTGGCATATTCTCAGAAATGTTGCCTTCGTTTAGTGACAACTCCCCCCTTCACAAGGCACAATTGGGCGTCTTCACATCCCCACGAGAGATGTTCACAGAAGCAAACTGCCTCTACGACACATGAACAAAAGTGACATGCTGTAACCTGGGGTGGCAGAGAGCTAAAGGTTGTGGGGGGGATGGTTTCAACTTAAACATCCCCACCATTGCACAGCTTGTGATGTTGCAGAAGGCTGGGAAATGTCCTGGGGCTGGGGGAGATGGATCTCGGTTCAGTCAGGAACATTAACGGAACGGAGATGCTTGTATTCTTTTATGTGGCTGCTGCTTGGCTGATAATGCCTGTAGAGTAAGACAAGCAGGTGTAAGATCACTCAGGGGAAACCAGTCTATCTGATCTGTTCGAGCTGTTTTTTGTACTTTTCCTGGAAATTTACTTTAGGTATTCCCTCTTTGCTTGGCTGGGAAAATACGTTAGCCAATTAGATAGGCCAAAGCAGCATTTTAAAGCATCTGGTGCATTAATTAGAGGCTCTTATGAAGGTCTGAAGACCAAACAAGCATATAGAGAGTAAAGCTGATTATTTGACAATTCATCAAGGCATATAATAATAATAATAATAAACTATTTTTAAGTAGGAATGAGGCAAGGCTGTCAATCACTTCAGAAAACATTTCTCAGGCATCGTTAACAAACCTGGCATTCAGAGGCAGTGTGTTTCCTCTTGCGTGACAGAACACAAGTGCTTCAGGCGCTGGATTTTGGCAGCTATCAGCTCTCGCATTTTTGCCTGATCAAACAATCGCCACATTTTCCATTGCTGGCCCCGCACTTCTTCGCTTCTATTCATCCGGCCAACTACATGGATGTGACCTCGCTGCCAAAAAACGGATGCTCCCTGGAGTTTTAAATTAGTTTTGCGTAAATAAAGACAAAGTTGCTTTTTTGAGCGACATTGGTGATTCTGACATTTGCTTGAGCAATGTTAATCCTGTCAGCGGCATTAAGGATGACTGAGCTAAGATAATTGAAGATGAGAGTGTGCTCAGAGGGACAGGATCTCACTAGCATGTCCCCCCCCCCCACACACACACACAAATTTAACCAGGCATACCAACTTTAAGTCATAGGGAAAATTCCAAACAGAAACACTTGGCAAAGGGAGCAATGAAAGAATGTAATTTCCTCATTATCTTCACATAGATTGTTGCTATAATGCAACGTGCTGATAATATATCTGTTGCCAATAAATATACATTTTACACTTAGTTTTTGAAATGTGTTATACGTGTGTGTGTGCGTTTCCTCTCTGCTTTGTTAAAATATTTTTATTAACACATATTATTTAAATTATTATATATTATTTTATTTGTTAACAGTTTCTATTAAAATTGCCTTCACTTCTTTTGACACTTTGGTGTCGTTACGCAACTACTATTAAACATATTTCACTTTTAAAATAAATGTTCTTTATTGCCATTGATGGTTCCATGATGAACTTTAACATCTAGGGTACCGGCTCTTTTATGGCTGTCTAAATGAGTGTCTTGTTGTAAAACTAATTCCCCTCTGGGGGACATACATTTTATACTTAAATTTTTTAAAACGTTTTTTGCATTTTTTGAGTAGCATAAGGTTCTATTCAATCTCTTTTATAGGGGGAAAAAGACTAAAATGTGTGTAAAATATCACATACATATCGAAACGAAACAATTTGAATTGTTATAGGGGGAAAAAAAGACTAAAATGTGTGTAAAATATCACATACATATCGAAACGAAACAATTTGAATTGTTATGGGGGGGGAAAAGACTGAAATGTGTGTGAAATCTAAAATACATATTGAAACGAAACAATTTGAATTATTTTGTTTATATGTTAACTCGAACTCACTCACCATCTAGCTTTAAAAGGACTTCTAGATTGCATGACAATAAACGATAACCAGCCGTTCACCAGAATGATGATGATGGATTAAGGTCCTCTCAAACAGATATGTGCCAGTCTCTCCTGTCTCACTTTCCACAACCTCTCAGGACTAAAAGTAAAGGGAAGCCATCTTAAACCTGTCTGAGCCACAGCTATAGCTAAGACTAAAGTGAAAGGCTTGTCACCAATCTCTACCAAGCTCTGTGTGTCAAGGACAGGCTTTTGGGAAGAGGAAGAGCAGGCTTAACGAGCTCAGGAGTGGCTAAAATCCATGACCTGTCTGTGGGCCAAACATAATTCACTGCAAAATTCTCATGATACAAAATGAGAGGTAATAGGGACATACTGTACAAACTTGTGCACAAAGTATATTGAAAGCAGGCAATGTACATCTCTGGTTTGGGTCACTTCAGAGTGAATTAAGAATCCAATCAATATCAAGTTTAACAAATAACCTTTTATTCTAGGAACTCACCTGTGAATAAATATGAAAATATTGGTGTGTTTACAAGAATATTTGGTACATATGCATCACTGTCAGCTGTGGACAAGCATAAATCTATAAGGTTGCAAAAGAAGAGCACTTTATAGTTTTTCATGCACACTTCTGCTCTAATGAGCTTTTCATCCATAAATTTGCCTCAGTGACCAATTTTCCTTTTGTAAATGTGCCGTGTATTCACTCAATTGTCAAGAAACCTTTTTTCTCCCAGCCAAGAGCTGTTTATTTGTGTTTACATTTCGCTTCTCATCACATTGTTATCTTCACATTTCGGGATAAGTTCTGCTTTAGGCTAGATTCATGATATTGGCTTACATGTCATAATTTTGCTCTAATAATAAGCATTCTGTCTGTGATGAATAAGATCAGATGCTATATTATATAATTGTGCATCTTCAGACTTTTTAAAGAAATGGATGATAGATGAGATTAGATGAGGAGAAATGTCAACGTTAACCCTTGTTAAAGGGATAATTCACCCCAAAATGAAAATTGTCATTATTTATTTATCATCATGTTGTTACAAACCTGTATGACTATCTTTTTTGTGTGGATAAAAAAAACAACAACAACATTATTTAATATTTTTAAATAATCAACTTCTTATCCATAATCTGGAAACAAGGCAGTGATCACCTATCATATGGGAGTGGGCGTCCTGTCAAGGCAGCGGCCAAGGCCTGGGGAAATTGGGGAACTTCCCGCGGTTCTCTGCGGTATCCCCCTCTTTCTTCCAGACCCTCTTTTGGGCTGGATACTAGGTTTGGGATGTGGCCGAGGCTACGTTCGTACCTTTCCCCGATCGCCCTGCTCCCGGGAGTTCTGGAGAGAGTGCGTATCTCTGTACTTGGCCTCCGAGGGGGCCTAGCGCATAGTTTCTGGTCTCTCAACCGTGGTTGTTGAGACCACTCTCCTCTCCAGAGGCCCCACCACGAGGAAACTGCACACCTCTAAGTTGTGCTGTTTCCTGGGGGACAGCTTCACTACAGAGTTCTCTCCTCCCACCCGAGAGTTACGTGGCTGCCTTGCTTGCCACATACCTCTGGGTGACTTGTCCTCAGTACTTGTTTCCTTCGTGGTTTGAGGCTTCTGTCCTCTCCCCCCTTGGTGATCATGGCCAGGATTCAAGAACAAGGCCATTCCAGTGTGAGCACTGGACCCTTATGTCCACTAGGTCTCCCTGTGGCGTAGGACCGAGCAGCTGTTCTTCTGCTCGGGACCCTCGAGTGGGCCCCGACATTTAAACTACTTTGAGCAGATAGATAGCTGAGGCTATTTCTCTGACTTAGGAGTCGGATGGATTTCCTTCTCCTTGAGGGTCCATGCCCACTCCACTAGGGCCGTGGCTGCCTCTACAGCTCTCTCAGAGGGGTCTCCCCTGCTTGTGTTTGGGCTTCGGTGGGCTGGTCCTCCCCACACACATTCCAGAGGTTCTACCAGCTTGACCTCTACTCTGCTCCGGGGACGAGGGTGCTCTCGTAGTGAGCTGCGACACACCTACGGCCAGCACCACTAAGGTGGCATTGGCATATTGTTCCCCTAGTGTTTTGACACAGCTCGAGTTCCAATGAAAGGGAACATCTTGGGTTACGCATGTAACCATAGTTCCCTAAGGGAGGACGAGATGCTGCGCCATTTGCCTCAGATACTTACGCCTCCGGGCTTGCTTCAGACAGTCTCCGAGCTGCCCCTTCCGGTTTCCAGCGCTCTTTTATGATCCTGGATCATGACGTCACCGACCCACGATGATCTTTCCACAATCGCGCAATTGTTTTCACAGTGCTTCATGAGACTACATGCGAAGGCATTCCCCTAGCGTTTCGACACAGCGTCTTGTTCCCCCTTAGGGAACTAAGGCTACATACGTAACCCGAGACGTTTCAAGACAAAAGCTCTCTGGATAGGAAGATTGGAGAAGTCATTGAACTACTTTTTATATTGCCTTTTTGTATAAAAACATCCTTGTAGAAAACAAGAACTGTGTGAATATCCTTAAAAAGCTCTTTTTATGTTGAACAGAAAACACAATATACATGTTTGTATTATGACCTTAAATAGTAAATAATGACAATTTTTTTTAATTATTTTTTATATACAAGTGTGAATTCACACAACAGGATGTGAAAGTTTTTACCTTTCAAATCCCATCATCTCTGACTGTGGTCACTTTTCTTGTTAGCATCTGGTTTGTGGGCTTTGTGACACGGCATATCATTGTCACTGTTCATTACCTTCGCATTTCCTGTGCTTGTTGTGACAGAGAGGTACGCCCCTTCACAGAGAAAACTCATTCCAGCTCCACAGGGAGCACTTTGTCTCCTCCACATTACTATTGCACCACAGAAAATAACAAACAAAGGAATAATAAGATTTGTTTGTGTGGCTGGTAAGTTGTCTGAAAGGCACCGAAACCCCTGACATCCTAATCCTTATTAAAAACCTCATTAATGAGGTCCTCTGGAATTCTAGGTCTAGGTCTTGAACGCAGGTAATAGAATTAATCGCACACACCAGGGCTTACCGTCAAGTACACATTTAATTTAAAGACTTATTGCTAGTGGAGAGTTTAGTATATGCTTTGAGGGGTTTATCACCCATATGCGGACTCTCAGCAGGTCTTTGCCAAAAGAAGAATTTTTTGTCTGCTCTCTGATTGGGGAAAAAAGAGACTGATTAGAGCATCTGGGTACTGGCAATCAGACAGACAGGCAGGAATCTTTGTGTTTCATTAAAACATAATTAAACCATCCTTTTAAGTTCTAGTGAAAACATTATGTTAATTCGCCACAAGTTCAATGGCCAGCGCTTTTAATTCAAAGTGTGCCATTCCTCTATTAAACCAAATCGAGTTTCAACAATGTATCGGGTCAGTGCTCCTTAAATGAGCTTCTCTGAAGTGGCTCTTAATAACTTTCTCTCTTGTTTTAACTTGTATTTTCCAGACTAAATGGAATGGCAACCATGCCCAAAACAAAACACGTTATTTTATTCAATCATTTGAATTCTTAAAGCTTTTCTCAATACAAATAAGAGCTTTAGCAAATATAACTACCATACCATTGGCTCATACTGCCATCGACTTCAAATAAGGCCAAGTGAAACATCTGACAAGTGACAGTGACATATATGTGTGAGGTAGAGGAAAGTCCTCATGTGTGACGGAAGTAGAATATGTTCCTCTCCCACCACCCCCAAATTGTGGGCTTTGCAGGCTGGGGGCAACACTGTTCGACATAATAACTTTGTTTGATCCCATACTGCTCAAGTATGCATTACCAATCAGGTCTCTCTATTCAAGGCTTGCTTATAAACCTGATAAGTGTACGCGCTAGAATCCTAATCACTGACGCCCTTCTGAAAATGAGAAGCAGTCTGTGAAAATCAAATCTGATTGCACTCAGCAAACAAATACATATCATGAGTACGGAACATAATCAAGATTAGCTAGAATACGTGACCCGCTTCTGCGGGCATGTTTGCGCGTGTGATTTGAGCATTAAATCGCTGTGCCACCGGAATATCAAGTGATAGATAGGTGACCTCCTTCTAGCAGTAACCAATTTCCACATGAAGTGGGGAAGATAATCTGATCACAACAAGGTGTAAAGAGAGAGAAAATCCCCATTGCCCTCTTTCTATTTCAGAGTTTTTTTTTTCCTGTACAAAAAGCACAAAAGCAGAGCTCTTTTTGCCTTGAAAGAGAAGTGAGAAATAACGGTCAGACAAATTGCTCAAATCTATTTTGCTATTACAATATAATCAAAATTCCTTATCAGAATTAGCTAAAAGAAGTGTTAATAGATAATTACTGAGCAGAACGCATAATACTGGCAGTAGGATCATATCTACAGGCTCCTCTATTGTTCCAGCAAGCTCACCGCAATTAAATCCTAACTGTTACTCTCAAAGTAATATTCCAGTTTCAGTACAAGTTAAGCTCAATCGACAGCACATGTTGGATAATGTGGATTACCACAAATTGAATTTTGACTTGTCCCTCCATTTTCAAATGTAGAATCTGGGTTATAGTGAGGCATTTACAATAGAAGCGAATGGGGATAATTCACAAATGTTAAAATACTCAATGTTTAAATAGCTAAACCACAAGAAAAAAATTGTATGTGATAATATGAATGGTAGGAATTGAGATTTTTTTTCTCTCTAAAAACCTTACTTTTCTGTGTGAAGTTATGTCACATGTGACAACTTTGTTGCCATGACGACATAATACCTAAAACCCACAATGACCGTAAAATGACCAAAAAACCTTTAAAGATTAAATAATACATAGGTTTTAAAGAATAATGAATGTTCTGCAAGTGTTTTTATAAGATAGACTTCAAAGTTCTGATTTTAAATCCTAAAAAAGGCCACTAAAAGTTAACAATATACCCATCCATTATAAGTGCTTCACCTTATGGCACAAATGCTGTCATTTGACCTTAAATTATGTTGAACTTATAATATTCCTTTATTGCCTTTGCCTTTGAGTTCCCTTAAATGCAAAATCCCTGCTTTCTCTGAATCTTGTCCTTTATCTCTGTTTTGTTCATTCTCTTCCTCTTCTCTGTTTTAATAACCTTTCTTGCCAAGACTTTCTGTGATTGCCAAGTTGCTGACATTGCAAGGCTTTCCCCCACAGTCCCTGGCGCAGATTCTTGGTAAACAGGGGTAAACAAACACAAGAAAGCCATTAGCCAGTGCCCACAGACTAGAGTTTGCAAAAGACTCTCTTTGGAACAAGCGTTGGTTTAGTTCTGTTTGCTTGTATTGCTTATTTTGCACACACAGGTACACACAAACACTGAGAGAAGTGACACAGAGGCTGCTCATTAACGGAAAAGAGGCGACGGTGACTCAGACACGCTCTTACGGACATGCCCTCACCCAATTCCTCCAAGACATTTCCAGATCCTTTCAAGAATTAATTTAAAGCAGGGGAAAGGTCACGTTCGGATATCGCCACAGAGGATCTCTGACTGATTGATTAAAAACAGACAGATACATGGCAAGCTACAGCAGATCAGTCTGAAATGCTTGGGCTATTGGTCTTTCTGCTGAGAAGCAAGGGAAAGAGGCATGTGAAATACAAAGCATGAAAAAAGGAATAATTCAGCATGACTCTCTCTGCAGATTAATTCTTCTGCAAGCCTCAGCTCAAAGTCCCGGTCTAATGAGGTGCTCTGACCACAGCTAGGTTTAATGGAATAATAAATGTATCAATGCTTTGAAACCTGCAAGGTCTCTCACCAAAACACACACACACACACACACACACACACACACACACACACACACACACACACACACACACACACACACACACACACACACACACACACACACACACACACACACACACACACACACACACACACACACACACACACACACACACACACACACACACACACACACACACACACACACACACACACACACACACACACACACACACACACACACACACACACACACACACACACAATTTAACAGAATAGAGACTCCTTTGGCCATAGCCCTCTGTTTAGAACCACTGTATCAGTGCCTATCCGTGAATGCAACGAATGAGGATCTTTTGATGGACAGCTGCAGAATACCAATTCATGCCCCAGGCCTTCATATTCTGCATCTATATAACCAACACATAAATCTTTTTTCCTGACAGGAAGGATACCCCACTTTTCAGATTTTCCAGGTTGTGACAGTATGTATTTGAGTCATCCGACAAAAGGGAATTAAATAAAGGAAAATAAAAGAAATGCATTCACGTGAATCATCCAATTTCGTCCAAAAAATTTAAAATAATTTATTATATGACTTCCAGCTAAAAAGCAATACCATTTTATACAAAAAGGCATTGAACACGTTTAAACATAATCTGCATGTTTTATTATTCAAAAATGTCAATAACCGAAACAATTTATGAAATTAAAAATTTCTGTATGCTTTTTGTTATGTATGTATGCATATATATTTGTTTTTGTTTTTTTGTTTATATATAAAATTGTTTTTTAAAAATAAATTATTATAAAAAAGTCATTGAATCATTTACTTTACCGATGTCATGGGTGCGTGTAGGAGGAAGGCAAGAAGGCGATATAAGATACATTATAACTTTATTTAAACAAGAAACTCCAGGAAGGATTACACGCCACAGCGTAAACGAGAACCGACAACTAAAGAGTGCACAAGGAGGAATAAATATACTAACAGTGATTAACCTAAAAGACAAACACCTGTGATGATTGGTGACTATGGAAACTGAAGAGTGCTGGAGAGTTCTGGAACAACCACCATGTGATCAAAAAAAGACAAAATAAGAGACTTGGGTGACAGTGAGAACCGACAACCAATTTGTCTAAACACTCTAGTCCATTCAGGAAAAAAACAACAAAAAGGTTAAGGACAGATTCCCAGAATCCCAGAAGTTTGATATCCCTGTCCCTGATTAGATGTAGCCACGGCACTAGTGGAGTGGGCATTGACTCCCAAGCCAGAGAAATAGCCTCAAATATGTATCTGCTCAAAGTGGTTTAGATGTCGGGGGCCCACTCGAGGGTCCCGAGCAGAAGAACAGCTGGTCGGTCCTACGCCACAGGGAGACCTAGTGGACATAACTCACACTGCTCACACCCCTCACAATGGAATTTTAATTTTTAACACTTCATCACAGTATCAGACCAAGTCAATTAAACTTCAGGGATATCAATCTGTCCAATTAGGAAGCATAAGTGATTGTTTCACTTGCTTTAGTGCAAATTAGCTTTTTTTTAAATGTGCCTTACAAAAAACTTAACTGATGTGCATCTTGAGACAAAACAATGGTACTGACATATTTTAAGATATGTCAGTGCAAGTTGTTTTTAGTTAAGAAAGCTCAAACAAGCATTTTAGTCTGGAACTAGGCTTAAGCCTTGTCTGTGAAAGTCAAAAATGATTTTACTCTATTCCAAAAGATCAAAATAAAAAATAAAACCATTTTAACAATTGAAAGGCAAACCTTAACTTATTGACAGATAGAGAAGTGCCGTTTCTGAGTTTTACATTATTTGTTCAATAACACTGACTCCAAACTGCCTTGGGCGAGTCCTCGAAAGAAAATTACTTTCACAGCTCCTAAGTCACGCATCTCCTGCACAGCCATCCAATATTTCATATTCTTTTTCTTTCAAGTCTCTTGAGCCACAAATTCATTCCAGATTCTTCTTTGACTTTGTTAATGTCTGTCACTGAAGACCTCCCTTCAACTGCTTTCCATTTGTGTTGAGAAAAGTCAAGAGTTGCTGCGGCACATTCTTCTACCTGGTTACCTAGATGATATGCTACTGAGCTGCCACACAGGATATGAAGTATTGACAAAATGTCACCAGCTAGACTATCTCCAATCTTCTCTGGCCTTCCAGCATCCTGTTCACCCTGAAACAATCCTGAAAGACACAGGGAAGAAAGGCAACAAGGTGCTAATTACACATGCTGTTTAAAGTTTGAGGCTGTTAGCTGACGAGATTGACAGGGCTGTGGACCAGAGCCGAGTGGACGTATGGATGCTGGGTGTATGCAATATCACAGCTTGAATAGCGCTCATCCACACTTGTAATTACAACAATAAACTGTTGTGATTACCAACAGCTTTATTTGGCACTATGGAGTGGAAATAAGGAGGCTTAATTTGGCAGGATGATTACGATAACTCCTCATGGGTGAGGGACGGTCAAAGCAGTGAACGATATGAATAATCCCCCTCGATTATCTTGTAGCGGAGATTAGCTTTTAGAAAATTAGATGTGTTGGCTTTGCTAATGATCAGATTATTAGCCACAAACTATGGACTTTCAGTACAGTTGCAGACCTGCAGATTGGGCCCATGAAAGTGGATTAAGCCTTGTTTAGGTACTGGGGCTGTTATTTATGAGTGAACTTAGCTTAATGGAATGCAAGCAAATCAAGCTAATGCTATGGCTAATTCTGTCAGCCAGAAAATATCGTTTTGCCCACAAGCATGTACAGTGAGAGTGAAGTTAAATAGGCCAGCATTACCATGGACACACAGCGCTGTCGGAGTAAAACAAACAAACAAATCAAGATGGAAATCCACCTCAGTGTCTGAAGAAATTATGCGTATTCAATAAAAATGATGCTAAATTACAAAAACAAGCCAAAGCTGCAAGACATGTTGCTCCCCAAACAAAAACAAGGCCTTCTAGCTCGCTTTTTCACTACAAGATCCGGTAACAGTTTCCTGTGCCTATCACGGCTAATTATACCTCAAACAACACCATCATGTAATCTTTCGTAAAGCAGGCCTGGTTGGTAATAGCTTTGTCACATTTGCTAAAAGACCAGACACCCACTACTTCCCTCTCATAGTAATTTCCTGTTTATAAACTAACACAGCTTCTGGAGCTGTACCTATTCAGTTTGAGATATTGATTAATGGGCATGTTGCCTCACAGGCTCAGTCTCATTAAAAATGATTTGGGCCTTGGGCACAGATGGAAGGAGCCTGCACGAGTGGAGCTGAGTCAGGAATGCCAATCCTGGCTGTCTCTCTGTCGCCACTCCTGACCCTCCGCTTCAGTGCAAGACGGGTAAACTGACTTATTTACAGCTGCAAGACTTCCAGATCAGATTGAGATATTGTTGGAGAACACATCAATGTTTAAAAACATGCCACTGAACATCAATGTGTCTGGAGCATCCGATAATTGGAGGACATCTGTTGTCACTACTGAGGAAGACAACAGCACAGTGCACCATATGAATTTTACAGGACACATCTCAATGCTCCTCTTAGACTAGTTCATTGTTCCTTTGAGTGATGTTCAAGATGTTAAACCTCACTCCAAAGAGAGGAGAGAAGAATTGTTTAGCATGCCATTTTTAAAAGAGATGAATCCTGATCCTCTCTTCAGCGCCATCTGCCAATTTCTTTTTCTTTTCTTTTTTGTGCCATCTTCTGTAGCATCCTCTGTACATCTCCTGTACACATAGACGGATAAGCAAACAGAAAAAAACTGACACGTTTCCCATCATTCAAACCTATTATTTTGCAAAATGTAATGGGTGAACTGCTGGACGGGCAGCGAGAGGAAGATTTGCTTAATGAGATAACCTAAAATGACGTATATGATTATCTGCAGTGGCAAGCAAGGCAATCCTAAGTATTTTATTGATTTAAGGACTGCAAATTTCCATTCATTGTTCTTCACCATGCAACCCGATCCGTCACCATCAAACCTTTCCAGTTCTGTGGCTTGTGCTGGACTATGAAAAATGAGGAGGTTATATACCTTCTCTTTATAGTCCAATGTAAATTCATGTTACAGGCCTATTTGATGTTTCCATGATTTTCTTACAGAGCCATTAGTCAACAAATCTGTAAACCCTGTATTAAACGTCATGATGCATTCAGGCATACTCAAATTTTCAGGTGTGGGGGAAGAAGGGAAGAGCGAGGACTCAAGGATGCGGGTTACTAGGGCTTTATTCAAAATAAAACAAAACTTCAAACATAAACCACCCGGAGGGGGGAAAACGTAACTAGACTGGCAGACTGGGCAGACTGGACAAGACATGGCAAGATACATGAAATGACTGAGTACAGACACAATAACGACAACGACGCGACACAGGACAGCAAACATGAGGAGATTAAGTACACACAGGAGGGAGGGTAAATGATGGGAAACCAGCTGGGACAAATCAAACTAATGACAATGAAACAAGATGGGTGGGGTAACAGACGAGACATGAACATGCAGCCAATGTGGACACACATCGCTGCATGTTCACATTAAACAAAGACAATGCGCATCTGGTGACAACCAAACTGTGCGTGACAAGAAAACACAACATGAAAGCATGTGGCTGATGAAAACACGGACTGCGTGCTAAACAAAGGACATAGACGAGAGAGAGAGCGCAGCTCGCACAAAGCTTGAAACCGCGCCCAGTCACATGACATAGAGCACGCAAGAACGAGTAAACAGCTGTTCTTGTGCACTCACAATAAGGAAGTAATGAATGCCCGAATCCCAACACAAAACCGAAACTGAACCAGACCAAAGTATCGGGACCTGTGCGCTCTCACACCAAACACGAGACATTACGGTAGTGTTAGAGCTCTGCCACAACAACAAGAAAGGACTAGACCGAATGTGGCAGAACCCTGACACAAATAGCATACTGTGGTCTGGTTCCGGAACCTGGCTTGGTTCCAACTGGACCTTGAGATAAAATGACAATGGTAACACAATTTTAAAGTTTATAGAGTTTAAAGTAAAGATACACTGATCTTTAAACTCGACTGCTGGTAGTGTGATCTCAGAACTTCACTTGTGATGCTCCAAAGCGCAAGAGTGAATTGCTAGCTTTAGGGTTAGGTTTAGGTCATGCTAAGATCCAGCACTCGGGAAACACATTGAATCTGAAATGCCATCCATGCTGCTGAGAGTGATGTTTCAAAATGATTTCGATAAATATGTATTGCACATTTTCCTCTAAAAAAAACTAAATAAACAGAACAAATAAACAAAAACTAACAGCAGTGAGAAAACATCAGCAAGATAGTGTCTGATCATACTGATGCGGATATGTTTGCACAAGCTCTGCAAATCAGCAATTTACTGAAGGTATGTTTATTTAAATAGCACTTTATACAATAGATTGTTTTAAAGCAAACAGCCGTACAGTATTACATTTTTTTAAAACAGTGTCAGTCATACAGTGGATGTTAAATACTTTAGAAATTAAAAACTACTATACTGTCAAACTTACAACAAAATAGTGATTAGTGCTATAAATGCAAATGTTAATGATACTGTTAAGCTCCACAAAGAGCAAAATACACATTATGAAGCAACATAAAATATTTTGTGCAGCTGCACAGGTCCAGTTGCACTATATTCCAAGTCTTCCGAAGCCATTTGATAACTTAATACGAAGGACATACACATATTTACACTATTAAATTCCTCCTGCTGTCAGTCATACATTCAGTCCTACATTCAGCATGCAAACAGCATGTCTCATTCGGTTATTGCAAGCAGCACAGTAAAACTCAATGTGCCCATGTACACGAGCATACATCTTACTACACTTTACAGTCAGTGTATTGTGCTCATTAAGAAGTTTAAGATGGAACGGAAATCACAGAGAAAACATATATTGACTTTATGTCCCTAGTATTTAGTGGATTGTGTTTTTCACACAAAAGATTGATCATCAGTTCTACACACAGATATATAGATATTCTACAATGATCAAGAAAAATCTGCACTGGTATTAAAATCGCCTGATAATCAGATATCGACCTCTGACACAAACACGGAAGTGCAGAGGATATAGCAAAATAAAACACCAGTTATGAAGTATAAAACGAAATTTATTTCAAAGTGAAATGTCAGATGGAGTTTGAGCTTGTTGCCCAGCCATACATATTTGAACTGTGAGAGGTGTATACTCTCACCCAAACTTATGATACTCTGACATCCTACGTCATGTGTCAGGTCAAAGGCCACTCTTCCGAAAAAAAAAAAAAGATATTTTTGCTAAAACACTTCAGAAACTGAAAATACAATAAATATATTTTTTCCCAGTCATCTCATTGGCAAAAAGGGTCCCAATCAACCTAAACTCACCCATGTATAGGAATCTAAATGAAAAATAAAACATCTGGTCTTACCTTTAATATTCATATCCAGTTTGGCTCAACTATTAAAATCAAATTGTTGTTTAATTTTTCAAATCTCAGACATCACTTTGGGTGTCGGGACCCAGTATCCTCATCTTTGAGAGGATTTGTTTTCTTCTTCACTCTAGGACATTTGACTACACATCACATTTTGACATTATTGATAATGTTTGCAATCATAATGCAATGGTCCAGTCTACGTGACATAATTTGATTTAAAAGCCTCTCAATAAAAGGGTTATTGACTTGTTTACACTGTAATGTACAAAAAAAACTACACCTGAGCACCTTTAGGGTTGAGCAAACAAATTCTATCTACACACACTGCAACGGTTACAATATGACATCTCACTGCACCCGTTTAAAGTGTTTCTTAATAAATAAATGACTAAATACTGAAAAGAAATGTAAATCAAAGTTTGCAATGCATTTTAAATCCTTTGTACATATTTGTCTACTCAATATTTTCTGTTTTTACATTACATTGTATGGTCCTGTTTTGTATCATTGCTCTTTTTCTCTTCTATTCACATTTGTTTATGTTTATTGCTTTAATATTTCAATTTCCCAGAAGGGATTAATACAATAACATCCTATCCCATCCGATCCAATCTGATCCAATCCTATCCTAAGCTAACCTTTAAATTCAAAGTTCATTTTGAGTTCATTTCAATTTGGACATGACTGAAAATGGTGATGTCCAAGTGAATAAGTAGTTTACTTTGTTATTAGTCCAGGCTGTGCGTCATTCCAAACCGAACAGAAAAAGTTTGTTAAATTTCAGAATTTAAAGTGAGGTATGAACTGAGAATGCAAGGATGCAAGGATGTAGGATTAAAATGAATTGAAATTCGAAGTAATTCACATAACTTTAATTAATGGAAGAACAAATCAATGTATCAACGGAGGAACAAGTCAAAGAATTAACGAAAAACAAATCAACCTAATGAATAACAGACTCCTTCTGAATCAACTTCTCACCTCTTCCTCTGCAACTTGATGTTCACACAATGCACGATGAGAATGCTATAGCTCAAGAGAGCTTTACAGAGACTCTCTCTAACACCTTATCTGTTGAAGTTGCTGGTTTATAACAATCTGCATTTCATTTTCTAGTGTAGATTATTTTCTCATTGGAGATGAGGCTTTGATTAATTTCTTACTAAGAGTTAAGAAAGGATCATGCTCAGATCTATGACAGTCCAGTTGGCGTGCCACTAGTGCCAACAGTAATGAAATGCCAATGAGGAACAAGGTACTGTGAGCAATGGAGCAGTTTTACTTACGAACATTGCACTCCTGGCATTACTGCACCTTTAATTTAATAACACCATACAGGAGCTCTGACAACAGTCATGCATTAGACATTACATCATCATTCATCACAGCTGTATTACTCCAGCCATCCAGATGCCAGACACACAGGGGGAGATACTGAGACAGAGGAGAAGAGTCAGCAAGCGACAGAATGAGACAGGGAGCAGCAAAACAGACAGAAACACGTGGAGAGTCAAAGCCATCCAACACACTTTATTGCATAACCATGGGTGACAGGAAAAGATGAGACTTTATATAATCTGATGGATCCAGGATGAAGGAGGATTTACCCTCTGCTTAAGCATGAGAAACTGAGCATGTCCTGCAATTGTGACAGACCACAGAGACACATGGTCTGTCTCCTCATCTGTCATCCCGCTGCTACGCACCCCCTGGTACGCCAAGGACACGGTTTTAAAAGGATGCAAAGAAGCTCCCTAGAGGTAACCTGTATGGATTCGGAGTTTGACTAAAACTAGCATCCTCTCTCAGTAGTAAACGGTTGTGTTCTGCTTCATATCTTCCCACACAAACAAGCATGTCTAGACCCTATTTAGGAGGGTTTCAGCCCCCTCTTTCTTATCAGCCCCCCCAACCATCTGCAATTAACTTCGCTGCCAGCCCACTTAAAAATCTGTGATTATGAGATCCCTCTTCATGTTTTCTGAAAACAGCAGCTGTGCAAACATATCAGGTTATTTCACTCCGAATATGACTCTTATCAGTTGCTTAAAAGCTTAAAACTTAATTTAAAGATGTATGATCTCCACACAGTTAGTGTCCCCAAATGGAATTGCAACATTTGAAATAACCTCAGCATCTCATACTCAGGCTGAAATCTGAGAAGCAGTCCCTCTAACGTTGCATCTGCCTTTTTCCTGCTGTGAAATATCATTCTGACCTTAACCCTTCATTAAGATTCAATTGACAATTTAGTAAGAGTCTTCCTACCGGGGCTTTCCTGTCTCGTCTCTTTGATGAAACAAGATCTTGGCCTCACACTGCGAATGCTATTCTCCCCCTAGAATCAGTAAGTTCCTTAAATTGATCATCCTTTCTTTGAATGATGGCAGAAATTACAGGTTTCGGGTAACAGAGGAAATCAAGACTAGCGTGGCAGCAAAGCCTCAGAAGAGATCAATAGAGTGGTGCAGACATTTCCACAAACACACACCTATCTGGGTTTTACAGACTGGGATGACATTTATATGTTGGATGTAAGATTTCAGAGAAGCTCTACTGTACTGAGCTGGAAATATTACCTCTGCGACTTCTGTCAAAGGAAGAATGCTTTCCCATAAATGTTTACGAAGCACACAGGCCCACACAGATTTATTGTGAGAATAACAGGCTTCTGTGTTCAAGACACACTCCCTATCCTGAATCGATCCCAGCCTTACCTCTCCATAATGGGAGACTGTTGCTAATAGGCTGTAATAAAGTAACTCGGAGGCACTACTAAACTCTCCACATTTAGCCTTGCCACGTTGATCCGTCGTCTCGATATAATTCAGCATTAATGACTGCCTGTGGATCAAGACCTGTGAAAACAAAAGCTACTGACTTTAAAGCCAACATAAATATGCAGTCTATTTACAAGCACATATTAGCCGTGACAAGCCATAAAAGGGGTAAAAGATTCCCAAACGAGTAAAAAAGTGCAGCTGTTCGCTGTTCTACCTTTCCCAAAGCTGGGATCTTAAGCACAGGATGATCCATGATTTTGCCTGGGCTAAAGCATTAAATATTTCACCTTTTATTTTGCAATATTATTGCGTCCCCTGGAGAATTTGTAGTAGATGACTATGAAAAAATAAATGAGTCTTTTCTTGTGCTATCTATAACTTTTTCTTGTTCTGGATTAATGTAACATGTTCAATTATGGTCTCGGCATGGTAACAGCTTTTTTCTCTCTGTTTGAATTTCGAATGCATGGGATTGTGGAACGTTTTTTTCAATCATCCAGCTTCTGATCCATGAATCGCTCATCTACAAGTGGCGCCAGGGTCTAGACACAACGATTTTACGTCTAATGCATTTGTCTGCCTTCACTGCACTAGTTTAACTAGGCCAATGAGAGGAATAAACAAAAAATGCATTCAAGAATTTTAGGAATAAACAGTGATTTTTCAAAAGACCCTAATATAGCCATTTGCTATGGCGGAGCAAACACAGAAGCGAATAGCCCATTTGCTCTCAATAAAATGCTTGTTTCTAGGTTCATCGCCAGTCAGAAATATGGCCTTTCTCTCTCTCTGTCTCTCGTTTTGACTATGACCACTGGAGTATCACAACCCTAATGTCTCCTCTCTCTCAGCACACTGAAAAACTCATTGAGCTACTCAGAAATTTGAGCCGTTCTTGCTCCAAAGCACACATTAGGCTGAACAGTTCATTACCAAATGGAAATTGATGCTGCCTCTGTCACTTGCAGCAAAGCTTTCAAGACAAAAGAAAGAAAAAATGGCAGGAGAAGAGAAAAAAAAGAAAAGGGATGAGAAAAAGAGAACATATGGTTTTCCACAGAATTGTGATGAGACTCATTTGTTTCAGGAATACACTGTCCTCCACCTGATACTTAAAGAGGCTGTCTGGATTTCAGACTCTGTCAGGTTTAGTAGGGAAACAGTAAGGGGTGCGTTCTGCAAGAGCTGAAATGATGTAACAATCACAACTGATAATTCAGACAAAATAAGATTGCCTCTCAACTTGTCTCTCATGCATACTTTGATTTGCAAGAGGAAATGAGAAACAAGTCCAATCTGGTCTCATAGACATTACAAGGCTTGGCGTGTCACTTCTCAGTCTTATTCACGAGTGTCTCTCTCTCTTCAACATTTATCCCAAACACACCGTGCTGGCAGTGACAAATCAGCCAATCATGTGATGTGAGATCATATCACACTGTAAATATCCACAATAAAGCAGATGATGTACAATCTGGCATGAAACAAGTTTCAGAAAGATCAGAAAATAATGTATTATAATTTTGATATGTGGGATGTGCGTGAAGCCAGATATCTTATTCAGAAAAGCATGAATAATGACTTTAAAAATTAATAACAACTGTTACCAAATAATAGAGCAACATAACTGTGCAGATACATTATTCAATATGCATAAAACTACATTAAATATATATAAAAATAACTAATTTAAAAATAATATATATATATATATTTTTAAATTATATTTTTAAAGGTTCTAAAACATTCTGGATTATACAAAACATCTTTACCATATGGAAACTAATAGTTAAAATGTTCAAAGAGAAAAAAACAAATAAAAATATTACATTTATATTTAGTTTGTGGCTGATTTTATATCTGAGGTGTAATATTATTTTTCACTATACTGCAGCTCCATTTAAAAAAGGTAAAATCTAAAGTGTCATTTCAGCCTTGGATCTACGGAGAGAGTCAGTTAATTTACCAAAAATGAAGACAAGCAGAGAGGAAATGGAAAAAAGACAAGCTCCAAGTCTCGGAAGAGATACTCAGAGATTGTCACTTATAGTTTATTAAATCAACCAAGGCAGGGTATTTCTCTGACCAAGTCTCACAGAACCATCATAGTCCGAAAATCTTATTCTGTCTAATAAATAAATAAATCCTTAAATCCTGTATAGCCAACCGTTGCTGATAACTGCAGAGCTCGTGAAAATTGTTTGAATTTTTTTTATGGATAAGATTGCTACTATTAGAGCTAGCATCTCTAGTACTGTCCTCTATCTTGGTATTTTAGCCCCTCCTATCTTTCTTACTGCTGTACAAACTAGCTATGTTTGAGCCTGTTACATCAATCTTATCTGTTCAGTCATCACTTGAAACCAGCCTATTGCTCTCTTGATGCCATTCCACCACATCTGGTAACTGAGGTCTGGGATGTGATGGGTTCCACGATCATGTCCATTGTAAATTAAATTCTTAAAGGGGCTGCTACCATCTTGTTTTAACCACACCTTTAGTGTTAATAATTTCAAAACTGCCCTTTTCTAAAAGAATGGAGATGGTGGTTCTTAATCAACTTTTGACATTTAAATTTTTTGATCAATTTCAATCTAGTTTTAGGTCTTACCAAATTTACAGTATTACCGAAACTCCCCTTGTCTTGATGTCGGTAGATTATGCTATATTAGTTCTTCTCGATCTGAGGGCAGAATTTGATACGGTCTCACTATGCAGACGACACCCAGCTGTATGAAATATGATGATGACTCAAACACATCTCTGCTTGAATGACATAATGCCTGGATGAAATAAAATGGTTTGGGTGTCAACAAACTCGCCACATCCATCTCCACCAGGATGACAGCTAGCTATAGAGGCTAACACGGAAAAAAGACACATTTTCTGTTGGACACCCCTCACGCGCCTCTCGGCCTCTTCGGCGGCGCAATAAAGTTGTCATCGAGATGTTTCAGGAGGCCACCAAACAGGAGGTGGCATTCCAAAAACTTCTCCCCCGCTGCTCTTGGGTCTCAGAGGCTGAGAGCCAGCCACAGCCTTAAATCTCTTCACACAGCATTAAAGTCCCTTGCAACAGATCATCACTACCTGTATACCCCCTCAGAAAGCTGGGACAATGCTCTCAGCCTCAGCCTCTGGAGGGAGGACGAGGTGATCTTTGATCCATCCAAGTTACCTGAAAAGCTTGCACTTCACCTTGGCTCTTTAGCCACCAATGTCAACACTCAAACAGGGTACCTTGTGTGATTTTAGATTCTGAGCTGAAATTTGATGGACAAATTCTGTCAGAGAAAATGGCAAAAATCAAAGGTCCCCTCTGACTAAGTTTGTATAAATCTCTGCTCTCTACCTTTTCTATTGATGTCCATACTGCCAAATACTTGCATTTCCACACCAAGATCAATAGCGCTTCTAACATGCATGCACTTTCAAAACATTCAACTTTCTCCTCTGTCCCCCTCCACCACCACCAGGGGCGATTCTAGGATTTTGATTTTAGGGGGGCTCAGCCCCCAATAAGGGTATGATTAAAAAAATATTATTTGACTATTAGGGTAGGGTGGTATGCTACTAACCTTACTGCAATCCACTATTCCAGGGGTGGCCAACCTGTTCAGGATGGCCACAAAATAAAGCTCATGACTGCGGAGAGCCGCATAAAAAGTTGAATTCGTATTTGTTGATGGTGTTTTGACATTAGAAAGGTCTCGCACATATATCACACATTTTATATGTTTATAAATAAAACTTTATACATTTTACTTATGACACCCACGAGATATATGAGCATATAGAGAGTATACATCTGTGAATTATTTATGCGGGAAAAAACGGTATATCATCTCAATGACGGTGACCGGAAGTATAAAAAGTAAGCAGCGGTTTGGTAATGTAGTGATCGGTTGGAAAACGTCTCCGGTTACTATCGTAACCTCTGTTATTTTATCATATTCCGTTTAGAGAAGTATGAAGGAAATTATATTTATACCGTCTGGCAGCCAGATCTGCATCGCGCTACGATTGGCCAGTTGTCAACTGCTGTTATCCATAAGGTTTCAGAAATGACGTGAAAGGGAGGAGTTCCCAAATGCATTTCATTAAACATCTCGTTCCCACTCTCGAAAGGGAACGCGCTTCTGCGCGCCTCTATTTGAATTCGGTAAAAACATCATGTCCACGTGAGCGGCGGCTGATCTTGGCAGGATACATGTAAATTTATGGTATTTTTTCCGTAGACAAAAAGGTCTCCGCGGGCCGGATGATAGCCGCAAAAGATCAGTCAAAGAGCCGCATGCGGCTCGCGAGCCGCGGGTTGGCCACCCCTGCACTATTCCATGATTACATTATATAAACTGCAATGCATTTATGACAAAGAACTGCACCGATGCAGGTGTAATATCATAGCATTAGCAATCTATCAATAAATGCACGCACACACGACACACACCTTGATGTTCACTCTGCTCAGATTGAAAAATGCCCTAAAACCAAGCAGACTCAGATAAGGGGAGGAGCCGAAACTTGACGCAGCTTGCCGCCGTTTCAAATGAGTTTTTTTAAAGGGGACTGAAGCGATCAAAAATGTATTAATCAAATATATTTTTTAGGGGGGCTGGGCAGAAGTTTAGGGGGGCTGAAGCCCCCCTAAAAAGGGCCTAGTGACGCCCCTGACCACCACCCTCTGCCTCTTTAACTGCCAATGAATTTTCCCATTTCTTTATTAACAAAACTGCAACGATCAGCAGTCAGTTCTTACCTCCATTACTATCAGTCACTGAAGCTCTAAGGCAGGGGTCGGCAACCCAAAATGTTGGAAGAGCCATATTGGACCAAAAAAACAACAATCAAATATGTCTGGAGCCGCAATATAAGCCTTATATATGAAGCGATACTCCACTGAACTGTTGACGTGGGAGGGGGGTGTGGACCGCGCGTGCGCTGCGATACTCCTTTCATCCGTGGGCGGACCGATAGCGGACCGATCGTGGGTAGCGGGACCGCTGCTGTAAGTTATGTTAAGGGGATGAAAGAGCCACAGCACAGGGGTGAAAGAGCCGCGGGTTGCCGACCCCTGCTCTAAGGAGTGCAAAAGCTGATTCAAAATCATCAGTTCTCATTCTTTATTCTCATCTATCTACTGCCTTTGACACGATTAATCATCATATCCTTTTGTCTACCCTCTCATCACTAGGCATCACTGCAACTCGTCTTCAGTGGTTTGAATCCTATCTCACAGATAGGTCCTTCAGGGTTGCATGGTGCGGGAAGGTCTCCAATGAATGTCAACTGATCACCGGTGTTCCACAGGGCTCAGTCCTTGGACCCATACTCTTCTCCATGTACACCACATTACTGGGTCCCATCATAGAGGCACATGGCTCCTCTTATCATTGCTACGCCGATGACACACAGCTCTACCAATCATTTCAACCAGTTGATGCCATGGTAGCTGTGCAAATCACAAGCTGCCTAAGCGGACATCTCGGCATGGATGAAAAAGCATCATCTGCAGCTCATCCTGGCAAAGACAGAGCTTCTACTCTTTCCTGCCGATCCAACTCCACAGTACAACTTCACCGTCCAGATCGGTGCCACCACGATTACCCCATCAAGGTCTGCCAGAAGCCTTGAAGTAATCTTTGAGAACTAGCTGACCTTCAAAGATCACATCTCAAATAAGGTTCGATCACGCAGGTTTGCACTTCACAACATCAGAAAGATCAGGCCATTCCTAACTGATCAAGCTACACAACTTCTGGTGCAGGTCATGGTCATTTCCAGGGATTTCCCTCTTTTGGCCAGACTTCCAGCTAGTGCAACCAAACCCCTGCAACTGATCCAGAATGCTGCAGCTCGTCAACGAATCCAAAATGACTCACCACTCTTCATCTCACTACACTGGTTCCCACTTGCAGTACGCATAAAATTCAAAGCACTGACTCTTGCATAAAGAACTTACACAAGCTCAGCACCTTCATAACTCCACTCACTACTACAAATCTATACGCCTACCAGAAACCTTCGATCGATCAATGAGTGACGACTCATAGGTCCATCACAAAGGGGCAAAAAAAAAAATCACAATCAAAAATTTTTTTATTCACCACTCCTTGAACGATCGTGGAACGATCTCCCTGCCCTCATCCGGGAAGCAGATTCCTTGTCAATGTTTAAAAGACTGAAAACTCAACTCTTCCATGAGCACCTAACATGACACACGCACACACCACCTCACCACACCACACCTCAACCAAAAAATAAAAAATAAATTCTATTACTCCCTCTATTCTCCATGCTTGTACCTACTTGTGTATAAAAAGTTTGAAACTTTGTATTGTAATGTACTTTTGTATCTTCTGGAAAAATCGCTTTCTATAGTCCTCAAATTGCAAGTTGCTTTGGATAAAAGCGTCTGCTAAATGAATAAATGTAAATGTAAAAAATTTAAATTAATGCTGTGGTTAAAAGTAGTTTCTTTCAACTGATGGGTACTGCCAAATTGAAGTTTTTTTTTTACTGTTAAATATATGGAGACTGTGATTCATATGTTTATTTAATACATATTGGGTTATTGATATTCTTTATATCTGGGGCTGTTTAAGAATTTGCCTTATCGTTTGCAATTGGTGTAAAATGCAGCAGCCAGACTGAAGACTGGCAGGAGAAAAGGCTGTAGCTTCGCTCCAATGGCTTCCTTTTGATTTTAGAGCATTCTCTATGGCAGGACCACGCCTCTGGAATAGCCTTCCTCTACATATCTGATCATGTGACTCGTTGGAATGCTTTTTATTGAAATCTCTACTCTTATGCTTACAATTTCCCTTAGGTGTTTGGAGTCTGAGGTGTACTAAGTATATTGTCAAAGTGTATTTGTCTTTGGTAATGTGTGAAAAGCACTTTGGTCAACTCGAGTTGTTTTTAAATGTGCTATAGAAGAAAAAAAAACATTTATATGATTGATAGGTTTTAGGTTTATGCCCTCTCCCACATGTCTGTTGTATACTAATACAAATTCAGATTGTTTTGCTGTTGCAACAGCTACATGTAAAAGTACTATTTATAAAACACTTAGGAAACAACAGGAGCTTAAGAACTGACAAACTCACTTTAACAAACAAAAACTGGACAGGGAGCAAACTGAGGGATTAAAAACATAGAGAAAACAAAAGAGCTAATGAGATAATTAATGAGACAACAGGTGGACGGGATCATAATCAAACACACTGGGAAACTAGATCACACAGGAAAAACAGAACGAAAACACAATGAAACAGAACATAACTGAATATAACCGTTACACTTGTATATACAACGGGAAAACAGACAGTTGCTACAAGAAAAGTAATATGTGGAGGGGAGAAATCACAGACGATGCGCTCTTTATTGGTCCCCTTGTCTGCCCTTGTAGCTAAAATGCGGTATTTGTTCAAATAGGCTAATGTGAAATCACAACTTCCTCTTTATTTATAGCCAACACACTCCATTCCTCAGACTGCAATTTTGCCTCACATATTCTGCAAGGGTTTGGGCACCAAGCAGTCTCGTTTGCACATATTTGCATGTAATTAGCACATCAAACCTTCAGACTTGAAAGGGACGCCTTGTCAAAAAGTATTTTGCATCTCCCTCTTCTCCGCTATCAACCCCCCCCCCCCCCCCCCCCCCCCCTCACACACTCTTCACTCTTCTCAATCTTAGCCTCTATTATGAATGTGTGATTAGAAGAACAATTATATAAGTTAAACTTCTCTGAACCTCAGGAATTATACAAGAGTTGGGAAATTTTCTACTGTAACTGTGTATACAGAAGATTCTTGTTGTTATTCTTGCAATTGACTGAGTGTGTGTTTGTGATCATCTCAACGTTCACTTTGCTTCTGTTGTATTTGTTGATTTTTCACCAATTATGAAAGTCACTGAGATGATGAGGCAATACCATTGACTCAGTGAATTGCATTAATTAAAGTGAATGATAATTTCAACACGCATCAGTTAAGCCTTTAATGAACTAGCAGTCGTTTGTAGAAGTTGTAGTGTGTGCAAACTCTTTTAGAAAGTTTTAGTAACAACCCTCCATAATGTAGCCCACTGGTCTGTATTTTTTTTCTAGTAACATGTTTTCACGTAATTTTAGCTTGCATCAAATGTTCCTGTCTTCCTTTATTTAGCCCACCACTATTTAGTCGTCATGGAGATTAAATCACAGGAGTTTGTCATATGTTTTCTGTTCTCATAAATCCAATCTACGTTTACGTTACTGCATGTTTTTTTTTCAGGTACCTGTATTTGGATGCATCTTTGAAGGTTATTATAGCATATTTACCTAAATCTTCATCTTCGTGTGTGTGTCCTCAACCTTTGCTGACAGAAGACTTGCTCTGTCAGCAATTTTATAAATGTATTCATTAATCAAATTGTTAAATAAAATACTTAAATACAGAAGGTATACGTGTTACAATCATCTACCACCTCCTCATATCACTCTACATGCATATCCCAAGCTGTCACATTAATCTGCAGAGGTCATATTTACATCTCCTCATTCACATAAAGTATTATTAAAGCAAAGAAAGAAACACACACACACACATATACACACACACACACACACAAACCCACTATTTTGTCACAGAGTGGATTAGTTGAGGCGTTCGGCTTTCCATACATTTCATATCTATAACAAACAGCTAGATTGCGATTACATTCCTCATATATTTATTATTAAACATGCTTGCTCTTATATTGCTTGCATGCCAGTGATTATCTCTTTGGCATGCGCGCCTGAGGACACCGACCTCCTATGTTGCTCAGTTTTTTAAATACAGTGTTTGTTTTTCTGTGGACTGTGGCCAAAGTAACTGTTAAGTTTCTTTTCAATCAAGCACCTGGAACAACTGCCATTGGTCCCAAGAAACTAGGGATGAAATGGTGACTGGTTTGACTATTATCAAGATTTTACACACTATGTAAAATTTGTTCAGTAATGAGAAAAATTAGCAGCATTCTCACGCAGTTTAGCATGCAACTTATCATTTTGTGTGAAAATATGACGGAAGGTTGAAAGGAAGAAAAAAAAGAATCCTATGAATTATAAGGGGGGTACTGATTGATGCAGGATGACATTTGCTTTTCATCTCTGTGCAATGCCTAAAAAAGTCATATTTTAATGTGCAGCCCTGCCTTGTTTACTGTCTTCCGTTTTTGTTCAGACCAATGCTACAATTGGAACAAAGTTTTGTTTGTAAATTTCAACTGGTTGATGGAAAATAAGTTCCATTTCAAGGAATGCAATGGGAACGCTTTAACATGATTGACTCGTGAAGCACTAACGAATCGATCAAGTTTGATCAAGTTTGACCTTTTCCCGGATCTAATCTCTCCTGTCAGGACCCAGAAGCATGCCCAGTTACTTTCAACCAGGCAGAGGCACCGGTACTGCAACTCTCTAGTTCCGAGGAGCTGGATGTTGTTAATATCGAGGCTGGAGAGGAAAACTGGCCACCTTCCTCCCCAGCTTATGAGGAGCTCATAGAGATTGCAGATTCTCCAGACTCTCATCTGAAAGGAGGGACGCTCATCCTACAAGCAAGCTAGATGAACGTTACCTCCCTGCCCGAGCGCAACGTCTCCATCGGGAGACGCTACATCTTGCCTTGTCATGGAAAAGGCAAACCTCCTACAGGGAAAACTCTTCCCTTCTTGGTGTAGTGAGAGGCAGTTGGGCCCAGTTACCTGTCAGTTTGGCACTGTGCTGGAGTTCCTGCAAGATAGATTCACTGCAGAGTTATCCCCTTCTACCCTGAAGGTTTGCGTGGCTGCCATTGCTGCTTACCATGTACCTCTGTGGCACTCTGAGGCTGAGGCCATCGGTACACAAAAGGTTTCATTCCTGGGATCTGTCTCTGATGCTCCAGGCACCCTTTGAATGCATCGAGTAGATTCCTATCAAGTTTTTAACTATAAAAACCCTGTTTTTCAACCCTGTTACATCTCTTAAAAGGACAGGAGATCTTAAAGCTCTATCTGTCGCCCCTTTCATGCATTGAATTTTCCCCTGGTATGGCTAAAACTTTTCTTTATCCCGGGCCTAAAATTCCTACTTACATGGCACACTGTATGCCCTACTTACATACAGCACTATTTAGTCATATTACTGCTTGCCTTCTGTCCTCCACCATTTATAGATCATGACCAGGAGCTGAAAAATAGGGTCTGTCTAGTATGAGCACTGGACCCCTATGTATACAGAGCTGCCCTGTGGCGCAAAACTGAGCAGTTGTTTGATTGCTTCTAAACCTACTATGAGCAGGTGGATAGTTCAGGATATCTCCCTGGCTTATGAGTTGGTCGGACAACCTTTCCCTATGGTGGTTCGTGCTCACTCAAATAGGAGCATGGCTCCTAGGCTCTTTTAGCAGGAGTATCTCTTGCAGATGTTTCTGATGCGGCAGGATGGTCCTCCCCGCATTCATGAGGTTCTACCAGTCAGACCTCAATTCCGCTCTGGGAACACAGTGTTATCGTAGTGAGTTATGCTTCACATGGCAGGACCTCATCACTGTGGTGGTGTTAGCATTCCCATAGCGTTCCAATGCAGCACAAGTTCCCATGAAAGGGAGCGTGTCAGGTGACGCCTGATCCCTAGTTCCCTGAAGAAGGAACGAGATGTTGCGTCGTTCTGCCACACCACCTACGTGCCTGTCAAGGACACTTGTCTAGCTGCTGGCGCACCTTAATCCTCCTTGTTCATGACATCATTCCTAGACATGCATTCACACTTGATCGATTCGATAGTGCTTCATGAGACAACCAAGAAAAAGTATTCCCATAACGTTCTGACACAGCTCCGTGTTCCCTCTTCAAGGAACTTGGATTACATATGTAACCTGAGTCATTAATGTGCATTTAAAAAAAACTCAACACTTTGTCTGATAAGGTAACATATGTAGAATTGTTTATGGAGTAGATTTAATTTTAATTAATCCTTTTAATTAAAATTCCCTTTGGTCGATATGTGTTTCCTTTGGTCGATATGTTGACATTTTAAAAACATCTCAGGTTACGTATGTAACCATAGTTTCCTAAAGATGGAACGAGATGCTGCGTCAAAACGCTAGGGGAATGCTTGGGCATATCATCTTGTGAAGCACTATTGAATCAGTGGATAGAAACTGGATAGACCTTGTTCTTATGTTCCTGGTTATGAACACCGAAGGGGGAGAGGACAGAACACCTGCAGTACAACAGAACGTGCCATAAGCCTTTGGGAGAGTGGTTTGGCCTGGGGTGGAGAAAGCCATCCCAGGCGCAAACTATAGGCACAAAGGGATTACAGACAAAGTTGTAGACCCCTGACCTCCTTAGCATGGTAGCAAGAAAGAAGAGAATCTTTAGAGTGAGAAACTTAGTGGGAATCTCCTCAAAGGGTAAAAGGGGGCCTGTGACAAGCCAATTTAGATAGTTCCCATGCCGGCTTAATTGTACTGTAGGCCTCACCCTGAGGGTGCCATGGAGGAAACGTATACCAATAGACATGCTACCTGAAGGTATGTGGTAAGCAGCTAAGACAGCCATGTAAACATTCTGGGTGGGCAGGGATTACCCTGCTGCGAATCTCTCCTGAAGGAACTCACTGCACCAGGAATTGAAAGAGTTTCCACTTCAGGGCATATGTTTTTCCTTGTGGCGGGAGCTCTGGAGAGGAGAGTGGTCTCAACGATCCTCAGAGTCCAACCCTTGGAGGGTACTCCCTGACCGGCTAGCATGGGGAAATAAAGGTGAGGTGGACTTCGTCCCAGCAAACTCTTTCCAGAACTCCCAGGAGCAGGGTGACCAGGGAAAAACATACAGATGTAGCCTCGGCCATGTCTGGAAAAAGCTGTCCAGCCTGAGAAGGGCTGGATGAGAGAGGGAGAACAACACTGTCGATGCTTTAGGGGCGTGAGCAAGAATACTCCCCAAGTATGTTAAACCACCATTGAGTGGAGCCTGTATACACAGGGCCTCAGCCCCTGCTTTGACAGGATGCCTGCTCCCAAATTCTGGGAACTGCTCAGAGCAGCAGCAGTCTCCCCTGGGACAGAAGAAGGGTCCATCACGCCAGTTTGCATAGTGGTTGTGAACACAGACTCCCCTGACGATTTGAGTCGATGACCACCGCTATGTTGCCGATTATGAACAACAACATGATGGCCCCTGAGGTCTGGTGTGGAATGTTTGTAGGTTTTATGTGCTAGGATTGGTGGTGTTCATTCAAAATTTTGGCCGTCATAAATGTTATTATTTTAATGTTTGTGCAAACAATAATTTTGAGTGTTGTTTTTCAAAATAAAACTTTGTGAAAAGACTTTGGTGTGTGTATATGAGTACTTTTTGAACATTTCCAGCACATTTTAACGGCACCGTATTGATAAATGTGATAATTTTGGTCACCATAATCATGATATGAAATTTTCATACAGTTTAGTCTCCAGTTAAAACACTATAATAGATTTTTTTTTAAATGGCATCATCCTTTAATATCATGATACCTAGAGCTAAAAATTCTGTGCAGATAAACAGACTGAACCTCACAAGGCAGAGGTGTCCACTTTATGGGCCACCAGTGGATAAAACATGGCATTGAATTCTGCTTTATAGTGTATTGTAAAATGAATGCAGAGGTGAGGAACATGTCCTTGCTTGTTTTAGAGAGGTGGCTTTGTTGGGGGTCTTAGTACTAAGCAGCATAAAAGCTGACCTCCTTCACACCAGGGTTCTTAAAGGCCTGTTCGACAGTGCCCATTTGATGTGATTATTGAATGTTTATTCCACTTTTCTCTCATTGTTAGTGCACTTAGAATGATTAATTACGCTGAGCTCTCTCTGTGACATCTCGTCTCACTCGGGGGATAAAAAGATGCTCTCCATGCTCCTTCGCCCTGTCTCTTTCTATCACTCTCTCCCTCAGTCCTCTCCATTCAAATCAAATTCAATTCAGAGAGCACTCCATCTGCCATCATGGCCACTATACAATAACAACTACATCAGCGGTAAAACAGACAACAAATAAATAAGAACGCCAATAAACTGAAGAAATAGTTAAAGTATGGTTTAGTACAGAGTACTCAGTAAAACATAATAAGATTTTATGTGAGAGGCACTTCATAACCTTCTCATCTCTTTCCATAGACCAACGTCCATCTCTTTTCCCATCCCTTCATTTTTTTCTCAGCTTCCTCGCTCTGTTCCAAAGCTGCTGAGTCTGACATTTAGGAGGGGTATCAAATCACCACACCAACACTCACCTCCTACATCCGCAGTGTGAAATTCTTGATACAGGAAGACCCTTTTATTCAAATAGATGTGTGTCTGTGTTTAAACATGCATGTTTCAGTTAACAAGCTCTGAACTGTCTGTCCACTATGCAAGTAATCCACTTAAAACACCCAGAATGAAGCATCCGCAGATGTTCATCCTGTATACCAGCTGAGCAGCCAAAAAGGAAGGATATTACCAGCAGGCACGCTGTCTGCATTCAGATTTAGTCACCAGAGTTGATACCTGACATGCTGTTCACAAGTCAACATAATTTGTTTGTGAAATGTTCTGTTATCTTGAGAAATTTAACTGCTTACCCATAAACTAAAGATATGCTGCGGTGTATTCCAGTAACGAATTGCAATGGATTGCTATTGTGGACACTTCAAAATAATTGTAGATGCATTATTGTCTGAACAGTTTACATTTTTTAATTCATATTCTCTTATTTTCTTATTGTCAGCTGGTTAAAATGATCCGAACAGCAGACAGACTGAATAAAAATGTGAACTCTCTGACATTATGTGCAGAAATGCTGAGTTTACACCAGTAACATCCATAAACAAAGCAGCAGTGCAACTTTCTGTTTCTGACACCCACTTGTCCTGGATATTTACATGTTTTCAAATAACTTTTTTGTTTTTATTCAATACACTCTAAGAAAAAAAGATTCAGTAGAACATTTTATATCAATAAGATTTTATAGAAGGAGAAATACTAAAACACGTTCATGCTTAATAGGCTATTTTAAAAAATACGGATAAAGTATTTTTTTCATGCTATTAAATTGATTCAAATGTTATTAAAAATAAAAAAAAAGCAATTAATTAAAACAAAATTCACAAAATGATCCCATGATGGGAATAGGTTCAGTCCCTTACAGAACCCTTTAGGATTCTATATAGAACCTTTTCTTCTGAGAGTGCAGAAGAACTCTGGAGTTTTGTAAACACCAAATACTTAAATATGCCATTTATTCCCTAAAAACATTTGTTTACACTTTGTTGCACATTTTAGATTTTAATCTGGATTAAAACCTGACATATTAGAATAGATTAAACCAAAAATACTGGTTACAGGTATGTTCTTTTGCACGTTAAGCTGCTTGAAATATTTTTTATTGTGAATTTTATTATCATTTTTTACTGTGAATTTTTCTATTATTATACACTGAAGTTTGTTTATCTTCTCAACCTGCATGTTTACAATACATCTTTGTTTTCCCATTCATTTTTCAATGCGTGGTCAGTTTAAACCAGTCAAGCTGCAGTCAAGACCATGCTAAGGTAGGTTGTGTAGGATGTTTGTATTCATGAGTGAAGATTGGTGTATTTATGCACACCATAATTATAGTATTACTTAGTTTCTGCTCTTTTAGATGTTATTTGGGAGTTAAAGAGGGTGAGAGAGTGGCAAGTCCTCCCAAAGACCAGAGAAAAGAAGGGGAGACAGATTCCTGGATTAACACTGCATGTCGAGATCTGACAGCTTAATCGCAACTGCTTCCTCGGAAAAGAGAGTGCTTGATAAGAAACTTGAAAAAGAGGATTTCGTCATCATTAATATGAGTCATATCCCTTAATACCCCTAGCAGGGTTTCCAAGATCTTACTCCTGCATTATACATGTACGTCTTTATCATTTGTCTTCAGCGAAGTGTATCGAACAATCCCTGCCGTCAGATTTTCCTGGGTGTGAAATAGACACATTCAGTTTATTAATCCTAACACTACAATTCCCCAGTCTAGCTCTCTTTCTGCCATCATTCTAGACATTTACAGGCCAATAACTGAGATAAAATAACACAGCGCCTTTTAAAATGTAACTTTTAGTTAACAGATACAACAATATATCACATTCACTGATTATGAACGTTTACAGCTAATATTATAAGAAACCAATCTTTCAAATCTGTTCACTTTATAAATGTAATGAAAAACAAATGAAATGGAAAACAACTTCCAATTGCAAAAATGACTGATATTGGAGGCACCCTCTCCATGCTGTGAACATTAAATTAGAAATTGTTTTTTATTATGGCAGTAGTTGGACACAGCTCTATATTATTTATATATATCATCTCTATCTATCTGTGCACATATAATGAACACTAAAGATCTGTTACCATGGCAATGGATGGGAACAACAATCCCATTAGTGGGATTGATGAAAGGCCAAATGGAAAACAAGATAAGAGAAAATAAGGAGAGAAATAAAATTGGTAAAACCTCTGATTTTATTTACCAAATTCTCCTGTACTGAACATTAGCTTGTGTTGACCCTAGGGTAGTGTTGATTATTTAAAAGAAAAGAAAAAACAACATCATTACATTTGAATGAGGAGGAGAAGCAGGCTGATCTGTCAGATGAAAAGGGGTTCAGGGATTAGTAAACAGAACCGCTGATAGGGCGTGACACTATTCGAATATCATCTGCAAGTTCTGCAACATGCTCATGGCAAAGCACCCTCAGATTTACAGCGGAATTGTAATATGTTTCTGCTTCTGATCTGGGTTAATGTTTTTTCAAGTAAAGAAATAAATATTTGGAGAGAAAAAAAACGGCCGAAAAATAAGGTGATTTCAATAATAAATACATTGAAAACAATTCTTGATGAATGTTTGTTTATACAGACTTATTTAAAAGACAAGTAATATTATTGATTTAACTTCACAGACACTATAGAATGAGAACAAAATTGATAGTTACTGAACTAATCTTAGCTGAATAATGACCTTATTATCTTTTGTAGAGTTGCTTTACAGCTTAAATTGAATTTGTTACATAAATTATGAATTTGACAACATAAACAACATTAATAGTTATTTTTCTATTTTATTAATGTGAAGCTGCTTTGAAAAAATATGTATTGTACATTCATACAATACGATTACACAAATTGTTGTGTAAAATAAATGTGAATGATTAGTTAGCGATATAATAATTGACCCTAAAAATTTACTACAGAACAATACTAAAACAAACAATGCGGTGATTCGTCATTCTTTTCTTTTTATAAAACACTGTTGAAAAAAAAACAATCATGTATGCACACATTGTCATATGAACAACCAGTCCATAACTCCCATTTATATTTCACAGATAGTTGTGAGCAGTTGTTATGAATACAAGCTCCATGCCTCCCCTCTCTGGCCACCGGAGGGAGCTCTCACACTTATACTGACACACACACACTACATTTCCCATGTTGCCGTTCAGTGGACTGATTACTGCACCAGCTGCGAACAAGTACATAACCTATAAAAGATTCACACACACGAACTGTCATTGCGAAGTCTTGTTTGGCTATTGCTGACATTTTTGTATCCTGCCTGTTGTTCTGTTTCTGACCCTGCTGTTACCCATTACCGAATCTGTCTGTCTGTCTGCCCCGACCTTTGCCTTATCGTTTTTGTTGTTCTCTGCCTGTCCTGACTATCCGCCTGTACGACCATTCTTATTAAAGACACACTATTGGATCCCTGCCTGTGAGTCCCTTCGGGTACAGCAGAATGCATTTGATTCACTATTAATGTAACATGAATAAAGTAATCTAATCAATACTTTTAAATTTACTAGAAAAAAAAATTTGTTCTCCCATGTATTGACTGACTGCTCTCCTGTCCAGATGTTGAGAGAGTGAGGTGCAGATGTGTTTTGCATGCTGTTTAAACACGATGGATATTGTAGATCTAGACTAAATCCAAGCATGCATTTACTCATATCACTCAAAATATGCAAACTCAGAATATTATGCAAACCCGCAAAATTTGTTGTACATTGCTAAAGGAAAATTGTGACTTTCTTCTCCTGCATCCTATTCTTTTGGGATCCAAAAAAGAAGTACAGCTGAAAGGTTTGTTTGAGCTGTGCCCTCTGCTGTACAGGTAAGAATTTGCATTTCTCTCAGGCTGAAGCAAATTAATTTCTCTTTTGGTGTAAAACCTTATTTACAGCCCTTTCTCTGAGGAATTTCACGCTTAGAGACTCTAAGAGACTCACTCAACCGTTCAGACCGTATTAAAATTAAGGACACTCTTTTATTAGCAGCAACACCCTGTGCTAAACTGCATGCGTTCCAAACATGACACATTTCAAGCAAAGCCACTCATCGTTTAAACAAGCTAGACGCATCAAACTCTGCAGGTTAAGTCATTCAGCCATTCCAAAGAGGCGGATCAGTGTTCTAATTATACTCTTAAAATGTTGGTTTTTCAAACTGATGTAGCATGTGCCAAAATAGACCACATTGTTCAGCACTATGACTCCTTTCATCTCAGATCACTGGAGTAATTTACGCTCTGTATTTTTGTGATTTTCAGCATACATTCAGCCAAACCAGTGCAGGCAGTCACCACAGTCTTTGTTTTCTTTGCATATGCAGAATAATTAAAAGGGAAATAGCTAGACTGACCAAAAAGGGATAAAAAGGACACACGTACGTTTAATCTGACACACGCGCACAAACACACGTATAGACTCACCTGCAGTGTCTGTGTACGCCAGCCACTGTTTCGATGATGAAGCACTCTCCCTCATTCAAACAGAAGGCCATCTCCTGACTGTCTTGGCATGGCTTGAAGAACTCCGAACGGACAGTGGAGGTTGTAGGGGCAACTGTGTGTGAAAGAGACACAGGGAGGGGGGACAGAAGGAGATTAATCAAGATTAGATAAGATTAATCAAATGAATCAAACACTGATAATGCATCCATTTCCATAATGTTCAATCCAGTGATAAAATTACATCTGAATGAGTTCTCAATATTATGACATGAATAGCTTGTTAATTGAATCACACATTCAAGTATGATGGTTTCACAATCACTTCACTGATTACAAATGAGCCCATGTAAAGACTGGAAAATGTTCTAGGTTCTATTTTAGAGCTATTTTAGGGGTTTGAGGGTTTTATGTCACAGGCCAACACAGATTTTTAAAATATTTTAATGCCAAATGTTGCGAGGCACCCTCTTTATACAAACTAGGTCTAGGCAGATACACCTAGGCCCCAGCTAGATACTGTTAAATATATTAACCTAAAGAAAACTACGACTATTTTTGTGCTAAAATCAACAATAACAAAATTGTTATTAATAATACATGTGCTTAATTATGATTCAATCAAACAAGGCAACAATCTACCAAGCTCAAACAATCTCTCTCTCTCTGCTCTCTCTCTTATCAGCAACTTGAGATTTAATTGATCATTTTAGAGAAACAGTTGATTGTGATTGTTCTTTTAAATTAACTGGACTAAAAACATTAGGGACAAATCATGCATATGTATGCCTGCTTTATTATAGAATATATGTTGCAATTAACATGACTGGGGCCCACAATGCATTAATTAGTGCAATTTATGAGCCAAAAAAAAAAACCTGCTTAATCAGGACTGAAGCATAATGAATCCATATGATGGTCAAAGCTAAATAGCCTGCATTAACAGTTTCCTGTTGTTCTTTATGCAAACTCTGCTGATGATTCACATTAAACAGTTCAACTCAGGAAGGATAGCAATATATAGAATACCCCCTTTTAATCTGGATCAGATTGTGGCAAGAACAATGAATCCAGTTCCTCTGACCCTTCTTTGCTTGCCTGACTTCAACATGTACATCAACATCTGTTCTGTTGTTAGAAGTCACTCTGAATACAAAACCACAGCCTGTGGCACCTGGTACATGTTTACATAGTAATACCGTCACCACCCATGTCCATAAGCAGAGAACAATGCATTGAAAGCATGCACACACATAATCTCCCAAACATCTGTCACGGGATGAAATGAAGCAAAGACTTTCATAAGCGTGGCAAAGATGCTGCTGCCCACTCAAAAGCTACATCTGTGGACTGCAGCTGCCAGCAGAGGAGGCAGTCTCGGTGCGAGCATTACGTCCTGCTCAAAACAAAGCAATCCAAACAGCACCAGACACCTGCAATCCCACAGGAAAGGTCAAATCAATCTGTTGTTCTCACGTATTGATGGATAAATCCCTGGTCACTGGTGCAGAAGACGATGAAGGATTAGAAAAATTGTTAAAACAAGAAAAAAAAGAACAACGATGCTTCGTTCGTTTGAGAAAGCTCCAATGGATGACTCCATTACATGGAGTCACACGGTAGCCGACAGCGACTGCTTTGCACCATAAACAATACAATAACAGCTGCTTTATCCTAGCCCTCAGACAGCATACGACTGAATTTGTCATATCCTCTTGTTCAAGTGTCCATAGAAGCGGTGGGTTTTATGACTCTGTATAAATCATTTCAGAAGCATTGATCAAGTGACCATTGATCTGCACATTTTGTTGTTAAAATGGAGGATTCTGTTGGTAGATTATTAGTCTCATTTTTCTCTAGAGTGGCGTTTCGAACCGGACTGCTGCTGACTGGTTAGTCGATCAGCAATCAGCAGTGTTTACTGTGTGACCCAGGGCTACTTATGGACTGATCTCTCGTCACTACAGCTCAAATATAGGTGCTCATAAAATCTGCCATATTGAGCCCATCCTCAGGCAATGACTACCAGAACATGCAATAATCATTGCACAGGACTGTATTAAAAGGGGAGAGGGAAAAACACATGATAAATACATGATCTCTCAAGGGAGGGGGGGCTGGAAGTACTCGGCGAATTAATGAACTTTGCAATCGATGCTCTGGGATTCAAAAGAGCTATTTGCAATCAGCTTCATTTTAGGAGTGATCATTGATGAGTTTATTAAATCAAAGGTGCTGAACGCCTGCAGAGACAGAACTGAGGCATAGCACCCACAATGCCTGCTTTATTCTTTTGCTTTCTATTGACAGGCTATTGAAACAGAACGGAAACTGAGAGCATGTGGGCGACAACCCCCACAATCCAGCCTAATTAAGTCTGCAGGGAGGTAATGATTTCCTCTACCCGCAACAGGCTTTGCTGTAAAGACAAACTTTTTACAAATGTGACAACATCTAACACAACAGATGCATTTGTATAATACAAAGACATTTATAAAGATGGCTATGCAGATCTCATCCTCTAAGTTAGCTGTCACCCACTGAGGCCATCAGAGAAAAAACGACTGCATTCACACTGTGCACCTGCACTGTGGGACTCGAGAGCGCTCTCTGCACATCAGACACTGGGATTCCATGGGCGGCCAACTCAAGCATAACATGATAATTGCTCAGCTTCTGGTTATTCAGTGATAAATCCTCCCCTCTTGTTATTCCCAAAATGGTTTGTCATAACATTTGATTCATCCTGGTTGCTTTAAAATTATCCTGTCTTTTCTTTTTTACCCTGGAAGGCAATCTACACAAGTAAGTCCCTTGATAAGTTCCACGGAACAGAAATTAAATCATATACAAATTGAATGTGTAATATATGTATATACACACACACACACACACGCACAAACAAACACATACACATACACACACACACACACAGACATATACATGCACTCACCAACCCGAGTGAATGGCAGCTCTCAATTTAAAATACTGTAGGTCAGTAACAGTCAAGGCACAGTTGGCTAAAAACACTAAATCTTTTTAAGGAAGTAAATATCCGTTTAATTACGTAAGCAGATAATTGGTAACATTAAATAATGCATTGTGAACTAACAAACAAACAATGAAAAGCTGAAATTGTATTAACTAACTTTAACAAAGATGAATAAATACAGTAAAAATTATTTGTTCATTTTTAATTCATGTTATATTTTATTTTTATAATAAGTATTAGTAAACTTTATTAAAATAAAGTTTTGATATAGTGGTGGTGTCTTTGGAAATTAGAATAGCTTTTTTTGTACCCAAATTGTTATATAAAATAATATTTTGTATCTTTAAATATATCTTTAAAAAAAAGTAAAATGTTGTTTAAGTGTATTGATATTTATTGCAACTAAATAATAGTTTGTAAATGCATTGTTTACTGAACTGGTTAATTTAAGTGAAAATCAGACCATCTTATGCTTAATATGAAAGAGAAAACAGCAAGCAGGCAGGTTAAAACGTTTGATTACTGCTACACAACACTATAAAAAAAGGCAAGTGTAATACTGCAAATGTTCTTATGTGTATATAATGTGTATAATACTTAGAGCAATAAATATTATCCAATGTAGTCGGGGAGACCCGAACAATTGTAACACAATTTCTTCAATCAAAAACAAGCTGTAGAGTGATGACACTTTTCACGTGTATCCAATAATTATCTCTGTGGCTGAGAATTGTTTTGTCACTTATAAAAATCTGATGTCCAATATGTTCAATGCCATTGAACTGAAACATACATCTTCTATACTTCTATGTTGCTGCTTAAAGTTAACTGTGTCAACTGGTGTCTACAATGCAATAATGCTAAGTATGAAAGGCAAATGGAATTTGAACACAATTCTTCTTAACTAATAAAGTTATTTTATTAAAAAAGATTTAATTCATTTGAAATAATAATTACCAAGGTCCAACCAAGACTTAAACAATTTTTTTTCTGACAGCTATAAGAATGAGTACCAGAATATAAAAGAGAACTGTTCTCTGTATTTATTAATTAAAGTTACTAAGTATTAAATCAGTATAATAATTTTATTTTCAGGTTGTACCCAGGTGCGGTTAAGTGTGTGTGTGTGTGTGTGTGTATATATATATATAGGCAAAGTCAGCTGAGAAATTTGTAATTCCTTGTGAAGGAAATGTTTTTGAAATGCAATTGCCCACTTACAAAAGATTAAAAAATATTCTAGTTGATCTGAAAATGAGAACAAAATCACAGGCAGATGTTCCACTCGCCAGCTCTTCACACAGTGTTGAGTATTATGCAATATATGTAATATACCAGTTCAACAACTCAGCTGTGAAAATAATCAACCAATTTAGAAATCGTGGCATTCCTAACTCTAATTTATAATTCCCTAGTATTCTATTTCAGTTTATAGTCCCAGAACACGAGTTGAACAGATGAAAGGACAAGGGATTTAAAATATTAAAAACACATAACTATTAATCACCTCCACATAGATAGCAAACCATGCACATCCATGTGTAAAAACACACATGGTTTCTATCAAGGCAGAGACATGTACATTTACATTTGTAACATTTTCCTGAAAGCCTTTCCGTAATCACCCTGCTCATTAGTGTGCTTATGTGCTGGCATATCTCTGGGGAGACACCAGAATGAGCAGAGTTCTTCTATGCTGTTTACTGCGATGCACATCAAACGCTGCACACACACACACAGAGCTGGAAGGTCTTCTGGGAACCTGGACTTAGCTTTCCCATCATGCACCGCTGCCCACTGCCCTGCTGCTCTCTCCTGAGTGGTGTAGTGAGGCAGGGAGCCTGTGCCTGACCGCTGAGAGTACAGAACTAGCACCATGTATAAGCCTCAGCGATTCTGTGGTGTTTTGCATATTTTGAATAATGCATGTCAATACATTAGAATGAATTAAGTAGCAAACTGTATCCAGTCTTCACTAATTAAAATAGTTAAGATCGTATTTATGGGTAAAGATCCTGGATTATAAAATAGTTTATACTGGTCCTATAATTTGATGGGTCAGCAGTATCCTGAAAGACATTTCACTTTTTGTATCAGTCCTTTTGTCCACTTGTTCATATCGCGTAAACAGATAATGTGAGGGATTTGGAGTGAAAGTGTCAACAGCCATGAACTTTTGCATGTGTACAATTTTAGATATTCAGATGAACATGATGATTTTGCTATTATATAACAGTCAAATATGATTAATATGAGTACTCTTGCTATGTGGCTGAATAAATTAAATGATCTTGAACTCTGTACGATTTACGCAGACAGGCCATGACACAAGTCACTTGCGCACGTGGTCACCTTTTGACAGCTTCCACCTTGCCTTTTCCTCTCACACCTACCCACTGGGTCCACCTGTCACGGACAAATGGAGGTTAGTGGTGGGACTTGTGTATAAAAGCGTATGCCTTTACTGTCAGAGGGATGGTGGGCTGCAAGCACTTATGCTTACTGACAGCTCATGATGGCTGTACACACAGACATCTGTCACATGGTAACAGCGCGCCCTGTCCTTCACTGGTCAGGATGACAGGCCCTTGGGGCAACTTTCTGTAGCAAGTCTTTTCTTAACTCACAACTAGTTTTAGGGAGTGATAACTGGTTATATTTTTGAAAATAAATAAACTAAAAATACTTGTACTTAATGGCTTTGTTAATGGCTCCTTAATGTCTCCATTCTTTCTCCACTGGGGAGGTAAAACTGCACTCAAATATTTTGACAGGGTTACCAGTGCCAGCAGTGCTGAGATTATGTCATGAAATCACATTTTAGACAAGTTGTGAATGTGATGAAAGTATTACTTTATCAACTAACAGAACTGTTAATTCAATTGTGAAGTGTGCAGGGATTTTTTTTAAATGTTAAAATACTCTTAGCTTACCGTAATACACATTGAGAACTATAAGTCACTGTGACACTATATGACTACGTTCACACTGCAGGCAAATGTGACCCAAATCCATTTTTATCCATCTGTTTTTCCTCATGATAGTGTGAACATCACACACCACATGGAATCGGATTTTTTCAGTTTTTTGTGCACTTCCATTTGTGGTCCTAAATCCTATATAGGTTCGATTTTTTGCAACGCAACAATAGTCCTATTAGAATTCATGCAACTTTTATATCCTAATAGAGCAACATTTGTCACAATTCTGCTCTCATGGGAGTCACTTCAAAGATTTTACATCCCCTAAGTTATCAAGACGAAAGTAATCAGTGAAAGACTGTGTCAGAGCTATCATGAATGAATGTTTAAAATGTACTTTCAGATGTCTGTCTTTGAAACATGGAAGTCATCTAAGCATGGTAAAGTTATATATATAGAATATATTCATTTATTTTATTTTTTGCCTTGTACATTTATATAACTTTACCTGCTTAGATAACTTCCATGTATCAAAGCCAGACATGTGAAATCGGAGCTATATACATTTTACAAAAGAGGTAGATTTCAAAACAACTCTTGGACTGACCATAAACCCTCTCACAACAGTGTTGACATATTTTCTTTTTTTATTGCATACTCATAAAATATATGAAATATATAATATATATATATATATACTAGTGGTTCTTAACTTGGGTTCGATCGTGAGTCAGTCTTAGGGGTTCGGCGGAGGATAAGACACACCCAACTCATATGATTAGGGTTAGCAATTTTTTTTGAGGATGCTGAACATAAAAACGAAGAAAAATAACAGACTTTTTTTTTTTTGCGAAAATGACATGAGAGTGACACTTGCCAAGTTGAAGCCGCGCATTTCAGAACTGGTCTCTGAAAGGCAACAGCAGAAGTCACACCTGATTTGCAGTAATATTCATTATTATGTTTTTGTTTGGTGGTGGGGTTCAGTTCCTCCAATAAGGTTAAGAACCACTGATATATACAATGTTAGTGTTGCGAGTGGGGTGGGGCCGAGGGGCGTGAGAGCGGTGGAAGGCTGGAGGGGTGATTGAGAATCAGCGTCACCGGGTTTCACTGCACCAGCCTCGGATCTCACATCCCTCGGCCCGCCCTGCTCGTCACAATTAGTTATTCAGAATATGACAGACAGGGATGGTTAAAAAAAAAAAAATAGCCATTTTTTGCGATTATGTTATTTTAAGTTAAAATTACGCATAAATTCTTTAAAATAAGCAGAAGCTTGCAATTTTCATAGCGATTTAAAAATATGACATATTCAGTGAGATCCTGGTACAACAGGCCTGTCTGAAGGTTTAGTCCTAACAATACCCCTACCCCTAAACCTAATTCAACTCATAACGTATGCCTAAAATCAGAGGGAAATGATAGATGAATAACATAGACATAGAAGCCCCTAACTGTGGTAACAGTAACATTGTCCCTTAAATCTGATTGGTTGTTTGAATGTTGGTGCAAAAAAGATGTTGATAGAGAAACACATACTTGGTGAAATCACATTCACCAATAACATACAGGTTTCACATGTGCCATAAAACCTGTAGAAAACTAAACTAGCAACAGGCTACTTTAACAAATGGAGATAAATGAAGACTTCCAAATGATTGCCTGAAACACACCAAGGTTACAGATTAAGTATACAGATCTGCTAATGTCTTTAGTCTAGTGAGAGCATTTTTTACTCTGTCCTTTGAGCATTTTCATTATGCTAAGTAAATTAAAAGCTTTCACCTCTGCATTACAGTGAAGATGAAAAGATGATTTACTTCCAAAAAAATGACAGAGATAGAAAGTGCTACAGGGCCTACATTTGAAAGATATGATGGTACAAGAAAGTCATTTTTGGACATCTTAATCTGTTCAAGGATCCAACCATGAAATGAACATTTTCTTTCTTTCTTCCTTCCTTCCTTCCTTTCCTTCGTTTTAAAAAAAGTGAAGTATCCTGTCCATTTTTCATTTAGATATTCTTGCAGTTTAGAAAGCTCAAATGACAGCATGGATGAGGCAAGCAAAACTGCATCAAACTCGTAAAATGGATCGCTGCGCCAGCACAGCACCTTTACATATCAGACAGTAGAAGTTTCTGAGTAAACAGTGATTTTTCGAGCTGCGCTTGCATCATCATCATCATCATAATGGATCGCCTGGCAAGTCTCAGTGTAAGAGGTTTGAAGTAACATAGCTTCTGAAATAGGGAAAATTGATGTTGAACATTAAAGAATTAAGAAAATAAGGATTGAAGAGCACCCACTTACTCTTCCTGGAGATCTACCTTCCTGCAAAGTTCAGCTCTAACCCTGATCTAACACAACTGAACCAGCTAATCTTCAGGAGCACTGGATAATTACAGGCAGGTGTGTTGGATAAGGCTTGGATCTTAACTTTGCATGTATGCAATCTCCAAGAAAAAGATTGGTCACCCCTGCTCTAAGGGAAGAGCAGTCATATATCTTCATTCAGAGAACACTCTTGCTTTCATATATATCATAGAGAATATATCATAGCATGTCTTTCACATAGACATTCTATATCATGATACTTTGTTTTAAAAAATGCTGCAAAGTTTATAACATCTACAAAAATAACCATAATTGAACAGGAGAAAACCAAGGGAAGAAAATTTGTTGCTCTGTTAAAAAGAGTTGAAAGTGTCTAGACAGATGACTTACCCTGAGAGGAAAAGGAGACTGACTCATTAAATCCCACTGCGAGGTGAAGACAGGGATAACTTAAGACAGATTAATGTCAGAAACGAGACCCATTACCACTCTGAACAGAAAAAAAGAAAGGAAAACATTTCTGACAGAATAACTGGGCAGAATCTAAAATGGTGAATGGACTCGTTTCAGCACTTCTTTCGGGAAACAATGACATGGCTAAACAAAGTGTATCTGACTAAATGCAATTGATAATTAAGATAGAACTAGCAGCTTGGAGGAGTTACATTAGCGTCTAACCATGTTCTACCTCTGCAAAAACAATCAAAATATGAAATCATGATGAACTGGACAGGGAACGAATCTAAGTGGTTGTAGTGTGCTAAAAGCAAACATCCTTAATTAAGTGAATGTCTCACATGCATTAGTAGAAGATAAAAGGCAAATTATGTGCTTTCACAACCTCCATTACGATAGTCCATAAATGACTTTGAACCACGCAACTTGGACAAAAATGCTATGAATTATTAAGCCTTCCATTCATAAGCAGAAAACATCTCACAAAACAAAGAAAACAATGACTTAAAAGTAGTTATGTATGGGCATAATAGTGTAGATCCTATGCTTTTAAAGAACAAATGGGTGGAAATCCATTGAGTTTCAGAAATGCCATTAACTTCATTACTTGTTAACCATCTGACAAAAACAATTGCCCACTTAAGCATCATTTTAAAAATCAAATGCTCTCAACATGAAGGCTGTTGTAGAAGGTAGGCAAAAGGTTTAAAAGCCTTGACGTTCTAAGACAGATTCTCTGCACTTGTAGAAAGGCCATTAATTGATATTTTATAGCACATTAGCCAAGCAATGTGCTGATATCTTGCAGCAGGAATAGAGGCAGTAAAATCCACAACGCTGGAGATCCAGTTTACACTCTATTGTCTTTTATGAGGTCTCTTTGCACAAGACAACAAACCCAGGACCCTTTAGCCTCCCCAAGTTTCCTGATGTACTGCAGATTTGGCCAGTTATTCATCATTTGATCTGCTCAAATCGCTCTGCCTCCCACACTCTCAAAACGTCAAACTGATTCATGTATTCATTATCCAGCGCCGAGGATGCATGCCTAAGCTCGTACACTCTCTTTCTCTCCCAGTCCCCATATCTCGCTATTCTTCTTCGTCTTCTTCCTCCTCCTTATCTCCCTCTGTCTCTTGTTCTCCCTCACTCACACACAGCTGCTTTATGTTTCTGCTTGGTCTCATGTTTCTCCATAAGAGGAGGAGTTATAATGAGCCATGTCTCTGAAGACATACTGTAGTAGATATCAAACTTTCCCTGTGAACATAACTGATAAGCTTAACCAACAACTGCAGCTGCTGAAGCCTTATCAAAGGCGATCTACTGCTTTTCACATGCATTTTGGGCAAAGCTAGCATGCTGCAGAAGGGAAGCACATGTTACACAGACTTCAAGGAATCTTTGACCAGAGTAACCTTGGCAATAAGAGAAGAGCTGCAGGGCTGATCAAGGATGGAGGGGAGTCTCCTTTGAGCTGGGTGTCCTCTCAAATCTCCTGTCGTATATGGCCCCCCTTCCTCCCTAACTCATGTCCTGGAGAGGAAGTGTAGCTCTGTCAGCTTCTCTGTGAGCACAGCTATATTTAACGCCCAATGAAATATTTATCCTCAAGCTGAGACACAGGAGGATGTGCAGAGCCAGCATAAATGGGAGGGGACTGAGAGACAAGAGACGGGATGAGAAAGTGCTGGGATGAGGGGTCTAGATCGCCTAAGCAAAAAACATGTCAATGCACAAAAGCAAAACTGACACTGTGTGTGTACTATCTGATTTGCTGCACTTACTGTACTTTCTCCTTTTCAAATGGTAAATTGTTGATAATGCAGGAAATGTTGAACTGTGAATTTTTTGATTTCATATGTCTTTTGTCTTCTTAAGCTCTTCACTGACACTGTTGTTTCCTTGGTATCAACTTTTTTATTTTATTTAAAGTTATAAGTTATGCCACAGCTGAGGAACAGTCATATATTCTGTTAATAGCCATTTTAACCCAATTTGGTTTGGTTTGTGATCATTTAAGTTGTAATTTACCATGGCGAAGGGTTATTCTTATAATTTTTCAATGACTTGAAATGAAAAATATAATTTGCTGAGACAGAAATTGCCTGGAGTTTAAGAAACCCCCAATTGTGAATTCAAAGTCATCATTCCACACATGCGTCTTGATTAAACACAACATGATTTACTGGATCAAAATCCTTTGTTGGTCCTGAAAAAAATACTAATAATCATAACCCTAATCCTTACCTTAAACCTCGCCCTAAATATCACCCCCTCCCTAAAATCCGATTGGTTGCTAGCATTGCTGTTCAAAAACCAAAAAGAAGAAGTCACGAACATGTCCTACTTGGCTAAATCACATTAAGCTCAATGAAACATATATCCTTTTGAATTCAGAAAATCAGGTTTAAGATGAGTAACATTCACAGCGTATCAGGAAACAACATGACCTAGATCTCAAGTCTCAGATGAGCATATATTTGAAACCAGGAAAATGAAACGGAAAGGACTGTCTGAATTAGGAAAGCTCAAACCCTCTACTGTTTGCTGTCATTGGGACACAGTTCTTCAGGGGGAAGCTGGCATAAAGGCAATACACTTCTACCGGTATACCAAAAGAAAAAAAGAACGAGACATACTGGAGTGGAAAGATAGCAGCGAGTTACAAGTATAGGTGCGCTATGGTTATTTATTCTTTCTCCCTGTATCTGTCTCTATTCATTTTCCCTTAGAGCGCCGGACAAATCAGAAGACTGATTCCTCCACTAGCCTCTGCAGTGAAATGCGATTCAGCAGCGGGCAGTGTATAGTCTCAGCAGTCTATGTGTGTGAAAGAAGATGCAAGCAGGGTGTGATGTACTGCTAGCAGGTGGCCTGATTTTAGTATGCACAAAAGCAGAATGGGGAGTGCAGTATGTGCATGCCAGTCTCGAAGTCCCTCTCTTCCTGTCTCTTTGGTCTCGTTCCCTTGGCTCTGCTCCCAGCATATGGCTCAAAGATGGGCATCCACAGGGCACACATTAAGACCCACTGACACATAAATCAACAGGCCTGATGCAAGACTGACCACACTGACCTTTTTTATGCTCCAGATGACTGTGTCCAGTCCTGCCTGTTTGTTTGCTTGAGAGGATTACCATCAGTGCAGAGGCCATTCAAGTGGGTGAGGTGATAATTACTCAAATCACAATCGACTGCACGTATGTCGATATTTGCCCATGAATAAAAAGATTTAAAACATAACATTACATATCATGCCATCTGCTGAGCATTATATGCAATAGGCCGCTGCTGTTATGATGAACGATAGTATTAAGATCTGTCTGCAATCTAATGTCCATGTTAGTATGCTCATCCAAACTGTGCTTCACTTGAATTCGTCCAAACAAACATAAGAGGTGCCAGCTCTCTGGATTCCAGAAAGAGGATTACAAGGCTGAAACTCAGCACACCCTCCACCCGTTGCCTGCATGAGCCAGGCTGATCCAATCATCCTGAAACACTCTAAACAAGTGAGGGGTCACGCTCTTTGCCTCCTTGGAGTGTCTATCATGGGGCCCCTGGGTGCTGGTGCATTTGAGTGACACAGACTCTGAATGTGTGTGATCCTGTTTAACCTCTGTGCCCTGCCAAGTGCCAGGCTCCCTGCCTGTTTAGTATGCAGACCTGTGACATTCATCCAACCACTGAGAACAAGAGATGGACTGCTGCCAGGCAATGCAGAGGAGAGGAGAGGAGTAAACGGAGAGAGGAAAAGAGATAAGATAATAGGAGAGGGGATGAGATGAAAGGAGAGGCGATGAGGAGGTTAGATTAGAAAAGAGGAAACAACATGGGAGATGAGGGGATGAAATGAGTCAAGAGAAAAAGAAAAGAGAGAACATGAGGAGGACAGAGATCGAAGAAGATGAAAAGAGACTACAGTAATACCTCGAGATACGAGCGTCTCTACATATGAGTATTCCAAGATACGAGCAAGCCTTCGGGCAGATTTTTGCATCTAGATACGAGTAAATTTTCGACATATGAGCACGCGTACTGACGCAGATGCCGACGCTCGTTCACTTCAGTGTTCACTGACTTCTGTACGCGTCGCCCGCGAGTAGCTAATTTTCTCTCTATTTTGTGCATTATTCTTCATAATAGCGACGATTCCTAAGAAAGTGAGTGGTAAGGATGGTAGTGAGCATGATGCGCATGGAAATGAAGAATGAAATTGTAGATAAATATGAGCGTGTGCTCGCGTGAGTAATCGAGCAGCAGGAGTATCAGGAAGAAGTGTCGATTGCTGATCGAGCTGCAGACATGGATCACACTCAGGTGTTGCAAGAGCTCAGCAGTGGTGAGGAGGAGGAACCGGAGGATAACATTTCTACAACTGAAATTAAGGAAGTGATGGCTATGTGGCAGAAGGTTTTTAATGGGAGGCAGAAACAGGTCTGCGCCAAGTGAAAGTGAAAGTGGTCAGGCGAAAAAAAGGTAAGAAAGATACGAAAACTAATCGAAAAAAGCAAAACAATACTATAAAATAGAAAAGTTAAAAAAAAAATACGTAAGCTAAGTTCAGTTATGTTAATTTAAGTTTACGTAAGTTATGTAGTGTTCGTGTAAGTGTCTGTAATTGTGTGTGTCTCTAAACCAATAAAACATGTTTTTTTTTCCATTGTTACGGATCTGGAACGGATTAATTTGTTTTCTATTATTTCTTATGGGAAAATATGATTCTAGATACGAGCAATTCGAGTTACGAGCTCAGCCCTGGAACGGATTATGCTCGTATCTAGAGGTATTACTGTATATTGGAGAAGGTGGTAGGCAAGACCAGGAGAAGGTGGGAGGAGAGACAATAGGAGGAGACGAGAGGTGAGCAAACAAGGAGGTGGGAGGAGAAAGGGGGGAAGGGGATAAAATGAGTATGAGGAAAGAGAGGAGAGATGAGACAAAATAACACACAAGGAAAGGAAAGACAAGTAGAGAAGAGGAAAGAAGACTAGATGAGAGGAAGTGGAGGGAGAGACTAGAAGGAGGCAAGAGGAGAAAATAGGGAGTCAAGGAGGGGGAGGAGCAGAAAGGAGAGGAAGCCAGAGAGATACAAGACAAAACAAGACAAGGAGAGGAGATTAGACAAAAGGAAACAACAAAAGAAGAAAGGGGTGTAAAAGGGAGTAGATGAGGGGCAGAGATTAGGCAATGTGAGATGAGACAAGATGAGAACAGATGAGAGGGGAGGAAACAAAAGGAGAAGGGACAAGATAGGATGAGAGCAGAATAGACCCAGCCTATGTGTGAAAAAAATGGAATAGCCCTTGTTGCTGTGCTCACTTTCTCTCTTAGCATTGCTCCTCTTCCCTCCTGCCTGAGATTTTCATTAACCAACAGCCCTGTGATTTACAAGCAGAAGCCCAGCTGAAGGTGGGGGAGTGTAGCCTGTGTGCATATGCACTTCTGCAAACACACACACACGATTCCTGCGCTCAAATGCACACAGATGTGCTGCTTAAAAACATACCCTGAAACACAAACACATTATTAATAAACTTTATCAGATTTGCATCAGTTATGTTTGTAAAATAGCTCTTTTCACAGTGGGCAGCTGCAATTATGTTCACTTCTTTCTCTCTTTTTTTGCTGTTATGTGAACTAAAGATAAGATTTAATCGATAGTGCACAGATTTGATGAAGCAATCTGCTTCTGAGTGGCTCACTTCACACAAGTTTAAAGGTGAAGTGCGTCATTCTAGCAGAAATAATCAGAACTTCAAAAATAAAGACTTTGGAAAAAAAAATTGGCATCTTCCATTTTTCAGTTGGGTAGTCCCAGCCCAAAATTACTCTACCAGTTAAGCCACTGTTGTTATGTTCATCCAGTTGCAATTCTGTTTGGTGCTACTAGTGCCATAAATTACACACTTCACCTTTATGCTGCAATCATTTCGGTGAAAGAGCAAATTATGTACTTAGAATTGTGAAGCCCACCTTACCTGTTTCCAGCCAACATTAAACCTGTTTATTCACATTTGAACTGTACTTATTCAAAAACACAGAGTTGCTTTGACAAAATATAAACCTAGCAGAAAGTACTGCCTGATACAGCTGAGTAGGCCAAGCTGATTAGTTGGCTGACATTTAGACATTTGAGAGATTGCCCGTGTTCACTGGCATCTGCTGTATATCCAAAGTCAAAGAAGATTTAAGAGTGCACATTTCCTGTTTTGAAATATTTAAATGATAATTTAACTTCTACAATTATTTATACACTGCATTAAATTACATCTTATTTTACTATAATATAACTCATTAATATTATATGAGATGTATATTACTATAGAATTTTAAATAAAATGTGTATCGTTTTACAACTACACAGTCCAGTAATACAACTATTACTACCATTGAGACTAATAATACTATTTCTGAAGATAAAATGAGTAATTACAATTGAACATCATACATTTTAACATTTGTAACATTTAATAAGCTTAATATGTAAATGATCAAACTGCTGTTTTTGTTTATCATTCATTAACAATAACACAACATGATCAATCTTTTGAATTTTCATTTAAATAAACCTACAACAATCATCATATGAACACAGCATAATTAATATCACATTTAGCTTTGCCTTTATTTAGAAGAATGATTCAAAAGAATGATGTAGTCAGATTTGAATTACGACCCTGTTCATTTTTTCCCTTTGAAGCTTAATTAATGCATTAGTTTTCATGCATATTAAAATCACTACTTTAAAAACACTTTTAGAATATGTTTTATTTGTCCATATTTCACTTTCCATGTTTATAGCATTGACATGTAAAATATGGAGATACATATACTCAAAATAAAAAATACAACTGTGTGTGTGTGTGTGTGTGTGTGTGTGTACATTTGTGTATTTATTTATTTATTAGATAGATAGATAGATAGATAGATAGATAGATAGATAGATAGATAGATAGATAGATAGATAGATAGATAGATAGATAGATAGATTCGTATTTTCCTGGTATAATCATTTGGTCAGTTATTTTCTGAGTGAGTGAGAATGAGTAACTTATAGAGAGCAAAGAAAAATATACAATTTAGTGAAAGAGTGCTAGAGAAAAACAGACCACTTCCTGGAAGGACATTTAAAAGCATTAGCCCTGACACAAAACGTAGCTTCAGACTCATGGTCCAGTTTTTCAAAATGGTTTCCACCAGAGCGCAGCACTCCTACTAGACATATTTATCAAAAATGTTTCTGCTCTGAGGCATGTTGTGATTTTCGCAAAGCCAGCTCCACACTCTAACAAAAACAGCCGTTCAGGGGTGGAGCGTTTGAGTGACACAGACAGATACACCTGGGAGATTTTGTGTCTGCATCACCCCGCCAGCTCTGAGGAGACAAATCGAGTTAATTAGCTTCGGCTTTTTTCGAACCTTGCACCTGAAGTAGGTATTTGCCTTTGTTCTGCATAGTGCAGGCTATGAGTTTGCACAGGAAACAACACAAATAAGCCTCCCTGTTCCCTTAATCTTCCTCTGCTTGAAGCGTTTCTATTCCACCTGAGCTCAGAGGTCTGTATGTTCACTTGCAGCTGAGATGAAATAGCCGAAACCACGTTTGCGAGCAAACAAATTATTTGGGGAGGAAATGAGATCTGTTCCTCAATTACATATCCCACCCCCTTAAATAGGCCATCATTAGTAATTGCTTTCCTTTTAAGGCAGCAGCTTAGAGGTTTGGGCCAGCCCATTAGTCACATGATCTGAAACGGTTCTCCTCAATTTTGTTCTCATCACTGTTACGCTAAACTTTTACTTTTGTCTTTTCATTATTTTTGTTTGCTTGCTTGTGGAGAAGGTGAAATCCAATTGAACTGTTGGTAAACTTCCACCACTTACTCTACTTGCAGCCTTGTGAATTTCGGGAGATGTGCTTGAAACACTGGGCTTGATTTGTTCCAGAATTAGATAATGAAGGAGGACATGTTTTTTTTACATTGTGCAATTTTGTGTTCCTCCTTCAACTAAGTGGGGACAAGAGGTGATAATCACCAAATGAGAGTAGCACCATCTCATTTTCTCTTTTTCTCTCTCTTTCTCACAAGCACGCACATGTATGCACACACACACACACACCCTATGGTTCTCTTTACTTTCTCTATTTCAAGTGTTCTATCTGTTTCTAGCAGAAAATCAGTGAGAAGCCATGTGCCAGCAACCTTTACTGCAGCCATCAGTTCACAGCTGAACTCACTTCAGCAGCCACCCATGATCCCGCTTTCATTTCTCCCTCTATCTGATAGGCTACACTCCACCGCAGCCAGTTCATATAATTAACCTGTCAGCAGGATCAACCTGGGTTAGACTTTGCTGTCCAATCTCATATTGAAGCTAAACATTCTCACAGCTTCATCCAAGCAGAGAAAGACACTTTAATTTCAAAGACCATCCCTGACCTCCTCTTCTCTTCGCTCTGCAGGCCCATGCAGAAAATAAGTCCATTTGTCAATAATTCAATAATCTATTAGTATTGGTCACTCTTTATCTTCTTTGGAACTCTGGACATACTGTTTTTACAGTAAAAACTGTAATATTGTGAAATATGAATACAATTTTAAAACATTTCTGTGATGGCAAAGAAAAAATAATCATTATACCAGTCTTCAGTGTCACATGATCCTTCAGAAATCATTCTAACATGCTGGTTTGGTGCTCAAGAAGCATTTCTTATTATTAATGTTGAAAACAGTTTTGCTTCTTAACATTTTTGTGAAAGCATGAAACCATGATACCTTTTAGGATTCTTTTGTGAATTGGAAGTTCAAAAGAACAGTGCTTGTTTTCATATTTAAAAATCTTTTGTAACATTATAAATGTCTATACTGTCACCTTTGTATCAACAAGCATATAGCATAGTACCAGCACTTCTGTATGATACTTCTTACATGTAAATCCCATTACATTATAATCCCTTTACAGGGACTGATCTCATAAAAACATTTTTTATTAAATTTTATATGTAATTTCCATTACAGTACTCTCAGGGTTTGTACATTGAAAATCTAAATTAAACACATGATAACAAATATTTCATCAAAATGAATATTTTAGCAAACTCTATTGCACTGCCTTTCTCTGTTAGAATCCAACGTGCACACTAGCTCCCTTCATGAAGTTTGTGAAGTGTAACTGTGACATGCTGTCTGGGTGAGCCTTAATGCAGAAATAGAAATAATCGTGTGACTGTATAACTGTTACACTTTGCTGGTGTGCGATGTGGAGACACACGCGGAGGAAACAGCTGGTTGAACTTAAACTTTTTTTATTCGGAAAACGTAAACAGAAACACTTGAACTCAGAACATAAACAGCACTATTTAGTTCAAAAACCTGGGAAACTCGGAGACACGGAAAGAGCATCCACAGACTACGAAACGTCCACTAAACAGTGCCAAAACTAAGAAACAGACTTGGAACTGGTTACTACAATCGACCAAGACAAGGGAGAACATGAGGGTTTAAATAGGCAGGATAACGGGTAGCACCTGAACTACTAACAAGGGGAGTGGCTGACGTGAAGGACGAAAACACAGAAGGATCACACAGGCGGAAAGTGACAAAATTATCTCAGCTTTTGTCATGTAATTTTCCTACAACATGATTAGCCATTATTCAAATGTGGTTATTCCACATAAATACATCACTTCAGTCTTATTGTGAATTAAAACTAAAATACATTTGTGTTCATTAAAATAATGCTGAAAACAATATATAAATATTAGATGAAAACCTTACATTAAAAAAAAAATGAAATGTTGTGTTGGCACCTAAATTAAATAAAATAAGTATTAAATTGATAAAACAAAAATACAATGAAAATGGACATAAAAAAGGACAAAACAGAATTCAAAATATTAATAATAGTATATTACACTAAAATAACACTTATGGGTCACTTATGCCATCAATGCAAATAGCTGTTTTTTCTAAAAATGTTTAGCAACCTCCTTCACTGGACCAGTGCAAGATTGCAGGCAAACTCAAATTGCAATATGGGATGAGTTTGTAATGGGAACAGTGTGCTGTGCTGTGAAGCATACACCATGCACCTATGTGAGCGAGAGGATGGCATTACTTAAGAACGGAGAGCAAAAAGAGTGACAGGCGTCAGGGGACATGGTACGGCCCCGACGTGTACAGGACAGCCAACAGAGGTGGGAAATTAGCAAGTGAAAACAGATCCAATGAGGCGTGAAGGAGCCTCTTCTCTCATTCGTTGGCAGTAAATGAAGCTCTTCTTCAGCCAAACTTCAGTCACAAGGCTCCGGGGCCCAGGAGAACGAATGAATGAGACACCCGACAGGCAGACATGGGAAAAATAGGAATGAGCCTCTGTAGGGACAAAGCACAAATGTGTTTGTTTGGCAACCATGTTAGCACTGATGGTGGATAGTTATGAGAAGATGTCCCCGTTGATTCTTCAGTGGGGACAGCTAATGTACATGAGGGTTTTTTATGTAATAGCACTCACGGGGGAGATGCAACTTAACTGCGGCTGTAAACACGGGTGGAGTGAATGAGCATAAATGCGCAGACAAATGTGCAATCAAAACAAATCTCTAAAGAAGGAAAATGCATGTCTATGCACATAGCCATATGCACTTTCTGCCACACATTCCGCTTATTTATTGCCACTGATTGGCTATTACATTTTGCAGTCACGATTATGAGTCTGATGGCAAGGAAGCTCTAAACACAAACAATGCAAAGCTGGAAGCAATTTAAATCTTCTATATAACCATCATCATCATCATCGCAGCTATGATTGCTATAACCTTTAGGGGCATATGGGGGGAGAAGCATGATACTTGTTTTAATTACATCCACAGGGAGTTTGGTTAACCGCTCTAACTATTGTTGCTTTCTGTACAAATTTTTTACTTCCACCTCCAGACACAAGAAATCGGCACCTCTTAATCTTTCATTTTTCTCTTTGGACCGTCTCCTTTTATCCTTCACTTCTCTCCTGTTCACACAGACAGAAAATCACACATACACACAAAAACTACATTAGCACATTCTCTTTGCTTGAATATTTGAGGAATACATCTCTGTCTAGTGCCTATCCGTCATTTCCAGCAGGCCGTCAGTCTGGCAGGTCGATGACAAATGGAAGACACGATGATAGGCTGGTAGTTCATGCCATATGACATGTGCATGTGTGCACATTGCTTGTGTGAGCAATAACTCTGTTATCACTCAATCTCTTCTAGCCTAAAGGAGACTAAATGAATCAATGTTTGTAAAAAAAAAAGTCGAGTATTTTGGTGGACGAGTAAAGAACTGAATAGACATTACAAAACATGACTTTAGAAAAGTATAGTAATAGAGTATGTTCAGATTCTAGGGTTAAATGTGGGTTTATGGTTAAGGTTAAGGGACCTACCTACATTATCATTAGCCTATTTCTCTCTGAATGTTATGAAATGCCTTCCATGACCAAAAGAGGTTGATCCTGCAGATGTTCTACTTTGGCAAATCACATCATGACACTTTTCTGACCCGGCTCAAAAAAAACAAAACAAAAAATAGAACAAAAACAACCATAAGCCTTGTCTAGTAGAAGTCTTTTACAGTCAGACACCTCAACGTTGACTATTATTGACAGTCAAAGTGCTTTTTAAAAGTGCCAAAGCACAGATGTCAAAATTTGTACTCAGATATAGTAATGTCTGTAGTGTTGCTCCTAAAAGCTTCTCAAACTAAGCAGTTTAATTACTTAATGAACACAATTGACAACTCAGAACTCTATTCTTATTATCTCAATATTTACAAATGGCACTAGGCAAGAGACACAATTATGCATACTTAAGTAAATGTGCTATGACAAACTTTAACTACGTCTCCCTCCAAGCACTCTGTGTTTGATGGTGTTTTCAATTCAATATGCTGTCATTTGTTGCAAAGTTCCAACTATTTAAGATCTTGTCCTATTTAAGACTTTTCTTATGCAAATACTGGTCAAATACGGATGGATGGACGGATGGATAGATAGATAGATAGATAGATAGATAGATAGATAGATAGATAGATAGATAGATAGATAGATAGATAGATAGATAGATAGATAGATAGATAGATAGATAGATAGATAGATAGATAGATAGATAGATAGATAGATAGATAGATAGATAGATAGATAGATAGATAGATCGGATAGGGAATGCACCGGCTTCGTGTGGACGTGGCCTTAGACTGTGCTCTCACTACAGACTGCCACCAATAATGTGAGAACGGGAATGATGTGTCAACCAAACTGACACAGGCTTGCCTCTAGTCATTGCGGTCCTACTCTGAACCATAACAAATCAGGCAGCTGTAACATGTCCCCAGTCAGAAACACCTTTAGGGGCCAGAGCAGACAGGTTCGTGACCAATGCACACGTGGGACGTGCATGACATGTGCAGACTGACCAGTGTCATTGTTTGAGTTCACTGAATCAAAGACTGAGTCGAAGATCAAAGACACACAGTCTCCTCAGCAGTGACATACTGTCTGTGCCAACTGGAGAACCCCCTATGGACAGGTCCCAGATGAACAGGAACACACTGCTTGAGCCACAGGATAAAACTGCTTACTACACTGGATTACTTTGCATCCCAAAGGTACGGATTTGAGACTTTCTATGAGGACATACCAAATCCTCACCAGACTTTCATCATGTCACAAAGCTCAAATCATTTTAAACTAGTTTCTTGAAGATGACAGTGAGTTCACTATACTCAAATGGCCTGCACAGTCATCAGATCTCAATCAAATAGGGCCTCTTTGCAATGTATTGGAATAGGAGATTCAAATCATGGATGTACAGCCGACAAATCTCCAGCAATTACATGATGCCATAATGTCCATATGTTCCAAAATTTGTTCCAAAAAGGTTTCCAGCAACTTCTTGAATCTATGTCACAAACAATGAAGGCAGTTATGAAGGTAAAAGGGACTCTAATCAAGTAGTAGCAAGGTGTACAAAATAAAGTGGTCATTGAGTTCATGTAGGATTTATTTATCACTTCCAACTGCTGTTTGGCTATTATTTTTAATTGTCACTACAAGTAGCAGCCAAACAATATGTGTAAATTTAATCTATCACAAAAATGTGGTTGAGTTGTTTATTTTCTAATTATTCAGTCCTCCACCAGCTTGACCCATTCAGGCCTGTTCACAGACCAAGCAGGAGGGTATTATCTCATTGACAGGGTAATCAGCTAATCATAACTACATGGTGTCACAGCTTTCTCTCACATCAGTTTTCAACTCTATTTATATTTTCCTCTCACTTGAAAAAAAGAGGCAAAAATAGGCCTCCTTCTGACTTTTGCTTTAGAGAGAACTAATTAGTTTAGACACTATTTTATTTTTGTTCTGAATTTTTCTCATTTAAATTTTGATGAGCCACTGTCTCCCTTTCCTTCTGACAAATATAGTGACAATTTTCTAGACTCTCTCACAACTGCACATTTTATGTGATCCCTATCTGTCAGGGAAACCACAACAGATCACATGAAAACTTCATTATTTAAAAAATTAACATGCAGCATAATCATTGATTATTTTTAACTACAGTTACCCAGTGAGATTCTTGGGTGCGTACATTGAGATATGGATTTTAAATGGTCCAATGCACAGAAAAACATCTTGTTCATTGCATATCTGTGACTTGGTATCATCCACTTAAAATAATCCCAATCATAATTGTATCACTGACAGGAATTATGTATCTCCTCTCCTCATGGGTAAGGAAAATAAGTATTTTCTCATGACATTTGACATTAGCAGTTCTGGTAATAAATAATCACACAGAGCTGTCAAATGTTTTTTAGCATGTCTACCTGATTTCACTGAAAAAGTCTGATCACAGCAAGCGTTCAATCAACAGCACGTCTCAATCATAAGGCATCTACTTAAGGGTCTACGGTGATGTTGATCTGATGCTTTTGTTTGTATATATTTTGGGCGAAAACTGGTATTCAGGGGCCAGCTATGAGCATGTTCGGGTCTTTTGCAACACCGCTGTAAACTGTGATTATAGCCTCTGGCTAAACACCAATCAAGCCAAGTGCTTCCAAACTGCTACCATGAACTATCTCAGCCAATCAGTTCGGAGCTGCTGTTTGGTATGGAGATGCATCAGAGGGAGAAACTGCACTTACTGCAAGGGTTGCTATTTTGGGTTTCTAAGGAAAAATAATCCAAAAAGGAAAGGAAAAAAACAGATTAAATTTCATTGTGTGCGGAGAAGACTGAAGATGAATGAGTCAGAGGAGAGGAAAGCGTGAGAGAGAGTGAGGAAGATGAAAGACAGAAATAGAGAGATAAGGGAGGAATCAAAGACTGAGTGAGAGGGAGAGATAAGGGGGAGAGACAGAGAGAATGGCTCACATTCACTGAATCTCTCGCCAGACCTTTGGGTGAAAAATTACAACCAGTCACTGCAGGGCATGAGTGACTTCCTAACCACTTTAATAAACTGAGGAGAATGTGATTGCACAGTTAGATAGTCTGTCAGTGTGTTAATGAGAAACGAGCTTTTATCAGAGTCAGCTACTTCAGAACCACCTGGACACATTAGTGTGAAAACCCATAATCACCCATCTACAATCTCTTTAATAAAAGAACAAACAGCCTTCCCAGCAACCCTTGCACTTTACCATCAAACAGACACAGAGAAACTATAGCAGTGCATATCGACTTATATTTCTGAAAGTAATTCCAAAAATTGAATAGTGGCTACATTGTTTGCTATATTTATTTTTTAATATTGATGATATCTGATTTTGTTTTGTTCTGTTAATATATAAATTATTAAACTATTTTCATTTTAAATGCATCGTTTTATATACATCAATACACTGCACACTGTACCTACTGTACATCCATCCATCAATGCATTCATCCATCCACTCACCCATCAATCCTATATATAATAATAAAAGATAAATAGATAAATAGAAATAAATTATATAAATATACACTCACCTAAAGGATTATTAGGAACACCTGTTCAATTTCTCATGAATTCAATTATGTAATCAACCAATCACATGGGAGTTGTTTCAATGCATTTAGGGGTTGGTCCTGGTCAAGACAATCTCTTGAACTCCAAACTGAATGTCAGAATGGGAAAGAAAGGTGATTTAAGCAATTTTGAGCGTGGCATGGTTGTTGGTGTCAGACGGGCCGGTCTGAGTATTTCACAATCTGCTCAGTGACTGGGATTTTCACGCACAACCATTTCTAGGGTTTACAAAGAATGGTGTGAAAAGGTAAAAACATCCAGTATCCAGCAGTCCTGTGGGCGAAAATGCCTTGTTGATGCTAGAGGTCAGAGGAGAATGGGCCGACTGATTCAAGCTGATAGAAGAGCAACTTTGACTGAATAACCACTCGTTACAACCGAGGTATGCAGCAAAGCATTTGTGAAACCACAACACGCACAACCTTGAGGCCGATGGGCTACAACAGCAGAAGACCCCACCAGGTACCACTCATCTCCACTACAAATAGGAAAAAGAGGCATCAATTTGCACAAGCTCACCAAAATTGGACAGTTGAAGACTGGAAAAATGTTGGTCTGATGAGTCTCAATTTCTGTTGAGACATTCAGATGGTAGAGTCAGAATTTGGCGTAAACAGAATGAGACCATAGATCCATCATGCCTTGTTACCACTGTGCAGGCTAGTGGTGGTGGTGTAATGGTGTGGGGGATGTTTTCTTGGCCATCGTTGTCATTTAAATGCCACGGCCTACCTGAACATTGTTTCTGACCATGTCCATCCTTTCCATCTGATGGCTACTTATGTCACAAAGCTTGAATTACTTCAGATTGGTTTCTTGAACATGACAACGAAATCACTGTACTAAAATGGCCACCACAGATCTCAACCCAATAGGGCATCTTTGGGATGTGGTGGAACAGGAGCTTCATGCCCTGGATGTGCATCCCACAAATCTCCATCAACTGCAAGATGCTATCCTATCAATATGGACCAACATTTCTAAAGAATGCTTTCAGCACCTTGTTGAATCAATACCACGTAGAATTAAAGCAGTTCTGAAGGCAAAAGGGGGTCAAACACAGTATTAGTATGGTGTTCCTATTAATCCTTTAGGTGAGTGTATATGACGATATGATTAAAAAAATCTATCTATCTAGATGGATATAATATAAAAATAAATAAATATTAGGCCTGTTAACAGATGAAAATAATTAAGAAAACAAAACACGTGTTGGGTTTTTAGCAGAACATGTATATATAAAGACTCCATACAGAGGTGGATTTCTGCAGCAATGCTCTTTACGCATCCTGCTCACACGTCTCCATAGCAAAACAACAGTCTTTGCTATTTTTGCCTCATCAGATGACTCAGCCAATCAAGCCAACTAAAATGTTAAGAAATGTACAATTTCTCAAACTGCTAGAGTTTGAGAGAAAGCTACTTGTTAACTTTTTCACCCACATTATTGATTGTTTTTAAGTTTAAAAGTGAGTCATTATAGTAATGTTAATTTTAATAATATTAATGATGCCAAATACAAGTTCAGAAGGAGCACATATGTCACTTAAAGGACAAAATTGTGCGTCACAGGTGGGTGTATCAAAAAGAAAGAAAAAAAGAAAAAGAGTCATCGCTGCTTTCAGACAGAATGAAGGACAGATTTGATGGAACGGCACCCGAAGCTTATTTTTGGATTCGCTCTTTGGGGTGACCCTTGCCTAGTCCTTCTGAAGAGTCAGTGCTAGAATAGGTTTCGAGAACATTATTCTGACAACAGGGGAATGAGGCAATCTATGTAAAGCACAGTCAGGGCCTCCCTAAATCTGCTCAGAGGTAGCACAAAATCCCGCTGAGACTAAAGAATGGAGCACAAAGCATGGCGTTAAATCACCATGTCATTCCCTGCACATGCTTGTTTGATTGGTGCACTCGCTTGAATATAAACAGCTACAGAAAATGTCTGGCCACATTGTGTTCATTTTCAGAGCTCACACATGCTTTTGTTTGCCATCTTTTTGTCTATTTTTCAGAAACCTCCTTTTTGTGCATTTCCTTTGAGCTCAATTCTCATGGAGGGTTCAATTGAACTCCAAAGACCATTGAGTGAACACCTATTAACCAGTTGTTGTCAACCAGGCGATTACTCTGTCTCAGCAAACATCCAGGGGGGCCCCAGTAAGTATGAACCCCCAAAAAGGAAGGAAGGAATAATAATAATTCAATACTTTTGCGTTCTCTCTTGTAAATGTTTATGTTCGCCGATAAACTTTGCATTCACTCACAAACCTTTTGAGTTCTTTGTGAGCAATTTATTTGTATGCATTTGGCTGGCGCTTTTATCCAAAGCGACTTACATTGTATTCAAGAAACACATTGAATCAGTTCTCGCTTTCCCTGGGATCGAACCCATGACCTTGGTGTTTCAAGCAAACAGAGCTTCTCAGGGAAACACAAAGGTTCTTGCGAGTTAATACAAAGAGAACATAAAGTATCTCAGGGGAACGCAAAACGTTTGTGAGAGAACGAAACAACTCCCATCTCATTTAGGGCAGGGGTGCAAAACTTAATTCCTGGAGACCCACAGTCGGGCTCTGTAAGTTAGTCTTAAAATTATTAATATAATTATTGAAAGATTAGATATATTAACAATAATAATTGAAAATGGTAAAACACACAAACAAGTAAAGAATTATATTGCTATTATATTGCTAGAATGCTATATTTTATTACAAAAAAGTACCAGAGGTCCTTTTGATATCAGCATATCAAGGGAGGGCTTTATGTCGGCATATTATCTTGGACAAAGGGGGGCCTTGGAGTCAAAAAGGTTGAGAACCACTGCTATAGACATATGAAACCAAATCTGCAAGGACACACCATTTTTACCTGTCTGATCATAGAGACCTGACTGAAACTCACTCTATTATTCACGTGCAGAAAGGTCTCTCGTCCCCATTTTACAAGGACTCTCGTACCCATTTGAGTTAAGTGATCCGTGTTCTGAGGTTGAGATACAATGTTTGGGCAGGAAGTCGGTGGTGGGTTAAAGGCCTGTGGGCAGCATGGAAGCGACAGACAAGCAGGAGGTGGGGGGAGGAGGTTGAAGGCTAGAAATGAATGTGAAAATGAATCCCACCAGTCTGCCAGAGCCAGAGTTGGAAGGTGGGAGCCTCTTAATCCATTTCCCGTGCCACCTCTGCCTGCCCTTGTGCTCTCTACACTGAATTTCAAAATGGAAGGTGGCAGACCATGAGCATGAGCGAACTGCGGAGGAGGCTAATCACCCAGAACTTCCCAGCTCCGACTCGTGTGTATCCCTTTGGACCAGGAACAGACCCAGGCCTCCAACAGGATATTTATTTATATATATAAATATACGCTCACTCTGCAGATGCAAAGCAGCGGGTGGCTGATGACTTATAGGCAGATCTGGCAGCCTGGCTCCTTTTCTCCAATGTGCAGAGTTACTCATGTGAAACTCAGGCTCAATCAGGAAAGTATGCTGAATACAGAAACAATCATCATTAATCACCACTCTGCCGGCTCAGGGTGAGTTTCCAATTAGCATTTGGGCACTGGTTTCCCTTCCACCAATATCCCAGCATGCCTTGTTTGTCTTCTCCCTTACACATCTATCTAGCTTCGGGCTTTGAGCAGTTGCAGAAGTGGCTACGTGTTTATTTTACGTTGACAGCCGGTGGCAAAGTATGAATGCCAGGCGCATGGTCCTCCAGGACCCATGACACAACTTCAAACTCATTTGGCTTCCAATGGCGAAATTAATGAAGCAAGTTATCAATGTGACAATCAAGCAAACGCAAAGGAAAACACAATGCTGGCTTTGTGAGTTTTTAAGTATCTAATAAAAAGCACTGTCGATGCACCATGAAACAATATATCGTTACTTATAATAACCCATAAACATTCATTGCTTTCTTATTCATTCAGAATAAACCGCAATTGAGCAGAACGGTTTATGAAGATTGGCGTGTGATGGTATTCTGCAGCTCTGACTGTGGTGGAGGCAAGAATGACAAGAGGCTTGTCGAGCTGAATGCAGGCACAGCATCTCTGTTTGGTTCTGAATGACATAATGTACTGCATTGTGCCCAATCTAGAGTTCTGGATGGAGAAACCCTTTGTCCGGTCATATCCGAGTGTGAGCAGACACAATGTCTATTCAGACCCCAGGCCTCTGCTGGGCTTTCTACTCTGTCTTTCTTTATCTTCTCTAGTGTAAACTTGCAAGAACGGAATGGTGGGTACAGTCACTTCAATTTACTTCAGATAAAGCCTAAGCCTAAGCCTAATCTCGCTAACAGGGATGAGTGTTTCAGTTGACCCTATCATTTTGAGGGGATCTCTTTGCAAAAGCGGCATCTAGAGGCTATGTGATGGAAACCAGCAACAAATGTGCCAATCTCCCTATCACCTCACCTCAGTGTTAGCTTAGCATATGAAACAGCACTACGTAATCTCTGTGATTACAGTGTTGAATCATGGCATATGATCATCCAATACGTTTAAGCAAGCCAGCACTTGAGACTAACAAGATAATGGTACCTAAACCATTCCATCATGGTTAAATTATGAAGATTCTCGAGGAGTAGATGGAAAGAAGCTGTTGCCATGGAGAGCAACTTCGTGATACTGAATGCTGGTTTCAAGTATTTTCTGGCTGAGACAACGGGTAGCCAGAAATAAAGATTTTGATACAAAGTCACTGAAGGACATAAAACATCTTATCTACCCAAAATAGGATGCTTTATGACATGATTTATACAATGATGGAAGGGAAATTCACTGTTGACGATGCAGCAACCGTGACATGTTGTGAATAATAAAGATGGCTTTATGCTTTGCTTTCAATCTCTTTCTGTGAAAATAGGACAGAGTAAGTATTGTGTCAGCAAGAACCGACAAGTTCAGAGGGTTTCAAACACGGGGTCTGCAAAAAGGAAACAAAAATGTAAATTTTGAAAAATGGTGTGAAAACATTACATGTACTGAATTTCAGATTACTGTTTCATTCTGCTTCTGATTGGACAACATGAGTTTATGAAATCCATAGTTTTGTATTTAAAAAGCCTTGTAGGGATATTAGTATTCCATCCCTAAACACAACATATGCTTATTACCAACATTGATGGTTACTTAAACTGGGAATATCTTAGGGCCTAATAAAGATGTCTCAGTAAATAAACAGTGTTAGTTTATAATGAGGAATACGCAGTGTGATTTTCATAGAGAGTGCCGACGGCTTACACTTAGGGATACGTGTACACTGGGCCGTCTGACCACTGTCAGCACCTCTCCTTGTGATCAAACGAGAATCAGAGAGCATAGTCTGACGCAATCCTCTGAGCACACACGTCACTCAACACATGTAAACACATACATTGTCAACACTGCCAAAATCAACTACCATGAGTACATAGAGAGGGTTTCCAAAAACATTTCAGTCATAAAGGTTATGGTATGGTTACAATTAACACAACATATGTTTTAAACATAATATGTATGATCTCATTGCAGACATATTATGAAATTAGTACATCCCGTTTGGATGTTTAAGGAACCTCATTAACACATTTTTACTTTAATCTATTACAGTGTTACCAACAACATAAATCAATATAAGTAAAATAAGGATTTCTGCAGTGTTGTCTTTGTATATTTCTATATAATAATTATGCACTCTGACTTGAAATTATGTCTCACCTTAAGCCTTAAGTTTGAAAAAACTTTTAAATTGTATGACTCTTGTGTCCTTAAAAAAAAATAATTACTTAACAGACCCATGTCATGACATTTCTTTGGGACATGAAGGTAAACCATAGCTGAACTTCTACAGAGATAAATGGAAGCATACAACTTTTGCATTTCCATTTACTCCAACAGTGAAAGAACAAGAAAAGCAGTCACTTCCTCAGAAACTGTGTTCAAAACCCCCTTTATGTAATTTAATGCCAGGGTAATACATCACAAAAATATTAATATAAATAGTCTGTTTGCAAGCTTTGCATGTTTCTATGAATGAAAAATATTGCAAATATTATCAATCAAACACTGTAAAATGGCCTGGTTGTATTTTGTTGTTTTCACAACGTTTTTGAAAGAACCTTTGAAATAATTATTATTTTGAAATATTATTATTTTGAGATTATTACCATAACCATTGTAGTTCAGTGTAATAAAATACACTGTACTGACACACCAACTTAGTGACATACCAATTTAGTGTTGTCAATATGTTTCCATGACATTTTAGTTTGTAAAAAGAATGTTTCTAATTTTTTTTTTATAAAAACTGTTTTTACTTATGTTGTCTTAAACTAACCTCACCCATAATACAATATTGTGAAATGTTACTGGTATCAATCCATCCACCCATTCATGGAGCTGTGCGCCCATAGCTCTCCAGTGCCAAACACAGAGCATAAAAAAGTTCCTGTGTCAAGGATCATGAAACACTCATTTGTATCCGGTATCACTCACATTTTCATGTATATTCACTGCCAGTAAAATCATCTCTCTGAGTGAAGTGGGCTGTTTAAACTTCACTTGTATCCGCTCACCTAAGAGACTCTTGACACAAATGTCATTTTGAGATTGCTTGTTGTTTTTTGCAACTACTTATTTAGGCGCCTTTGTTGTTTGGCCCAGACAAACCACTGAGGCCTACAACTAATGCTAATACATTGTACGCTTGGATATGTGTCCGCCAGCACAGCCGAGGCACTTGACAAATAAAGAAACTCTCAGACAGAGATGTCAGGTAATCTTTAACCTCCAGCAATGAGAGAAAAACATAAAACACGTCACCATTATATTTCCCATTATGTTTAGGTTGAACCTGCTGCATACAAATCAATTTATTTCATGTCTTTCAGAGCTCATTGACTCAGTAGACAAGCCATGAAAGAGCTCCTGGGAGAATATTAACTGTCTGGGAAATATAGTAGCATTGTTTAGTTCTACTTTACATTCAGTATACAGAGTGTAAACATTTAAAGGGGACAATATCTACATGCAATATTGACATCCATATGCAGCAGATGAATGTGTTTATGAAGACAAGCCTTTGAGGATTTCTTTTTGGAAAAATGTGACATTTTCCCTACTTCATTAAAATGTATGGCACCTTTTCACCACTAGGTCCCAATACACAGTATTCTAAAACCCATGTAAACCAAATGTAACTAGTTTTATTTTGTGTTTTAATGGCAGGGTAATATAACACAAAGGCGAATCCACTACTGTCAAAATGGGTTTTCAATTAAACTTGTTTTTAGTTGTATTTATTTGTGCTACCTGACTACAGAAAATGTAGAAAAATGTTGTTTTCCCTTTTGCCAAATAGATAGGAAAAAGTCTCAGGTTATGTATGTAACCAAAGTTCCCTGAGAGGGAATGAAACAAATGAAATGAAAGAAACCGAAAGCCGCAGCTTGAAGAGAGTATGAAGCAAGCCTGGAGAGGCAAAGAACTGAGGCAAAAAGACGCAGTATCTCGTTCCGTAGCCACGGGGGGACCTGGGTGGGCCTGGGCCCCCTCATTTACATGTCCGGCCCTTTATTAGGATTACCGTCCCTGGTCTCAGCAACCATATTTATGTTTAGCTGCAGACAGCGCGATTCACAACCTCGACCACAACCATGAGCTCCTCATATGCTGGGGAGGAAGATGGCGAAATTTCCTCTCCAGCCTGGGCACTAACACATCCAACTCCTCAGAGCTGGATCATTTCAGTGCCAGTGCCTCTGCATGGTTTGAAGTAACCGCCATAGAGCGTGCTTCCGGATCTAGGCATTGGAACTCAGATCTGCCAGGTAAGGGCTGAGATAGGGCCAAATCCAATTGTTTTTATTAATATTATGCGAACTCCGGGACATAGATCGCTGCTGAGCCTCGGCGTCCTGCCAGAGAAAAGCACTGACTGTGTGTGCTCCGCTCCAAGCAAGAGGGTTAAACATAAGACGTGTGTAACCCTGCCCCACATGTAGCGAGTGCAGAGGAAACACACACTCTAAACTTGTTGGTTCACCATAGAATATCATATAAAAGGTGTGGAAGTCCCTTGTCTTTTTAAGATAGCTAGGGAAAGAAATACTTTTTTGTTTCACAAACACAGATCAACCAGCTTCACACAAATACAACCGACACAGAGCTTTACTGAAGATGCTTAAAGCTTCCGCTTCCAGTTTCCGGCACCCTTTTAAGATCCTGGATCATGATGTCACTGACCCACGACGATCATTCACACAATCATTCGATCGATTTCACAGTGCTTCATGAGACTACATGCCAAGGAACTCCCCCTAGCATTTTGACGCAGCGCGAGTTCTCTTGAAAAAAAACTTCAACAGTCATAATCCGCTGGGCATGTTGCCATTCAAGGCTACTCCCAATCTAGTCCTTAATAGGAGTAGCTTGTATAGGAAATAATTCATAGCAAACCTTTAGTCACCATGGTGTTGACATCTTCCTGGATGCAAGAATTCAAATAATAAAGGTTTAGCAGGAATGACTTATTTCACTTTCCAGTGTAGGACCAAGAACATTATATGTAGTGACTAAAGGCTCCAAAAAACTGTAAAGATAGAGAGAACACCACTACACAAAAACTTTTGCTATAGTATTTTTACCATAATGCTCATTAAAGAGTAGACAAAGTACAATAAAATTGCAATTGCAACTGCAACACTAAAAACAATATTTTTGTTAACAACCCTCTTTAGATCCAACTATCTGTGGATGGGGATACAAAAAGGCAGAGCCCTGGAGCTGTCAAAACTCCATTGGATTATGCAGAAATTTGAATTTCTCTGTTCAGGTAACAGAGAGAAAGAGAAAGCATTTGTATCCATTTACACATACTACCAACACTGTAACAAAACAAAGTGGACTGAAAATCGCCCAACATTAAGTACTTACTTACCATGTAAGTAAACATTCTTGGTTCCATAACAGCTATATATTTGTGATGAAGATGTACACTTTCCTGGTCCCTGTCCTCAAAAGTGGTGCTCTTTTCTGCATGAGTGATTGGAGGAAGTCTGCCTCTATCTTTGGCTGAAAGATACCACAAACTGACGGGGAAATCGATGGCCAATCGCAGAAATGTTCCACAGAGAAAAAAAGGATCACAGATTCAAGCATGACTACTGATACATACTGCTCTGCATTTCAATGTGCCATTTAGAGTCCAGTGACACCGTGACTGACAGAACCCAGATGACCTTCAACCTGCCAGAGAGCGCATCAAAGAAAGGACGGAAATACAACCCTTAACCTTCCATTATTTTCAGTGGACGTTTATCTCAGGAGCAGTTGTAAATTTTGCAACATCTCACCTTGCACTAAGAAAAAACAGTTATTCCTGGAAAACGGGAAGGAAAGAGGAGATTTAGACACACTGACAGACTAAAGAGATTTTTTTGTGGCTCTGTAAACTAAAAACAGCATGCATAAACCGCAGCAGGGTTTGCTTGAAAAAGGAAACGAAAGAGTTTCTTTCAACTTGTGCACAAACGCACACACTCGTGTACTGACACAAACAAACATGCTAGCTTATAGGGGATGCTTTGTCTCCAACTGCACCAATAATCTCATCAAGCACACTTTCTCTCTGCATTTCTGTTCTTTCTGTCTCTTCCTCCCCCCTTCCCCCAAATAAACACATCACATTGACAAACCCCAGTTTGTGAGCTACTTCCTGAATTCATTACAGAGCCATTCGGAAAAAGGCCAAGCAATGTTGTTGCAGAACCTATGCAAGGGATGAGGCCTTCTGCCACATTCTGACTTAACAAGAGAATAATTAGACAAGTAATGTTGGATGAACTTGTCTGCCAAACCAGTGAACCATGGGAAAACCAAACCAGCCAGCTTACATAATAGAGCATTTTGTCCTTGGTCTCCAAGGTGTATAATTTCACATGCAATACATTAGTTGTAAATGACTGCAAGTCGGTTCAAGTCTATATAATAGAGCAATGATCACAGATTCATGCAACTCGTGGCAAACTGGGTTTGCTAGAGTTTTGACTAAAAGACTGCTGGAAGAAACTGGTATTCTTTTTAACAAGTATGCAGGCTCATCGAAATTTGCCTATTATAATACTTGAAGGTACACTGGGTCTTATTCACTAATGAGCAAGATTTTTTTCTCTTGAACTACAGACACTTTTGGCCTTGTAGACTTTTCAAAAATATACTTTTCACACTCTCACTAGTAATTTGACAACCGAGAATGTCCAACAGTGGACATGCACCACAATGTAATGAAAATTTCCACCAATGCCACACATTTAAATTTAAGCATTTTGTTTCATTAACCCTTTCGCACGTAAGTTCTAAATATTCTCTCTGACCCCCCAACGTGAGTTTTTTTAGGCAACCGTTATTTTAGAATCTTTACCTTACTGTTTCCATGGTGACGCGTCATGCTTGTCACGTTGACACACCGCAGCCTCAAAAGCGTTATATGACATGTGCATCACATTTATTTGTGACTTTTTACAAGTGTATGTCTTATTTTTCAAAATATTCACACACTTGTTAACTATGTTATCAATTACCTGATATTTCGATTCTCAAATATGAAATGTGAAGTGAATGTGTTTTGTCGTCTAAAAACTTTTATAATGATCATGTTAGCTGATCTATGATGCGAGAAGGGCGCCGTCATGTTTGTTTGCGACGCAGTTCGGAGAATCTGATCGGTCTGATTTCTAACGCAAATTCAGTCACTTCTCTCTAAAAACATGACAGTAAGTGACCGGTGAAGTGAGAGAAGAACACAGTGAAATTAATAGTTACCTATGCAATGTGTATCTGATTTATCCGATCAATTTATAATTGAACGATTGCTGTTTCTACTTTTATGGACGTCAGTGTGTATTTTTCATACTATAGATGTATTGTTTTGAGTTATGAGTATTTAGATGTCTGAAACCGAAAATAAACCTTATGTGGTTGAAAACACTGAGTAGTTGTGATTGCATCCATCTCTGGATTGGTGCCAGATGACGCGCGAAAACACATTTGAATTTAGCAGTTGATGACGTGAAGTAAAAACGTTCTAATCACACCGGTGTGATCGTACGTGCGAAAGGGTAAAATGTTTTTAAACAAAATGGTTAAATCCTTAAGGTAATTTCAATTTACCTTCTAAAGGTAAATTATGTATCCTAAATGCACACAATTTAACAATATATTTTAAAGTTTCTGTTACAAGAAAACAAAAGAATAAAAATACATGAAATGTTTTCAAGACTACCTAGTTTTTCTTAGAAACATCAACCTCAGACATAAATGTGCCTAAAACTGACCACTTATGTGAGCCAGATTCACAACTGGTGTTACGATTTCCTCGTGTTAATTAGAATAATTCACATGCCCAAATGCTCATATAAGACCTTTCTCCACAACCCAACCCATGCAACAATCATTATTCACTGCAAACAATTACTTTCTCCTTCTAAAAACACAGTCACACCACAAAGCACGATTACATAAACCTTTTTTATAAACCTGTATCACAGATTGATCTATAATGCATTACCGTAGGATCTCTTAATTATTCAATTTCTAATAGTAATACACACAAAACATCATTTCATCTCAACACATTCCATGTTTCTAAGGCAACTGGAGGTGTTTTTTTCCCCGTACTCTTGGGTTCAGTTGGTTCTCGATTTGATTGTAATTGTTTAGGATTAAAAACATCATTTTATTTAAAAAATAAAGTTACTTATAAATCATTTTTGTATGCAATGATTCACGGCAACACATATACACACACACGATTAGTGAATGAGACCTGTTGTCTATCTATATCCAGTTATGGAAATAAGACGCACAAAACATAGCGTGCTGGAATTAAATCTGACAGGGCTGATGAGGACGTCATTGCCTTGTTCCTGTGAACCCAGCTCAGACTGCAGATGAGCTTCATAAATACCCTTGTGGACTTACAACTGCCGCCCCCTCTTTAGTCCACACACTCATTAAAGTCTTCCACTACCCCCGTGGAGCTTCAAATCCATGACTTTCACCTAACATTACCACACAGCCAAAGCAAATTAGGTGACAGTTCAAAGAAAGGAGAGAGAATGATGAAGATGGAGATTGAGAGACACAGGAATAATGTATAACAACTAGGGATGAGTCATACTGGTGGACTAGCCATTGAACATTATACTAGTGCTGACAAGTTTATATGAATTCCAGTAGCAACTTTTTAGATATTAAGATGGCTGCCTGTCAGTGAATAGGAAGTACAGAGAGAATGAGAGAAAGAGACAGGCAAACAGCCATAACATGGCAAAATTCCCAAGGGAAGCAGTGTGAGGGGGTGCTATTAATGAACATGTAGGATGAGTAGGACTCTTAATTTAGATCACGAGTGAAGGTGAGAGTGTGCTGTCCAACATGTCGTCAGCAACAAGCTGACGGAGGCTGCTCAGACCGGCACTATAAAGCACTTGAAATGTGAGTGAAATATTTCTCATCACCACAAACCATGTTAATCCGGTGGATCAGCGCTCATCTGCCCCCCACTTTAGGGATGGCTAAGCACTTCAGCTGGCAACATTGTAATTCTCTTTGAGATGTCACAATGCCCCTACTGAGTTCAGTGACGTATTTCTGCTTTAATTCAGCAGGATAAATCTAGAAACTTTTATTTTCTCTATTAATCTAGATTGATTAATCCTGACTTAATGTATATTACTGTATTTTATGTTATATTACATTGCATTTTAATCCAGAGACAAATGAGGAGCGTTGTAAACAATTTTTCATAAGAGCCTACAAATATTTGCAGTACAAAATGCCAAGTTTCAACAGTACACTAGAGCGCAGAAGCTAAGGCAGAAAAGTGTAGAAAAATTCTTCCCCAAATTATTAAGCATTAACAAGCAAATCTTCCCCATATCTTAGATTATTATTTGTTAGAATGCCAGCTAGTTTGCTGTATGAATGAATCCGTAGTCTTATTTAATGTTGTGTGAGAAGTGCTACAGTAACTGTGACATTGCATTGTTTAGTAGTGTTGACAAGAATTAACTGCATTGTATAAATAGTTATATTGCTTTCAACTCTACTGCCTTTACAAACAGATTCATATGCAGCTGCCGACAGTAAACTTGGCACCTTCCTCATCTGACTGCCGCAATCCATCTCTCTCAATTTTACTCCTTTTGCATAGTAAAAGTACAATTTCTGTTCTCTTTTTTGTGCAAAAGGGAATGATGTATTGACATGTGCTATGTTAACTATATACCATTAGCCCTATTATTGTTTAGTTCCATGTATACCAAACCCAGAAATACAAAAAGGTCAGTGCAGAGAGACGAAAATTAGAATTCACAACCAGATCTTATTAGTTTTCCTATGTATTCTGCCACACATTCATTTACTTATGTTTCCATACACATCAAAATGTAAATTATTTACATTAAAAAACTTTACAGGTGTACAAATGGGTATAAAATGATGGGTATTAAATTATGATACTAATATGATTTTATTGGTTTCAGTCACATTTATCAAACTCAGTTTACTCATATTTAATATAAAAAAAAAGTTTTGCTCTGTTCTGTCTTTTTCTTCAAAGTCAGTTTGAAAGTGCACACAATGTTAAGCAAGACTACATTTGCATTTCTATAATTGTTTAACCATTATTTATCATGTGTTTTATTTATTTATTGTTGTGGAAAACAAAAGACATTTTTTATAGGATAATCCTAAACTGTGACTGACAATAAAACCATAAAATACAGCAAAAACCCCAATTTACAAATTTACAAAAGCAAACAATTTTATTCGGCACTGTAATCCAAATCTTTAATGATTATGAAGAACAGACCCAAATTTGAGCCTTTATTCAGCGATCTCCATTCTCAGCAGCGACTGTAAACATTGACTATGTTCAAAGTTTAAAAATGCTGTCTTAGCAGGACGCACGCCAAGGTAAGAAGGCACATCCGAATCTAGTGTTAGCTTCAGATTGCGGAACGCTATGTTTCGAGTGTTGTCATTGTTCCCTTCCAGGTCCCTTTATATATCTTCCAGGTCCTTCACGCTCCCGTCTATCTAATCACTTACCTAAAGTCCTGTCAGCTGTTTGCCTCATGTGTATTTATAACCTCCTGTGTTCCCTTGTAGTTGATAGTTGTTAACGTTGTTTTATGTGTGTGAATGCTCCTTCCGTGTCTTTCCTAGTTTTCCCTAATAGTAATAGATTTTGCGGAGTTTTGCACTACATGTGCCGTTTTCTGTTCTCTCTTTGAAGTGTTTTGGTTTTTGCGTTTTTTTGTATAAAGAGTTTCCGTTTGGAACTTGTGCTCTTCGTTCTTCCTCGCATCGCATACGTACCCTTGTATGACAGTCTGAAAGTGAAGTGCGAGTAGATCGGGATACCTGCATCGATTTTTGAAGAAATGGTTATGGATACGTTTAGAGGTAGTGGGATTGGGATTAACGGCTTAGAACATTGTTACTAAAATTGTAATTTTCCTACATAGTTCTTTCCATTACGTTTTATATAATATTTTTATAAGTTATTTTATATATAACTATAAATACGTAATAATGTTTGCGTTTACGTTCAACAAGTGCTTTCTCTAACTGGATCCACTTTTCACCACATAAAATAAAAATACTTTTCACCACAGGATGGATAGTTTCCAGATCAGGAAGGGTGAAATGGTGGATCCAGACCTGTCTGTCATGAAAATGGATTCCTCCCTGTACGCCTGTATTTGTGGCAGCTGGCATAGCTTACCCTGGCCTCAAATCCAAGGTCACGGACTTAATCTTTGATCCCTGGAACTGATTCTATAATTCATTTTTCTTTCAGGGCCTCCCTTTCTGTCTTTCTTAACCCACCACCCCCTCACAATTCTCACTTTCTCTCTTTTTGTGATGCTCTAGTCTCGGTGATCATCTGGCCAGTAGCGATGCCCAGTCAGATGACATGCTCCAGTCTGTACTGTAATGCTGATCGCAGAGAAAGATAAAGGAGGAAGTGACAGACAAAGACAAACATAAGATAATGCAGAACACGGTGATATAATATCTGGAGAAACTATCTGGTGGCATTCCCATTTATCTAACAGTTGCGCAGCCGGTGCAAAACCCCTAGAAGTGTGCAATTTGAAATTTGATCTGTGCCCAATGAAATATTTTGAGATCACCTAAGCAGTGACTAATCACTGTGACTAATCACTCTGGACCTAAAGGAAAATTATTTCAGGACATGCTAAGTAACTGAAACACACACAAAAAAAAACTTCACAACCAACTATCATGTCAAAAACCAAATAATTTAATAATAATCATAACAATAATCATATTTATAACTTTCTGAAACAAATTCTGAATAGCCAGAGAAAGATTTCTGGTCTAAAGAGTGTTGTCAGAGCCTTTACCAGCCAAATATTGAGACCTATATTAGCAAGCACGTCTTCTCTTTTGCCTGTTCTCAAGACCCCACAGCTATGTAGTCGAGCAGACATTTTTAAACAGGTTGCTTTTCATAACCTGTCACAGCTCAATCCTCCAGCTGACAACAGACCCACGCTCTCGCAGATGGAAAGAATAGGCTCAAATAAAAGAGCAGTGGGAGGAAAAGAAGAAGAGAATGATATGGGGGGATGGGAATAAGAACATGGCACCATGCGCCATTACTGTCTGTCCTCCTCATTATCTTGTGATTGTCTGTGGTTGCGTGGGATGTTCTTTTGAATCTGAATTGGAAACACTTTTGTCAGCTGCTGTTTGAGTTTAGTCTCGCGCAAGGGCTGCAAACACATCCTTCTCACTACGGCTAGAGAGCAGCAGTTCGTCTACAGAGAACTCACTCTGTGTTAAGTGTACTCGACAAGACATATGCTGTGAAATTAGAGAGAAAGTCAATAATTTTCTTTTATTGGACTCCCAAGCACACCAGGAGAACACTCTGTACCCCATAAAAGGTACTTTTTAACATAGCACAGTGGTCTACAAAAGAAAAGAAAAAAAGATCTTCCAGCATTGAACCCAATACTTTTCCTTTCAATTTTCCAAAATGGACACAATAATTACCATTCTTAACTCACCTGCCACATGAGACACATAATTGTCTGCATCTCAAGTATAACAAGTTCAAGAGTAGAAAACAGCACTACCTAAGCACACCGAGCATTATCTCCTGATTTGAGCAAAATCTCTTGCCAGGTCAGAACACTGTGCGACAATGAACTGCTTTCCCATAGCACTTCCTGCTACATGTAATAGCACACTGGACAACTCCTTAAGAGCAAATGGGACTGTGGTGCAACCTGTGATGCAATATTTAATAAGAAAACGATATGGTTTGTATTTGTGCTGTGGTGCAAAATTGCATCTGATCCAGATACCAAGCTGGTATCTTGTACCAGCTAGATTATATATTGCATGTATAATCATAACGATGAAGAATGTTTCTGTTTTAATATCAAAGACAAAGATGCATAAAACTCATCCCTTCTGCTTGTAGACGCCTGCATAATTACAAAGACTTGTATAGTGATGTGTGCAAATGCAACGTTCCATCACCCCAATGAACCTCAAGCCCATAATATGACAGCCGTTCATTAATAACGATGTCATTATCTATTGCAAGCCAAGACTGCAATAGATATTTCATGTTTTGTTTGAGGTTCTGTAATCATTTGAAATTGTTGCACGCAATTGCCTTGCAAGAGTGAGAGATCTCACTTGACTCTTAAAATGACTCTTAATTTTCCCCCTCAGTCCAGCTATTCACTTTGTCAGTGCCACTACGATGGCCTGTGCATGGCAACAACATCTAGTAGCATATCGCCTAGTCTCTGCCAACTTTGAAGCCTCTCTGTGTGTTGCGAGCCCTAAATGCTACTCTCCATCAAATCCCCCTGCAATCCCCAAAATATTCGCTTTCAAAGAGACTATTAATTCAAGAAAAACTCTTCAGCCACCAACTGTGCGTGTTCTGAAAGAGGGTGAAATATTTATTATTTTCAATCATAACTATATATTTCAATCAGATATGCCATATAAATATATTCATTCACAGAAACTTTATTCTCATCTTCTGTGTGAGTCTTCAAAAAGCCAACGTCTACTCTAAAGCCATGGTAATCTAAAGCACCCTCATTTGTCAGCAGAACTGGTTGCCCATGGCGCACAACAGAATACCAAAGCACTATATTCCGGTTTAATTTTATGCTCTGGCGGAATACCCTTGGTTCTTGGAAATATTTAAATGTGTGGGTAGTCGGCACAGACTAATAAGGCGGGTATGGGAGGGCCAACAGCGGCTTAAATCAAAGATCCACAGTGTGGAAGAGCTTTACACCAGGGGTGGAATAAATGGTTGATAAATAAAGTAAAGCACAGCCATGCAGCCGTGTCAATAAAAAGAAATGCACATTTGTTTTGTCTTAAGCGGGTCTATGTGGCAGATTGTCCATGCTTAATAAACGACACCCATCTTCCGGAACATCTACACAAATGTTTATTGCTTTTAAATACGGCTGCAATCAGTCTAAGCTAATTGTGATTGTGTTAGACAGCTCAGAGACGCTAATTCACAGCACAGCTGTATAATTTAATAGGCTTGACCCATGGGTCATTGCCGCCAAGCGGATCTCTTGTTGTCATGTACGAACGTGGAGACTCCCACTCCTACAGGACTCCAACCAGTGGAGTTCATTATCAGAAATGGGCATCAACCATCATTCTCCAAATCTGCAGGGCCTAAAGGGAAATAACACTCTTTGATCCCACTGTCATTATCATCTATCCCCACTCCCACACGCTGACTCTTTTTCTTCATCAACTCAGACTGTTCACACCCTCCCCCCGCCCCACGGCAGCCATTACAGCATTTGGTCCTCCCATGTCAAGATGAATGAGTTTCTCTAACTCTCTGCACTGGTTTTTGAATTTCACATCAGCTGAGAGTGTTATTCTTTTCTTAAATGCATTTAAATGCTTTCTTAAATAACTTACATTTTGGTGCATCTAAATAAAAAGGATTGATTTTCCAAAAATAAAAATTAATTTCAGTCAGAATTCTTTTCCTCTGATGAACATAAAATAATTTGCTTTGAAGAATATGGATAACCAAACAGTTGATGGGCCCCAATAACTTCCATGGTATGTATAAAAAGTAGAAAAAAGTACTATTTAAAGTAATATATTTAATGGGGCCAAAAACGGCATATTCAAATGATTAATGAAGGCTTATGGAACATGATGATATTGACTTTATAGGAATAAGTTAAAATATATTATTTTAAAAAGATATTATACTAGAAAACAGTTGTTTTAAATTGCAGTAATATTTTTTAATATTTTCTATCTTATTGCAATAAAACTTTTTTCATAATGATACAGTTTTTATTGCATTTCGGATGAAAACAAACAAAACAAAAATATCGGTGAGCTTACAGACCCCTGTGGTGAGTAATACAGTTTAAGACAAACCTATGCAAATTCATAAGTCAACACCATTTATGAGTATTTTAAGGCATACGATTATTGACTACAGGGGAACTCCAAATTTCGAACAGTAATGTATGTTCAAATATTTAAATGCTCTAAAATGAAAGCCATTATTCACCAAAAATCTTGTTTTAACAATCATGCTTGTCAGCTGTGGTGATGTAAAGCGGCTTGGACATTTTTCTATAAATATTCCCTTTTGTGTTCCAAGAAAGAAGATAACTCATACAGGTGTAAAAATGACAAGAGGGAAGGTTAATATGACAGAATTAAAAATTTTGAGTGAACTGCTCCTTGAAGTACCACTCATATTAACACTTTACAGTGTGTTTTGGAAGAGGATTAAAGTTTTAATAAAACCAACTACTGTAACTACAAGAGACATGCAGTTAAATGAAGCCAGTCAATGCTAGATGTGCTCAGTATTTGTTAATGAGATGGTGCTCGCAGCACAGCAAATCCACCCCCTGCAGATGGAATGCACTGCGCTCGAGGGAGCAGGCTATTACTAATTAGCATTATGTAAGAGCCAAATAAATACAGGTTCTCGGAAATAGATGAAAAGCGATGAAACCTTGAGCATTAATGACTTACAGCTCTCATCTGAAATGCTTAGATATTACCAATATTAAAAAGACCGACATGAATGACTCTCACACAATTCACATACGCACAACAATAACTGAAGCTGAATATGAAAAATAATTGAAATGGAGTTGGAATTGAAATGCTAGTTGACAATTGCAAATGCACTGATAACAACCCTTTTTCCTTTTTCTGTGTGCATGTCTAAAGTATGTCCGTGAGGACCTATTCATGTTCAAACTTAAACACAAGGCAGGAGGAGAACACTAATCTGATGGCATCCAGCATTCTTCACCTCACACACTTCAAGAGTCGTGGTGTTTTGAGACGCACATACACACCTGTATGTCCATATAAGCACATTTGTCATGTCTTATGCAAGGCGGAGCTCGCGACAGCTTCGCCGCACTCCACCCATGATCAGAGTTGCAACAATTCACGCACATCTGCATGTGTCAAGCAGTTACGCATTTCAAAGCTGCCCACAGCACATTGACAATACCGTCAGCTAGCCACTTTAATTGAATGTGGGTGATACATATGACGAATGTGGGCTGCGTGCCTCCGTGCAAGTGTATATGTGTATGAGTATGTTTGTGTGGGTGGGAGAGTCAGATAAGATCTGCTTCCGTCAGTAACTCTCCGCAGGACATGTCATCATTAGTCACACGTGGATTGTCAAAGGCCTCTGATACTGCATAACACTTAATTGAGAAAACCTATTGGACTAGCACAATATTTGACAAATTAAAAATATTTGACTTTTTAATGAATCGCTCACAAATAGTGATTCTCAAATCAACAATTTACTGACCTACTGAACTAAGTGAGTATCTTTCAGACATTTCAGGCTCACAACCATTTCTTTTGGACATGTTGAACTCCTAGTGAACTAAGAGATTTTTTTTTCCCCAGAAATGTAATCAAGCAGGACATTCAGTTAATGATCTGGTTTAACAAATCAGTGACTCACTGGACAGTCTATATCAGGACATCTTCACATTACAGTGATTCACTTCAATGGCTAAGAACTTTTTATTTTAAACATGTGATTCACAACGAACCAGATTAATTGTTATTTGAAAGATGGGGCTAAAAGTAACTTGTAGAATTGCTAGCAATTGCCACAAAGAAAACATACCGGAAATATGTTTCTTGATTGTTCATTTCACACTGATAAAATGTTCAAACAGTGTTGGCTTTTAAAAAGTAGCACATTAAAACTAGGGATGGAGCGAACAGAATTGTTTCTACTCCAGTTTTTTGATGAAATATAAATATTTAAATGACAATACACTGTAATAAATGCAAATGCAAATCATATTTAGCTCATAAATGTCTTTATTTGTACTCAATCATGGCTGCATCAAAGTAAACTAGGACATACATTTCAGTTCAAATTTTTTTTTTAAAGAAGGCAATACTTTACACAGCAAGGACAAATTGTATGGATCAAATGTAACCGTAAAACATTTAGAATGTATTTAAATAACAAAATATTTCCATTTCAAGTAAATGCTGTTCCTTGAACTTTCTGTTTATTAAAAATCACAGTCACTGTTTTCATCATTGATAATAACAAGACATGTTTCTTGAGAACCAAATTAGCATAGTAGAATGATTTCTGAAGTATCATGCAGCCATATCACCCTGTTGCCCACTGAAGCTAAGCAGGATTGAGCTTGGTCAGGACCTGGGAACTGTTGAAAAGGTTGAAAGAGGTATTATTGAGGCCATCAGGGAGTTCTAACCCTGTGGTCTGTGTGGGTCCTAACAGCCCAATATAGTGTTCGGGACACTATACTTTAACAAGCACCGTCCTTCGGATGAGACATTAAACCAAGGCCTTTTTAAAGAGTAGGGGTTCAACCCTGGCATCCTGGTTACATTTGTCCATTGGCCTACTAATCATCACCATATACTGATTGGCCTTCTTCACTCCATCAATAAGCTAGTGTGTGGTGGGGGTTCTGGTGCAATATGGCTGCCATTGCATCATCGAGGTGGATGCTGCACATTGGTGGTGGTTGAGGATATTCATATATAATAGATTACCTTCCATATGTAAATGCTTTGAGTACCAAGAAAAGCACTATATGAATGTAACTATCATCATGTGGCATTGAATAATATAATGCCTGCTGGAAATTCAGATTTTTCAAAGCAGGAACACATAACATTTTTTTAATATATCTATTTAAACAGAAAACAGTTATTTTAAATTGCAATATTTCATAGTATTGCAGTTTTCCCCTATATTTTTGATCAAATAAATGCAGTCTTGGTGAGCATAATTATTCTATTTTTTTTTTTAAATATGAGCATCCATTTACAACAAATACCCTTATTACAAAAAAAAATTAAACAATCATATTATTTTGCCTACATCTTTATTGGTTTTAGAAAATCTAATAAGTCACAATGACATAATTACTTTTAATTTAAATAAATGACTAATAGTTTTTTTTGAGCTGTTTTTGAAAACAACATTTTCAAATGAGTTGATCCACAAAGGATTATTTGTATTTGCCATCACTACTGGCAAATTCTCAGTGCTGAATTTGGTCGTGCCCACCACATCAGGGTTAAGTAATCTGGCAGAAATCCATCAGGCATTCATTTCCCTGGTGTGTCCTCCCCTGATGTTTGAGAAACAGAAGGCTCAGCTGTGTTGTCCCCTCTCCAGTTATGATGAAGAATAGACACTCCATCAGTGTAAAATGAAGAGATGATGGTGAGTGCCAACTAACACGCCAGGCAACATGTCTGCCACTCGCACTCTCAGAGACTCTCAGAGTCTCAACAGCCGATTTGATTTAGTCTTCACCCCCCAAAAATAAAATAAAACACAGAATCACTTGAAAGATTTACTCTCGGGACCTTTGGGAGCCTCTTTCTTTGCCTGCCCTTTCCGCTGAATTGACAGATGAAGTCTCTTCTTTGTTGGGCTGAGTGGGATGTCCATTCATTTAAGCTTGTACACAGACAAACATACACCTTGACACATTCTGATTACTTCATATTGACTATTTGGGCTTCTTGACAGAATAAGAACCAGACGAGAAGGGAGAAAACTCCAGGGAGTTTCATTTTAGGAAAGGCTCTAAAAATCGGCAATATGATGAATAGATGAAAATATGAAAATATCTCCATCCAGACATGTCATCAAAGTACCATATCCGCTTGTTTTATTACTGCAATATGAAATAAAAAGTAGATTTGCACTTCTTGACGTTCACTTCCAACACTAGTGCTGGAACGAAATCAAAACAATAATGTTGAAGTTTCAGTTAAGTTAAAGTTTTAGAACACCACACTTGTTCAGTTGTAATGTGAAATATACAAAAAATGTCACAATAGATTAAGGTCCAGTTCTTACCAATAACTAACGATTAACTACAACATTTTCCTATTTATCAACAGTTAAGTAGTTGTTAAGTTTAGGTATTGGGTAGGATTAAGTGATGTACAATAAGGCGTTAATATGTGCTTTATAAGTACTAAAAAACAGGCAATATCCAATAAATATGTAAGCTAATAGGTAAAGTTAATAGTGAGAATTGCACCCCAAACTAAAGTGTTACCTAAATTATTTATTATTTCATTTTTAAACATATGCTAATTTCTTGGTGGAAAAACAATCATATGAAATATTTGTTGCATTTATTGTGTGCATGCTTGAAAAGAAGCCATAAATAATTTTCTTTAAAAGGTGACTATTTGATAAGTCAATGTCTACCTGGGTGGTGAAGCAAATGTGTTCTGCTTTAGAGACAAAAAAACATCTTTGTAGTGCAAAGGGAGTGACAGATGAAAGTACAGGCCAATCAAATGCATGTTAGTATATAAATAAATGCACAAGCTGATTACCAATCACAATTCCATATGCAAATATTACTGATGTCAGCGCTGTAAGACTATAATACAAAGTTGTTTATTTGAAAGTTACATTTTTTAAATTATTAATAAAGAAACATGAAAACAGTATTTCACCCAATCGTTAATTTTGTCATCACTTTGAAGAAACAATGATCCACTTATTTTGTAATTCTGTTTTGCAAAGTGTTTTTAATGGTTTTAATTTTGAATTGTATTGTTCCTCGCAATATTTTACATTCATAAACATATTTTCAAACACAATACCTTTATGTTTATTTTTAATAGAATTTGTTTTTACATTTATTTTAAAATAAACTGCATTTAGCATTCTCCACAGATGTTGAACCAGGCTTTAGCCTGAATTGCATATAGAATAAACGGCAATTTATAATTTTCAATATGTTTATATTAAAAATACTTTTCATTTTCAATATGTTGGTATACAGTATATTGAATGAAAATTATTACTAAGAATGCTTAAAATTTAATTGCTTGAAAGGTTCTTCTTCAGTGTAATACTTCTAAAAAAATATAATATGGTCTAGTTCATTTCAAAATTCAATGTACTATAATCCTCTTAGAATATTATGCCTTTTTTTGTAAATTTTGTTCTTTTTATTTGCAAAAAGTGTGAAAACTTCAACATTACTTTTCTTAGACAGCATAATTTATTAAAAGAAAAAAACAGCCAAGACTTTAGAAATTATAACATTTAAATAATTTAAAATGTTCAATGAGTTTGCATGATAAATGGTTCAAGCAGAATTAAATGCAAACATTTGTAGAAAATAATAAGAACAGCGATATCAAACGCTTTACAAGCACTGTAATTAAATAAATTTAAATTAAATTAAATAAAGCATCTTGGTTATATGCAACCTTAGTTGCCTGAATATGGAACTAGACGCTGTGTCAAAATACTATGGGAATGCCTCTGCATGACAATGTCTTGAAGCATATGTGAAATCAGTCCAATGGTGTGACGGAACATCATAGGAAAATTACAAACCCCACCTGAAAACACAGCACACTAGCTTCTGATATGCTGAAGCAAGATGCTGAGAGGATTGAAGGATCTGGATTGAAGGATGGTCTCAATAATCTCAGTTGAGGGAGCTAAACCCAAGACCTGGGCCCCCTCAGAGGCCAAGACCACATTTTCCATAGCTCTGAACATGGGTTATCGACCCCTGCACTTTTACCTTTCAAGTATACCTTTCAGGTAGCGACCCCTACGCTTGAGACAGAAGGTCTCTCCTGGGCGGAATCTTCATAGGAGAGCTAGCGAGGAGAGATATAAGGTCTGCAAACCATATTCGAGTTGGTTGAACCGAGGCAGGCGAGACCTGGACTGAATAGTGTAACCTTTTTTGACCATGTGCAGAACCCAACGAGATTTTTCATAATGTTAGGAAGTAGGGGAACCAGTCTATTGAGACTGGCCTCTGATGATATTTGTCCTGGAGCCCAAACACCACCAATGCCGCTATGTTTCTGGGTTTTCATTGGGGTATCTACTCGCTGGGGACTGCTAAGCCCTAAAAAACACAAGGTGGTGTGGTTAGCTGAATGGCCTCCTGAGGGCAACGAGGAGGGTATGCCCATAATACCCTGGTGCCGTAGGCATCAGCACTCTTTTGTTGAAGCCTTCTTTGGTGTACCGTACTGTTGCGAGGAGCTTGTTAACAGCTGGAGCAGCTTGACGATTGGGAAAGAACAGTAAGCCCTGATGGGGAGGTTGAGCTCGAGACAGCAGGAAGAGTTAGTCTAATTACTGATGAAGCTCTGTTGCTCAGCCAGCCATTAAACTTAATTCCTTTTTCAATGGACTGAGACACAACCTCTACAAGCTCCTCAACTGGATACTAACAACCTCCACCTTTATTTATTTAATTATTATTATTTAAGGGAGCTGTAGTGCCAGTGCCTCACCAGAGGTGGAAGTAACCGCACCGCACGCTTCCAATCCTAAGATGAGGCACTGAACCTGGCAGGTAAAGGCTGAGAAAGGGATGACCCATTTCAAACCCCTCATCTCAAAGACCATCTGGCAGGAGCGCACAACCCCTTTTGCGAACTCCGTGAGCTGAGTCATTGCTGGCCTTAGCAGAGTCGCGAGGAATGTGAGCCGAGATGCCCTCCTCAAAGAACACGGCATCCTTGACGGCACTCACAATGCTTGTAATCAGCCCTTTATAATTAGCCTTTGTAATAGCATGCTGCGCTCCCAAACAAACAACACAAAGAGCGTGTGTACCCCCACTCAATTGCTTAGCAAGGGCAGGGATGAAAACACCTCTTAAATGCTATTTGTTATGCCATTTTACAACATGTTTATACAGTTTCACTGTTTTTTATACAGTTTCAAACCTGTCTAACAGAGATTCACTATCTGAGACAGACAACACATTCAGACACACGATTAACACAAAGCGCTTGCTGAAGTAGCAGAAGCTAGCACAGTGTTTTCAGGTGTGCTTTCTAATTTCCAGGTCGATGACGTCACCCGCCTATGACGTTCCATTGGACTTATTTCACATGGGTTTCACAACATATTCACGCAGATGTATTCGACACAGAGCAAGTTCCCTTGAAAGGGAACAATACATTAGTGTATGTATAAGACACTACATCTTTTCAGATGGTTCAAACAGGACTCTGTAAATAAATTTCACTTTTGCCTCTAAATTATTATTAAAGTATAGTGACAATTTTTCTGTTAACTTTGCTCACCATGAGGAAAATATAAGTACGTACAAATGAACAGTCTAATTCAGGGACCGCATGTTTTCTAGGATACCATCTTCACCTAGATGTTCTGACACCTCCTGTACCTCTTCACTGAGATATTAAATTATGGATTGTGTACCTGTAAAATATGACATAAAAATTTGCATAGACATGCTTAAGGGCAGCACCATCCTCTTCATCCTGACATTAATTGCTACTCCAGTGTTCAGTGCAGCCTTGCATGTGTACTCAGGCTAAACTATTTATTAAAGATGAGCAGGAGTAATAAATATCTGAAAGTGTTCAGTTCAGTGCTGTCACTGCGATCAGTGTGTTTGTGTAAGTGAATCTTATATGCGGTATTTTTTCTAGCAGCTGGAAAAAAAATGGACAAAAATGCATTATTCAATTGTACTTTACAATATAGATACTCAAATGAGCAGTCTGCTGACATAGACTGACATACCAAACAATCCAGCCCGTAAGTACACCCATAAAAACACACACACACTCACTCTTTGTCTCTTAAATGGCTGACTGCACTGTCATATAGATTACTTCTTTAGTGTGCTGAAGGCCTACCGAACAATTCCAGAGGTTACACCCTACAGGGACTCCATTAAACTCCAAAATTCAGAGTTGCATAACCTTTTAAAGGCCCATACGCTTACTTGAAGCATGCAAGGGTGATTTCACATTAAGTGCTCGAGCTAGACCAAAATAAGAGGAGCAGAAGGCAAAATAATGTCTCACATTCGTGACATTAAATGGCCATGGCCCCATGCTGCTCGCTCGGAAACAAGCTACAGCACATTCTGCGTTACCATGCAAATTCATGATTGGATTGAAGAGAGGATACAGCAACCAACACTCGATACTCTCTTACGCAACTAATCTTGCAGACTAACAAGCTTTTAATTGGCCTTCTCTTTCAGATGAAATGTGTTCCCAGCCATGAAATGAAATGCTTTTAATCAGGCTAAAGGAGTTAACTCACTGTAGATTGTTCCATTATACTATCAACAACTGAATTTAACAGTCTTCATGGATTTTGAAACATAACAGTCTGGAATGCATATAGAACAAATGGCAAATTTTGGCAAACAACTATGGGCACCAAAAGCCTGAGATTTTTTTCTTCCAGTAATTAACATTAGTTTATGCATTGGTCAACTGAAAGTGGGAAAAAAGTACAGCATTTATTAAACTGGTTGAATATATTATTGTTTATTCATGTTTGTTCTAATACCTAAAGTACAAAAATGTTTTAGTATGCATGGAAATTCATATTTGTCACACTGCAGGCTGAAGTCAGGGGCAAGACAGGATCTACATGCAGTACCCATTTAGTATAAACCAAGTTTAACAAACAAAACAACCAGGTATCATTTGACAAAAAACAGACACTGAACAGGACTAAACACAGGGCTTATATACACAGCAAACTGAGGAACAAACAAGATTAATTGACAAGACACACATGAACAAAAATAACCATAGAGACAGAAGGGCAGAGGACAGGGAAACTCGAACTGATTACAAACATACCGCAAAAACAGTATGAAAACTAAAGCCTAACTGTGACAATATTAACCTAGATCAATAAATGCTGTGAAATATTGTAGTTACCACTAGACTTTTAAACTAGTGAAAGTTTAAAAGTTATGACGTAAATTGGAGATACATTTTTCGTATATATCATTCACAAATGTATGGAGTTTATGCAGCTCGAGTGATGCTGTCAATAAATTCTGAAACTCGTTTACATTTATCAATGCAGCTTTTCACCAAAACTGTTTATGCTGATAGTATAATTTGTTTTAAAAATGTTTCTATTCAATCAGAAAAAAATGGTGTCAGGCTTTTTGAGCTCTCAAACTGAACAGCTACACTGACATTACTATCCACTTTGTACAAGACTCTCAGAAATCAACTGGTGAAAAATGTCCCTTCAATGCACAAGAAACAAAATTGCAGAAACATGATTAGCTATGCAGATGAAGATAGTCAGACTGTTCACCTTGGGGTATGAAAATGGAACCTCCTGACTCATTCACAATGGCTTTGTGACTGTTTCAGGATGTCAAATGTAATTTCTTGCCTCAGAAGGTCATGAATTGCAGATGTAACATTAATGTCACCTTTCAAATTCTTTTTAAATCATTTCCATAGCTGCATCCTGTGATCTCTGTTGACACCAGAGCCCTCAGAATCTAAAGAAGGTAAGAATGTGAGGCTCATGCACCCTGACTGTTCTTTCCTGCCCCTGTGAGCTTCAACTCGATTGCTGGCAAGAGATGTGTAGGAGAGCGAATTAAAAAGAGGTGTGCATCAGAAGATCATCATGACTCATGCACATCTATAGACACAGATGCACGCACACTCACATTCAAAACCGAGGCTGGAAGATGCCATAACTAAAACATCCAGACCTTAACACATCTATCTCTACTGAAAGCCATGAATGCAGTCATTTTCTGTGCGTTCTTTCGAAACCCTTTTTAGCAAGAAACATATATCAATAAAATAACTATTTATTTAAGCTCTTGTGTTTCTTAATCTATAATATTCACAATCTCTGCCTGTTTTGAGACAATCACTACATCAGTGTTTAGTGCAAAATTATCCATCTGAAATCTTTCTAATATGCTGATTTGGGGCTCAAAAAATATTTTACTATCATTATATTGATCAGAAGATATAGTAAAGACATTTATGTTTCACATAAATTCTGTTCTTTTGAACTTTACATTCATCAAAGAATACTGAACAAAGCTCTCACAAAACTTGATTATAGTAGGAAATGTTTTCAAAATGGATGATAATAGGAATTTTTTCAAATCATTAGGAAGATATCAGATGAATCATGTAGCTGCTGAAAACGCAGCTTTCCCATCGCAGGAATTATTCATATTTTAAAATACATTAAAATAGGAAACAAAAAGATTAAAAATGATGAGCAAAAATGAGCGTAGCTGAGTAAACATCACTGAGATGTGAGAGAAATGGAAAATGCTAAAGCTCTCTGCAGGTATTATAGATCTCGTTGGGTAAGATCATTGCAAAAACTGAAGTTTGACTGCTACTCAGCTGTGTTTTTCATATTTCTCTATTCCCCATGGTTCGCTCGTCCTCTTCACTCGGGGGCATTCCATGTGTCGAAGGGGTCATGCCAGTGCAAACTGTAGCTCTCAAAGTTCTGAGAAAGCAAACATGGAAAAGCACTTCAAATCTGGCTTACCCTTGATAACCCAGAGAGTACTTTGGGTCAAATGCAAGCCCTGGCCAGACTGCAGGGAGTTGTCAGCAAAATGAATAATTCTGTCAGAGAAATGCACCTTCCCTTGTTAACGGTGGTGGGTATGTTTTTTGATGAAATATGCATTTTGCGAGGTTGACTGACCTTTTTAGCTCATTTATAGGTATTGCAGTATGTGCGTACGTTTCCCAGGCATACGATCTATTTGCTTCCCCTCAGAGCAGTGCCTTGTCTCACCCATTGCATCAGAGTTTATTCTTTGTGACATCACCAGGCATGCAGAAGTCCGAGAGAGTAATCGCTCTAAATCACCAAATGCCCGAGGCTGTCCCTGTGACGTACAAATAAGCGAATGTGCATGCAAGAGCGATTCACATTGATGAGATATATGAAGCTCCTGGCGTGTTGTGTCATGAAAAATGGAACAGAGGCTCTTTAGCTTTCAAACAGACCTTGTTCAAAACAAGCATATTATGAATTCGTAATGCATGCTATTAAATTTGAGGGATTCAGGCAGAAAAACAAAGTGCAACAAATTATTACACACATCTAAATGATAAAAAAAACACTAAGCAGAGATAAATTAAGGCTGTTATTAAGATCTTTCTCCAGGTGATGCGTCTGTCTTCCACTCAAAGTCAGAAAAAAAATGAAGTGACAATGACCCCTAACAGGGGAATGACATTATGGCCAAGAACGTGGCCACAGAAATGGCAGCATGGAGAATTGAGACATATCCGAGATGGGCATTATAGATCCCCAGCTAAAGGTCAGGTTATCACCATAAGGACAGAGCAAGAGGACCCAAGTAAACTCTATCAAACTCTATTGCTTGGCTTTTCACGCTCTGTCTCTCTCTCTCTTTTCATCTATTAACTGCCTGTATTCAGAGCTGGCAACCTTGAGAAGAAGCAGCTTCATTTCTTTCCACTTTGTACAAAATACAACTTGAGCATGTTATTTCTCATAACGGAATTTGGCAGATTGTAATAAGTTTAAACACCATCAAATATTCTGTAGAGAACAGGGGGGTAACATATAAAATACAAGCTACAGGTTGAGAAACAAGTTCACTAAAATAAATAAAAAAAATACTGAATTCGAATCATTTTTATGATGTTTAGTTCTGTTAAAAATTCTTCAATGTGCATGCTTCAGTCTATGCATATATTGTTATTAACAATTCAGTCCCCCATGTTGAGTTGAGTCTAAAGGCCTGGGTATGCTTAACTTTCTGTGTTCTACTCCATCTCCGTCTCCATCTGTGCAAGCCTTTCCAAGTAGCGTATCTTCCTTTGGCTGTGAGCGTGGAGACTCGCACATGCACTGTTGAACATCTACCATCTACAGACATACAAATTGGGGAGCACACAGTTTGTTTGGCTGTGCATGAAAGTCCACAAACCTTCCCAAAGACAAAACTTGCATTGTGTGGACCTCTGCATAATGTATACAGTAAAAGTATACTTTAGGCTTCAGATCCCAAAGCAATTCCAATGGGCAGTCGTGTCGGTCCTTGATTTGAAACCCAACAAAATCACTTTATGACGTATGACAACGGAACTATTACTACTAATTACAAACATCAACGTTTTAACAGTGTCACAGTTTACAGTATAAGCAAAGATGTAGATTACTATGAAAATCAGCTCAGATCCTAATACTTATGTATTTCTGCTAAAATACCAGGGGTACATGAGCGAATGGTGTAGTCTACTATAGCAAACTGTGATAAAACAAAAACGCTTTCTGTCACGTTTCAATAACTGTCAATCACAAATAATTACTTGTGATTGACAGTTATTAGACATAGTGTTTTTTATTATAACATACATTATACATTATACATAGTACATATATAGTAGTACATATAGTACATTATAATGTGTACATTATTAATTAGATTAAACAACATTTTAGTATATAATTTTACATGTACCGGTAGTATATTACTATAAACTATAATATTTAAGCAACTCCAAAAGCTTTAAATACAGTTAATGTGTAAGTAGATCATATCTGTATTACTTTATCCTGTCATGTAACACTTAATGTAACATTTAATTTTGTGCTTAATATTGAGGCTTAATGTGAAAGAGATTGTGTGTAGAGTCACCAGAAACAATTTCAACTAAATAAATTAAAAAACAATAAACAAAAAAATTAAAACAAACAATATATAAATAGGCAACATAACGTTCTGCTTTTCTAACAATACAGTTCAAGCAGTGAACAAATTTTCTTTATAAGCCAGTTCTTTTAAATCACTTAATTTTTAATGACACACAAATGAGTCTCAAATATCTCACTTGCTCACTGAATCAGTCAGGGAAGTCACATCTGACTAAATCACTTTCGGGAATATCCGACTGGCACTTCCTGAAAAGTACGAAGGGAATTGTTGACTGGAATCATGAAGAAACCAGAGACATAAAGTGGAATCATAAATGGAATCATTAAAAGTCCTTATGATTCCCATTGCTACAAAGCACTAGAGTAAACCTTGGTTGTAAATGTCACAGTCAACATTATGAAAACGATATTGTGGCATCAGGCTTTACTGTAGTTGATTAACTCTTCTGTCCTCAGCTAGGTGTTCCTCTTTCTGTTCATGTCTTTCTTGTGTTAATATTGTTATATACTATCATCAAAATCTTTGTGTTTTATATGCATGTTCTGGTTATCTAGAACAAACACAATAATAGATTTTACACCGTAAATGATACATGGTCATGACAGACATAAAATATGTATTTCATAATTTCACTGTCTATTCATGAGCGCAATCCTGCACTGCCGTAACTTTATAAGAATACTTTCAAATCAATTTTATGGACAACAAACCTAACAGCTTCCACAGGGAGCAATGAAACAACATGTTATGAGAAAACAGGCATTTTTCAAAAACTACAGAGCCTTGTGAGGAAGACATTATCTTGTCAATCAAGAGATCAAAAACGCAGTGCCAACCAGCTGAATTCTGCCACTTGTTTCCACTTGTCTGCCAATGAATTGTATCTCTGGATATTGTTCTAATTACACAGCTCTGCCTCTAATGCAACAATGGATCACAGACCGTGATTGTGTCTAGCTTTTAACTGCCACCATGCCATAATGACTGTGTGAAATCAAGTACGGCCCGGTGCTAAGATAATGTATACGCTTCTCCCACAATGCAGCAGCAGATGAATTGCAGCACGTGGGCCCCATCGGCTCACCAGGCTTGGGGGAATTCAGGATGGAAATGAGCCATGAGTGATGTGATTTGTTGGACGATCCGCCGGACCTTTCACGCATCTGCCCACTGCAGCACAGCGACACACTGCAATCAGCCAGTGCAAAGCCCCCATTATGTTCCGCCATTACCGCCACACAATAGCAGGTATTATCAGTCATACGAGCGAGTGACTTTGACTTGTGCTAGGAGGAATTGGTAGTGGCGGTTTTAGTTGTTACGCAGCAATAAAGGTAGATGCAATGATGTGGCATAAGCCGTAATCATAAAGGATGTGGCATTTGTCATTCCCACTAGTGTGTTTGTACATGTCAGCTGGCTTTCGAATGCACATATGTATAGCTTTGTGGATTAAGTATTACAATGCACAGCTGTGCTTGGAATCCCTGATTAAATGGCTCTGTATTAGTGGTCCATAGCAAACGGCCCCGTCTCCACCTGTCAAAGCTTCCAGCCCTGAAGTTTTAAGCGTTCAGCATTGCAGCGGCTGGAATGGGCTCATAACCTCTGGAAGTACCTGCTATAATTGCAGACTGATTATCATTACTCACACTGCCATTACAGCACCACGAGTGTCATTAGCAGGCTGCCCTAACGCCAGTTCTGATGGTTCACCGTTCCCTTTTGTTCAACTTTATATTCCTAAGTGCCAACTCGAAACATTGTCAGGACAATTTGATTGAGTGAGAAGCAATCCTGAAACTGCGGTGCTGTAAAAAAAAGAAAAGAGTAAACCGCGTCATTTGCATGTGCCAGCATACGGTTAATGTCTGTTAGTTTCGGCGAATTTCATGGTACACGAATCGCAGATGTAGCTCCAATCTACACTTTGTGATTTAACTGACCCTTTTGTAGCAATCCAAACCTCTCATTCTAAAGCAATTTTAGCAGTTAGTGCCCCCAAACAATCAGACCGGCAGGTGGGGCTAATCCTAGATTAGATGAAATGGTTGACCATGTTTGTTTACCAAGCAGAACCACCCGGAGACTCTCGGACAGAGAGATTGAATTTAGACTGAGTAAAGGCACCCAATCTTGGCACTTAAATTGACATGATTTGTTTTGCATTTGCTGCAAGTGAGTGGAATATTATTGGCTCTTAGTGGGCCTGGAGGAACCTGAGATACAGAGAAGTGTTTGATTCTTTTCTAGTTAAGTTTGTGCTTATAAGATATTCCTCTAAGCAGGCTTGAATAAAAGTCATCACCAGCTGCTCTTTGTGATTTCATGTCGACTCTTCAGTATAACCTAATTCCTGGAAGCACTCAAAAAGTCAAACGTTTGATGGCATAAACCAAAAAACAGCACAATGTTTGACATGTTCTCTTAGAAATACAACACCTACTCTCAGTTTAAGATGCCTACAAGCTTATTCATCATTAAGGGCTTCAGACATACAGGAGTGATAGCACTGCATGATAATTTTACTATTTACTTGCATCATTAACACCCAATATATATATAGGTTATTGTTATCAGTATATGTGATTCCTGGAAACTGAGCCCATGACTTGGCTTGCTGGCTTGCTGTAAGTAAGGTGCAAAAGGTATTCTTTATATGACCCTATTAGCACTGTAAAGAGGTGATCAAGTCACATTATTCATTGCACTGACTTCCATTCATACGCAGTACAGGCAGTAGACAGGAAACACTCGTTCTTCTGAATTTCGCTGTCCAGAAGTTTGGTGAACTTTTGGAATTTGTATTGTATGACCAATAAAATATTGAAAAGTCAGAGAGTGACCTCTTAGATTAATTAATTAATGCAAACTGTAATTGCAGTATTGCAGTAAAGTGGAGTAAATTGCATATTGTCACATATTGAATGTATTATACATTTTTTTAATGAGTATGATAAGCAATGCAGTGTCTGTAGAAACTGTGTTTTCTCAAGTTCTTGTGTGACCGTAATTCAAAGGTACATAGACATATGACTCATATGACTACCTTAAATATGCATATTGCAAATAGTACTTTAAGGGGTGAAAACGTAACTAACTTTTAACTATCTTTTATATTTTACAGCACAATATTAGTACATTACAGGTGTATTAAGAGTCCACCTTAGTAAACTAACATGGCATAGTATTAATAACTTGAAGGTTCTTTAAGTTTGCAAGTAATTTAAAGTGCAATTTTAGTACCTTAAAGGCACATAGTCTTTCTTAAGGGTGCACCGTTTTAACTTAGTACCACATTAGCACATTAAAGGTGCATTTTAAAACTTTAGCGTGGCATTTTAGTATATTAGTACCTTAATGGTGTATCTTATAAACTTAAAGTGGCATATTAATACCTTAAAGGTTTGGTTAGTATTTTAAAGTGCTGTTTAAATACCTTAAAGGAGCATATTAGTAGATTAGTAGAATATCAGTACCTTATAGGTGTTGGAAGTTCACCTTAGTAAATGAACACGGAATATTAATGCAATAAAAACTTTATGTAGTAATATGCACATTGAAGACTGCATATTAGTACATTAAGTGTGCATATTAATTCCTTACAATGCATATTATTGCCATGAAGAGGCATACAATTAGTACTTTAAGGTAGTAATACACACACTAGAGGTTGATAAAGTATAAAAATCTACATTTAAAGGTGCTGTGCCTGTGGCAAGCCTTAAAAAGTATTAGTGCAAAAAAAATTCTTATGGTGTAGAAGCCAGTCCCCTCCTCACACCATGCAGCTAAACACGATCCAGAATCCTGTTTATTACATTCTCTCAAATCCAAAGAACTCCTAAAATTTCCCATTAAAATAGCAGATTTTATGATGTCTATATTCACGAGTCATTAGTCAAGGCAAAAAGATTACCCATAGCGCAGGATGAAGTCATACTCATTGAAACTCAAATCCTTCAGTCTGTTTAAAGATTCATGGACAGCCATTAGCTTTTCCAAGCAGTTCTAGTGCTGTTCATCTTAGTGAGGCCATCTTAGGAGAAAAATGGACATATATTGCTGCTCATCATATTCAGCCTGCATGCCCTTTGAAGAACTTAACCCGCTGAAACCAATAAGAAACACAAGGATAAAGGGTAAAAAATTAAAAGCACAGTATTCAATGATTCCTGGTCTCGGCAGCCAGCGTTTAGAGAAATCATCAGGTCCAGACATGCACAATTGATAATTGATTGTATAGAGAGAACCCTGCTGGGAGGTGTTACCCTTCACCTAAGCTGTCAATCAAGCATGATCAAAGCTCAATGACCCCACATACAACATAAAAGCCTTCATCTCTGTCATTAGAGAGCTGGAAAGGCTGTGAACTGAACTGGACAGAACTGTGACTGCAGAGGATAGGGTTCAGTGATCCTTTTGACATAATGTGTTATTTGCATACTGAATATATGGTCAGGTATATTCAAAGTGACTCCCATGGGAAGCAATCATATAAAAAATTCAGAAGTCATATCTTATTCATAACAGTCAACACCTAAATAATCAAAGACTATGATGCTGAGCTTTTATTGTTTACCTTTCTGAGACAAAAAAGGAGAAATCTCGATTTTAAAGGGATAGTTCACCCAACAACGAGAAAAGAAAATCTGTCCACTTTCACGTCGTTCCAAACATGTATGACTTTCTTTCCTATGTGAAATATAAAGGGTTGATTTTTAAAGAATATCCTGTCTATGTTTTTTTCCCCCTACAGTATAATGACTACAAAATGACAAGTCTGGAAATGTCAAATGTCTACTTGTCTGTCTCATGAGTTAAAACAGCATTTATGTCAAACTTGATGCAGCACAACTGATTTAAAATATAGAACGATAGGTAAGATTTTTACCAATTAATGTGAATTACATGTGACTTTAGAAGACTTAGAATATAGCACACGAGTCACATAGATTATTTTTACAAACACAAAAATCACTGAGAACAAAATAAATGTTTGGAATGATTTAAGGAGGAAAAGATGACAGATTTTTCATTTCCCATGAAATAACGTATCACTTCAAACTTTAAACCTTACTGCCTGTCTCCAAGATATTTTTGTACATTGCTCAAACTGCAAGGGTGCTCCCTGCTAGCACACTCAGCGCCATGAACTTTCAACCACACAAAGACTGCAAGACATACATCACATAAATTGCATCAAATGGCACTTGCACACGCAGAACCACCCCGTCTCATTTTGAGCAGACACAAACACTCACGTAGAGCACACAAACATACCTCTTTGCAGCAATTCCTGAGCTGTTTTTGCTCTGATGGAATGATAGAACGCTTATTGGAACTGTTCACAGTGGAGCAACTCTTCAGTACAGCCATCACAGACGGCAGAGAGAGGAGAAATCACCTGCTCAGGCTGTAGAATTACAGCATAATTGCCTTCTAAAGCAGAGCCCGGTCATGTGAAACAACCCTACTCCAATTGACCTCTCTTCTGCACTCTCTCTCCACACACACACACACAGAGAGAGAGAGCGAGAGAGAGACATAAACACTGTAGCTTCCTCTATGCCACAGAATTCGAGGCCTCAGGTTTCAGGACTGGACAGCTCCCTGTCTGCCAAAGCACTCCAGAGTTGCGTTGTTTCAGCACCACCACCATTAGACAGCTCTCCTCATGTTAACAGCTATTGGCAAAGATGATCTTTTCCTCTTTGTCCTCTTTTCTATTGCTGACAGGCCCGATGTTTACATACTGTGGTAAGTGAGAACAGGTCAGAGAGAAGAGGAAATGAATATAGTGGGCTGGAACAGATGTTATTGCTTACTCAAACTGCAGACTTGTATTTTTTATGTGAAGCTTTGAGCAGGGAGAGGACAGGGCACAGGGCTTAACCATTGCATTGCGACCACTTTTTTGCTGACGCTGAAGTCTTGGCACTAAACATATTAAGATAATCCAGCTATGCTGTGTTTTGTAAGGTCCAGGTAGTAACATCTAAATTAAAACATCTTAATATAACTGAATCAATATGACAAATATTGATCACCTCAGGTAGAAATCATTCCTTAAAGGAACAGTTCACTCAAAAATGAAACCCTCTCATTATTTACTCATGAATCATTAGTCTGAATTGTAAACTGGATCAAGCTTACCAGCTTAAAACAATGAATTGTTTACTAATTCAGGCACTGTGATCAGTTCACAGTTGTTTACAAGTTAACAGTTCACTGGAGGGAAAGATTATCAATGAATAATGTGTTAAACCTGCTGTTGCTCACATAAAGCCATCATGCTACATCAAAAGACTTGGATTATAGTGCATACTGATATGGTATTTTTTAGTGTTTTTAGTAAACATTGATTTATCACAATACTTAGATTAATTCTTAAAATACTCAAACTAATCCTTTACTTGGTGTATGTGCACAAGCTAGCTTATTCTTAGTGGTTAAAAGTATAGTTCACCTCAAAAATTGTGCAACGGTAAGGTTAGGTACGGTAAAACATTTTTTTTTTACCCACCCTCATATTCTTCTAAACCTGTAAGACTGTTGGAACATAAAAGAGAATGTTCTAAGAAAAGTCTGTGTTTTTTTGTCCACACAAAGGAAGACAATGGTAACCAAAACCGTTTTGTTAGCAACATTCTTGAAAAATTCATCTTTAGTTCTGCAGAAGAAAGAGATGCCTTTAAGAATGTGTCACCTGAGGAGAGAATCTTACACATTCATTTACCCAGGGAACTGACAGCTGTGGTACGTACACTGTAATTTCACTTTTTGATCGTATCTTCTTCACTACAAAAGAGCCCCGATTCAATACAACAAGATCGCTAACACCAAAAGTTGTGCATGTATCTTACTTGTTCACTTTATTTGGCATCCACAGAGCAGATTTGGATGTGTTACTATTATTATTATCTGTAAATAAATAGTAATATTAGTCCCTGCTGTTAATTTTTAACATTAAGATTTCCATAATGCACCATATTGGTAGATTCACAATTATAATTTAAAGCATGCTTAACCAACCAAAATTATGCAAAGGTTTAGTGTCAGTAAGATTTTCTTTTACTTTCTTTTTTTAATGAAACTAGATTTGATCAAATAGATGCAGACTTATTTTTAAAGCATAAAAACATCTTACCGACCTCAAACTTTTTAACGCTAGTGATTAACTTTACAATGCACAAAGTCTCTTGTACACTGAAAATATCCTTGTAACCATATTGATTAATGTAATAGTTATTTGAACCTCTGCTTTACCTTGCAGCATAGTCGAATAGCTAATTGTTATCATGCAGCCTTGGCAAAATTCAATAATTTTTAATAAAATATTGAGGCAGATACAACAGCTAGCTAATGTACCAAACCAAGCGAGAAGCAGCAGAGGGAATGAAAAGCAAGTGATATAACAGATGAAATGAAAACCATAACACCACAGAGTGCATGAAAGAGAAACCGACAGCCATATGCAGTAAAGTGGGATGAAGAGAGTCAGAGAGAGACATACAAGAGGGGACAGAAAGCAGAATGGGTAGCATTCCATCCCCATCAAGAGACGAGTAAGGAAGAACAACAAAGAGAAACAGCAGACACATGGGAACTCTGAGGATACACTTTACTCAGCACAAAGCCCCAGGGTTTTAGGACCAGCAGTAAATGGAGAGTGACATTTTAAACAGTATGCATAATGAATAAGCCCGAGCGAGGAGAAAAACACAACCAAGGCATAGCAGCTGCCACCGCAGCCAGTGATCGAATGAGCGTGTGTGGCCAGACTTAAATACACTCTTACCATTGGCAAGGTGTGCTGTGCACAGTGTGCTGAGATTTAATTCACTACATTAGAGAGAATATTTCACTTTGATCTGGGCACTAAGAGGAATGTGGACTCTGGCATTCCTTTATGTCTAAGGCCGATCGCTGGTCAAATCGAAGCATCAAGCACAACAGGAGCTGAAGTGCTCTCATTTTACATGAGTGGGAGAGTGTGTTTTGCGATCGGGGCCTTTTGATTCTCTCATCGTCTATGAGAGAACCCAGAGTCAATCAGAGGAGCCCAAAATGTTCCTCCCGGCCAGCAGGGGGTGATAGCAGGCAGCATAGTATCGCAAAGACATCACATCCCCAACATGCATCATTCAGGCGTCATCCGCTACTAAGCAGACCTCACAGAGGCAGTCAGGCCTAATCCTCTTAAACTAGATTTACAAACTGCAGGCATGGTGCAAACATATCATATAGCACAAATTCAACACATGTCGATTGTGTAGCCAAGATTTAAGCCTCTGCTGTAGGTGAAATGAGAGAACATTCAGAAATAACATTGAAACAAAAACAGAGGAATATTTCTTCACACGTTCACGAACCCAGGTGTGAGATGACAAAGAACAGCACACTGCCAGGAACCCATTTCTTATCATAAATTTGTGAAAACACAAATACATAAAACACAAGGTGTAGGGTGGAGTGATCAAATAACGTGGTAAGAAAATGTGACAAACAAGAGTGTGAGTCCTAGAATGGGGCATCCCTCCCCTCTGCTCGAGTCAAAGTCACCCTGCAGGACCTGTGACTACAGACTGATGGAAAAAGAGCGAGGCGGCATGAGGCTTTAATACATTTGATATAAAATATTCAAGCCCGTTGCATTAATCTGACTTTCCCTCAGGCCCTCAGAGCAATGTTTGTCCTGTGCAGTCCCAACAGAGGACAAAAATGGAGAATCTCACCTGCCTCAACCAAGCGGGTTCATAATACCTGGAGAAAGCTTCAGAATTGGTAGAATTTCAAGAAAATCTCACTGGTTTCCATCCAAATGTGAAGCGAATTTTTTCAAAGTTTGCTTCACATTAAAAAGAAAACCTCCCCCGAAAAACAAATGCAAATGATGTATGAAGGTGGTATTTCTAACCAAGCAACCAACAGTAAATAAAACATCATGAGCAGGAATAGCCGATTAGTCACGTTGTAGTCACATCAGAATTTATTCTGAATAAGGCATTTCCATCTCGCATTATTTGCATTAACTCTTTTTTGCAAGTCCAAAACCGCCTCAATGTTTTTGTGAATTAAGTTTTAACGAGTGTTTCTCTGACCACAAGCGGATTGTCTGTAATATTTGTCTGATTAATAAACAGAGAACATGTGTGAGGTAAGTGTATCTCTGCATTTGAAATGAGAGATGACAATGAGAGCCCAAAGCCATGGTGCAAAGCAGAGCTCACTGATGTAACCCTGGAGGAGTCGAGCACATGCTTATCTAGGACACCAGATCCACAGCTGGCCACATCTGGACAAACAGCCATCACCCACATACACACACAAACGCAAATGTCATAATCTAGAAAACACACCCAAACACACGCACACAGTATTTATTGAACAGTACGCAAACCACACAGCTGTTGTGGATTACAAAACCAAAGTGCTGAGTTTTTTTTTTTTTTTTCATGCTCACCCAGCTTTTGATGGGTTCGCCCAGGGTTTGACCTGCAGCAAGATCAAGCTTGCCTAAACCACAGAGTTCCCATCACACATCATGAATATATTTAGCACCACACACTCCGTGCACTGCATTCAAACATGCAAAACGGACACCTCTTGCATACACACACTCAGTCAGTCAGTCACTCAGTCAGTCAGTCAGTCACTCACTCACTCACTCACTCACTCTCTCTCTGAGAAAGTCACACACAAACATTATTGGCAATCTAAACAATCTTCAAGCAATCTAGCACAGTGTTTGTGCCTGGACTTTGACACTGAGAGGCAGTCATCAGAGCCCCTACCTCTCCACTGTTCTATTATGAACACACTGCCTTGAGGCTGTTTCGCTGCTCTCAGAACAATCTGAGATCTCTGACAGAACAACAAAAAATCATCTTTTGCCACAACCTTGTCACACAGATTGTTCTCAGCAGATTGTTCTCCATGCTGAAAATGTGAACTCACACATACATCTATAGCTGTGAGAGAGATATGTAATACTCTTGAACAGAAAATCTGCAGGACATTATTTTGTAGCATCATTAAATGGTCAACAGTTAATTGAATGGATGGATGGATAGATCCCTTCTTTTTGGATAGATAGATGGATAGATGGATGGATGGATGGATGGATGAATAGATGGTAATGGCCGATACCTTTTTTAATTCAACAGATGCATTACATTTATCAAAAGCAACAGTAAAGACCTGATGGGAAAAAAATGTTTCTTGAGCACCACATTAACATATCAGAATGATTTCTGAATGATCAGATGACACAGAAGACTATAATGGCTGATAAAAACTGAAAACGGTTGTTTCAAATTGTATCAATATTTCACAAAAATACTATTTTAACTGTGTGCAGCTTTGGTGAGCCTGTATGGCTTCTTTCAAAGACAGAAAAAAAACTTTCTGACCCCAAAAGATAGTTTATAAATACATAAAACACATTAAACGCCACAACCAGCATAACACAGAACACTTTCAGTAGCTGAAATTATCGTCTCACACAGACACATCTACAGTTGTCACAGTGCACAGTTTTTTTTTTTTAAAGAGAGGCTATAGGCCAAAAAAGCAAATCCATCCGTTTACCGTGACTCTAAAATCTTTAAGCTATATCTTTCCATAATATTTATTATTCCTCTGAAGCTCACTGGCCTGGCTGGATGGACAAATAGATGGCAAACCACATCCACACTGTGATGTTTGCCATCACTAAGGAGGGAGGGGAGCCACTCACAAAGGATACATTAACAGCCCTTCCGTCCAGATGGCTGAATGAGTTCCAGAGGGGAGAGCCGGGAAACACACACACATGCACACAGAAAGATAAGACAGGTGTGGGAAAGGCCACTAGCCTTAATTTTACTTGAGACGGCATGCTTGAGCACATCTTATCGTATTCCTGCAGAGCAGTATGCCACGCTGGGATCAAAGTGCTCATATTTAATGTTGAAGGGCCTGTATGCACAGCACGCCTACAACCAAGACACGGACAGAGAGAGCTGGAAAGCGGACTGCAAAATATTTGCAGAGATGTGCATGTTTGACAAGGTGAAAAGGGGAGTCTTTGAACTCTGCAGCCTAAGTGCTACATGAACTCCAGATATGCGTAGAGGCATTAGGGGTTGAACTGATTCATTTAGTTCTGCCAGAGTTGACCTGTTGGGTCCGTGTCTACTCCTTTTGGATCAAATAAGTACACTTGTGCAATAGTTGCTAACAACAGGAGCAATCTTCATCAATCCTCACATTGCATCTACTGAAGCAGACTTTTCAAAATGAAATTTCAACTGAAACATATTAATGATGTGATATTTTTAAATACTTCATATAAATTTGAATACATACATAAACATAGAGTATGTGTGAATATATATTATGTACATTGTTTATTCGATTTATCATATATATATATATACAGTGGAGTATATATATATATATACAGTGGAGTACAGTGGAGATATATACTCGAGTCACGGTTAACTTGCAGATACTATTATGTTGACGTTTTTGAAGTGGAACCGCCAAACTCCCTATTTGTCTTATTATTTTCTTGTGGGTTATGTCGATTCTGTTATGTTGCCGAAATCTATTATCTCGAGCACAAAAAAGCGACAAATTCGCCACTTCACATGTTTATTTTGTGACTAATTTGCGTACCTAGTTCACTACGCATGAGTTTGCCTTGCACGTGGATCGCGGTCCGCTCACGGTTCACTCCTTGTCGTTGATCTCGTCTGAGGGATAACACTCTGTAGCATCCCGCACGTTTTTTGTGATTTTGTGAGCAATCTTTGTGTTTGCATTGTTGGAGAAAGGTTTGTATCAAGAATCGAAGGTGGTTTTTATTGTGGTGGTTTTACATATGCCTTTTGTTGTTAGCAAACATACACTGTACTGTGTATATGTAAAAAAAAATTAGAAGAAATGCCAATCGCTTCATCAAACAAATCGCGGCAACACTGTTGTGTAAAAAGACACCAAAACACGAGCATCTACATTCTCAATTAATAACTCACATCATGTACATCAATAAATGTTCCTATTTCGTTCTTGCAAGGGTTGTTGTCTTTGGCGCTTCCACTATCACTCTGACAGCTGGCGCTGATAGGCTGTCTGACCTGTCAATCATGCAAGAAGATGTGATTGACTGTGCTGCCATGAGGGCGGGCTCTTCTCATCTCATCTGATGATCAACATGCTTCTTAAAGGGACGAGCACAGTGGGAGAGACTGCTTTGTTCTTTTTCTTTTTCTTCTGATTCTGACTTGTGTTTGTTTTCTTATTGAGTGAATTTCGCGCACAAGCACTGTGTACCGAGCCTGAACAGTCATGGATAACTGACGTCATGCGAGCAACATTTGAAATTCGAAATGTGATCTTACACAAAAAAGTTCATCAATCTATAGGTGCGGGTTATGCCAACGATTTTTTACACAAAAAACAAAACCCACGGGCTATTTGAGTGTATTTCTATTTATGTTATATGGGTTATCTCGATAAACGGTTATCTTGATGCTTTTTTGCAACCCCAGAGGCCGTCGACATAACCGAACTCCACTATATATATGTATATATATATATATATATATATATATATATATATATGTTTAGTTGTTCTTTCATTCGATCTATCATGCTATTCCAATACTATATCGACATATTAAATAATTAATATATTAGTATCATTGATGGTTTTAAGTCAAAATTCACATGGAAAGTCTGCATAGTTCTATCGTTCTCTGCCTGTCCTATATATAGGACAATGGAAAGAAAGATGGATAGACAGACAGATGGACGGGCGGATGGATAAATATTCATAAACATGTAGAGTAAATCACACTGGCAGCTGGGAGCTCTGTGTTCAAAATAAGTTTTCGCAAACATGTCAAAATTTTCTAATCATGTGTCACACAGTGGCTGACAGAAATGACACGACTGAGACTTGACTGTTTGTGCACGACAATGCAAGCAGCATGAATCTGGCAACAGAGATGATGCACGCTTTTGTTTCTCACCCGCGTCATCTCAACTGCGTGGACAATCTCTCTCCTCACACGCTTTCCGTAAACAGTGTTGGACTTGCCAAAAACTGCTAAGACCGCTGAAGCTGCAAGGCGTATGGTGAGTCAATTTCATAAGGTAAACACTGACCCGTGAATATTCTACTAGCTGGCTACTTTTCTGGAAAATTATTAGTCACACAAGCTCAAGTCAGCGTGTGAGTTAGATTCTTGCACTTACTAGTGACAAAACCAAGGCTTTAACCTTCAAATACACTTGTGGTCTGTTTAAACTTAATCATCGATTTTTTTTCTTCTTTTCAGTCAGTTACATAAACAGGTAGATCTAATTTGCTAGTTGATCAAATTAGCTCTTAAGACAGAGTTTTAACAGTGGCTAAGGATAAACTACACGTCCATAGGGACCAATTAAAACAAGGAAACAAGAAACTCATGGCAGCACAGTAAATCTGCTGTAGGAAATTCTGCAGTACACTACCCAGGAAACATTAGTAAGCATGCCGAATGAACAATGGCTGCAAGAAGAACCCCAAAATCATAACACTCCATTTCTTTTTTTTTTTTTTTTTTTTTTTTTTTTTTTATTGGAGGATCAAAGATATAACATGTTACAGGAAGTAAAACAGCTCTCCAGTTTCATTTTATCTTAAACGGTTAGAACACCCCCCCCCCCCCCCAAAGAAAACAACAACCACATCAACAACAACAGCAAAAATGATAATAATTAAAATAAAATAAAAATAAAAAAATAAAAATATATTATTCACAATTATATTTAATCACATTCTGGGAGAACACCTTCCCTTTTTCTTTTCTTTTCCCCCTCTTCTCCCTTCCTCTATCCTCCATTTAGTATGTTACATAATTATTTCCACCATTGTTGATCAGGCTACTCAATTCCTACCCCATGGAGGTAGCTGCACACTGATTTGATTAAACCCCCCCTTCCCCTAGGAAAAAAGAAAAGAATATAAAATAAAAAGGTACCTCATACTTCAGGCAATACTTTAAGATTCTCAAAATATGTCACAAAAGGCTGCCATTTTGAGTAAAATTTCTGAACTGACCCTTTCAACGTAAATTTAACTTTTTCTAGTTTAAGAAAATATAAAACATCCCTTAACCATTCGGCCACCGCTGGTGGAGTAGCGGATGTCCAAACTAATAAGATTCTACGACGGGCTAGAAGTGATGTAAAAGCAATGATGTCCGATTGATCCTGGGTTAAGGTTAAGCTCTCATCTGAAATTCCAAATATTGCAATTAGCGGGCAGGGGTTAATTTTAATTTTTGTGACTTCGGATAAAGTTTGAAAAACAGATGACCAGTATTGATTTAGATGAGGGCACAACCAAAAACTGTGTGTTAAATCAGCTGGAGAGAGGGAGCATCTGTTACAACTCCCATCCGTTCCTGGGTATATAGCTGCTAACCTGGCCCTACTGAAATGAGCCCTATGCACTACTTTAAACTGAATGAGTCCCAAGCGTGCACAGGATGAAGAAGAGTTAATCCTTTGTAGTGCCTCTTCCCAGTTTCTCTCTGACAGCTCAACCATCAACTCGCCTTCCCAGCCGTTCTTAATTTTTGAAAGGTCATGACTTTCAAGAGACATTAGCTGAGAATATAGCCGTGATATCAGTCCTTTTTTCGGACGGAAAAGGGTAATTTCCTCCCATGCTGCTTCAATAGGGAGGACCGGGAAAGAGGGGAACAGTGCTTTAACACAGTGGCGTATTTGGAGATATCTAAAAAAGTTATTGCGTGAAAGATCATATTTCTGGCATATATTGTCAAAACTATCGAACCCTTCTTCACAGTACAAGCTCTTAAAACAGGAAAGCTGCTTCCTGTCCCACTGAGTGAATGTTGAGTCAAGAGAGGAGGCTGGAAATAGATGATTCTTACAGATAGGGCCTAGGGGGGAGGGAAAGGTGAATTTATAATGGTTTCGGAACTGGGCCCAGATTTTAAGGGTGGACAGTACTATGGGATTAGAGGTAAACTTGGACCACTTTGTGGGCAGGGAGGAGTACACCAAAGCAGGGAGGGACGACGAGTGACAAGAGTGCGCCTCAAGCGTACACCAGTCGGCGTCTGGCACATGGAGCCAAAATAAAATTTTCTGCAGGTTAGCTGCCCAGTAGTAGTGAATAAAACTGGGGAGAGCTAGTCCCCCCACATCGCGACCCCTCTGAAGTAAGCGTTTGTTAACTCTTGGAACTTTATTCTTCCAGATGAAGGAGGTAATGGATGTATTAACTGCTTTAAAAAATGATTTTGTCAGGAATAACGGTAGACATTGAAACAAATACAGGTACTTTGGGAGTACGTTCATCTTCACTGATTGTACCCTCCCTGCTATAGTCAGAGGCAAACTGCTCCACCTTTGAAAGTCAGCTTTCATTTGGTTAACTAGAGGTGTAAAATTAGCCCCCAGAAGAGAGGTGAAGGAACGCGTAATGTTTATTCCAAGATATTTGAAACCAGAGTATGTTAAGTGGAAGGGGACTGCTTCTTGTTTAATTTGCCTTGCTGAATCATTAATGGGAAAACATTCACTTTTCTGGTAATTAAGTTTGTAGCCAGAAAAAGACCCAAAATTGTTCAGTAGTGATACAATCTCAGGGACGCTGGTTTCTAAATTGCTTATATAAATCAAGAGATCGTCCGCATACAGTGAGACGCGATGCTCCTCAGTCCCGCGCCTAATCCCCCGTAACACAGATGACGACTTTAAAGCAAGCGAAAGAGGTTCGATTGCCACTGCAAATAGTAGCGGGGATAGAGGACATCCTTGACGTGTCCCACGTGACAAGGGGAAAAAATTGGAAAGGGATTGGTTAGTTTGAATACATGCCTGTGGGGACGAATAAAGCAGACGAATCCATGCCAAAAACACGTCCCCGAACCCAAACCTTTCTAATACAGAAAACAAGTACTTCCATTCTACCCGATCAAAGGCTTTCTCTGCATCCAGAGAAATTACAGCTTCTGCAGTCGAAGACGGACCGGGGGAGTAGATCACATTAGCAAGCCGTCGAATATTTGAAAAAGAGTGACGACCCTTTATAAAACCAGTCTGGTCCTCAGAGATGACTTTAGGGAGAACGGATTCTAAACGATGTGCCATCACCTTGGCTAAAATTTTTATGTCAACGTTTAGGAGGGAAATAGGCCGGTAAGAGCCACTGTTGGTAGGGTCCTTATCCTTTTTGAGGAGTAGTGTAATCTTAGCTTGTGTGAGGGTTAGGGGCAAGTAACCGTTTCCCAATGATTCATTAAATACTTCTAGCATAAGAGGAACAAGTTTATCTTTAAATTTCTTAAAAAATTCGGGAGGATAACCGTCAGGTCCTGGCGATTTCCCAGTTCGCATGTCTCCGATGGCGGTAGTGATCTCTAACTGTGTGAGAGGTCGCTCTAACTCTTCCCTGTCTCCCGGCTCAATAGTAGGCAATTCTAAATTATCTAAGAAACTGTTCATATTCGTAACATCTGATGGGAATTCAGACGTGTAAAGTGTAGAGTAAAATGTAGCAAAAGTATTATTGATTTCCTTTGGGTTGGTGACTATATTTTGATCTTGATCTCTCACTTGGGGTATGAGCCGTGAAGCAGCCTGACGTTTCAGCTGATGAGCTAGCAATCGACTAGCTTTTTCACCATACTCGTAGTAAGTGCTCCGGGTCCTCGTTAATAAGTATTCAGCTTGGTTGGTGGATAGAAGATTAAGCTTAGACTGTAAAGCTATCCGTTCTTTATATAATTCTGGGGAGGGGCTTTCCGAATATTTGCGGTCTAACTTAAAAATTAAATCAGTCAGGTCTTCTATTTGTTTGCGACGCTCCCTATTGACATGTGCTACGTAGGAGATAATTTGTCCCCTTAAGTACGCTTTTAAGGTTTCCCAAAGTAGGGAATATGATATACCTTCCTTCTTGTTTACTTCTAGAAAAGTATCTATATTAGTAGACACATGTTCGCAAAATTTCTCATTTGAAAGCAGCAGGGAATTAAGTCTCCAGAAGGATTGTTCTCTAACATTCAGAGTGAAACAAAGGTCTAAGATAAGTGGTGCATGATCTGAAATTATGATGGACAAATATTCAACCGATTTCACTGCAGGTACAAAAAAGCTATCTATAAAAAAGTAATCTATTCTTGAGAAAGACTGGTGGACATGAGAAAAGAAAGAGAATTGTTTGGAGGTTGGATTTTGAAACCTCCATGGGTCTTGGCAGCCATTTAGTCTCATAAAGTCTGAGAAGACCCTTGACATTGCAGATGGAGAGGTAGATTTAGGGCTAGATTTATCAAGCAAGGGGTCCATTGTACAATTAAGATCGCCTGCAAGGATCAATCTATGTGTATCTAAATTAGGGAGAGATGACAGAAGCTTATTGGCAAATTCAGTATCGTCCCAGTTAGGGGCATACACATTTACTAAGAGAACTGGTGTTTGAAATAGGAGGCCTGAGACAATGACATATCGACCATTGGGGTCTGTTATTATTGCATTTAGTGAAAACTGAATTCGTTTATTAATCAAAATTGCCACCCCTCGTGATCTACTATTAAATTTGGAATGGAAGATATGATTAACCCATGCTTTACGGAGTCTGTTGTGATCTTCTAAACGTAAATGTGTCTCCTGTAGAAACAAAACATCAGTTTTCAGTTGTTTAAGATGGGAAAAAACCCTAGTACGTTTCACAGGACCATTTAACCCTTTAACATTCCAGGACAGAAACCTAACTGGAGCTCCCCCTACTGGATTTATACCCCCTGCATTATTTATCATAGAAGACGTCTAAGATGTTTATCATGTAAACAGAATGTTCCCCATTTCTCATTAAACTTAAGTTGGAATAATAATAAAAAGAAAAAGAAAAGTAAAAAAAGAAAAAGAATGAAAAAACCCCTGAACACCCCAAACCTAGATTTTCTTCCCCAAACGAAGAAAACCGCAGGAATTCCCAAATGAATAACTTCCAAGAAATCCAGCGTAGTCTATAACTCCTATCCTAACCTGAGAGTGGCTCCTCTCTCAGTGAGTGTTTTGTGTTCTACCTATATACAATTATCTATTTGGCACATCTTAATAAAACTGAAAACAGGGACCAAGCTAAGTCAACAAATAATATTGAAAATATAAAATATCCTTAATCTGCATCAGAAAACCACATTAATGCAAATATCACAGCGTAAGCTTGAAGTTTACTTGAGAAGAAGAAAAAAAAAATATCTCGTTATTTCCCGTTTATATAGTCAAGCAAACAAATAGTCCCAAAATCAAAGTGTCTGAGCCGAAAGCTTACTTTCACCTTCTCATATAGTTTGTGCTCCAGCATACCGGTAATTTACTCTCCCCAATGAAGATCGTAAAACTCTCTGGCCTTCTCTGGAGTCTCGAAGAACCGCGTCTGCCCGTCGTGAAGGACGCGAAGCCGGGCGGGATAGATGAGAGCGAACCTGACATTCTTCTTGTACAGGAGGGATTTCACTTCTTTAAAGGCGGCTTGTTTCTTCCCAAGTTCCGCGCTGACATCCTCGTGGAAAAATACCTTATGGCCCCTAAATAACAGCTGCTCTCGTTTCCTCGTTATTATGCGATGTTTGTTTTGGAAGGCGTGGAAGAGAACCAGGAATATCCTCGGCCGTTTGGAGCCGGCGCCGGAATCGGCGGTCGGCGCGGGTCCCACTCGGTGTGCACGGGAGATAATGAGGGGGTGCGGAAAGAAGTCTTTACCCAGCACTTCCTCGAAAAAATCAGTCATGAACTTGATTGTGTCTGGCCCCTCCATATGCTCCGGGATACCGACGACTCGCAGATTGGACCTACGGGAGCGATTTTCCAGATCATCCACTTTGTTTTTCAGCCTCTGGTTCTCAGCTAGAAGTGTGGTGCATGTCGTTTCGACAGCCTCGATCCTGTCGCTGTGGCCGTTTAGCCCTTCCTCCATCTCACGAATGCGTTCTTCGTGTGAGTCAAGAGACGATTTTACCAGTTCCAGGGATGCTGAAATTGGTGCCAGTGCCTCGCCGAGTGCTTTTTTCAGGAGGGAGTCCGTTTGCTGTGCGAGGTCCGACAGAAGCAACGTGTGTAACTTCGCAAGATCAGCAGGTAACTCCGAGCTTGGCCTTGCTTGTGAAGCGTTAGCGTTAGCCATGCTGTCTTCACTTGTGGTATCTTCGTCCATTTCAGTCGTTTTTTGCCGTCGATCACGTCTTTTTGGACTCATTTACTCGTGTAAAGTTGAGTCTTAATGTACACGTAATAAACTCAAAGGGTGCCAAACTTTATGCCAAAAAAAAGAGGTAGAAAATAAAATGTTTTCGAGAGCCACTTCTCACACGTCTGCCCGCTACATGCTCAAACCGGAAGTCTCCATAACACTCCATTTCTATAAACGTTTCACTTACTTTTTCCAAAGACAAAAGAAATTGAGATAAACGCAGGCCAAATGTGTAACACGCTGAGAAAAGAATGCTCTAAAGTACAAAATAACAATACAGTAGAGAATAAATCCGGGAATACTTGGCATACCTGGAAGAACAAATCATACCAGACATCCGAATTTGTACCTGAGTGTAATTCAAACAACAAGTATATTCAGGTAAAAGGAACAAACTACATGTCATGTTCGGCAGATGACTGCAAGTAACGCATCGCTCCAAAAATCGCTGGCGTCAAAGTGCATCTTCCCGCGTTTTTTATTTTTATTTATTTTTCAGTGGGCTATTTTTATGTGCTTTGTTGCATGTGCATGAGCAGATCAAATGCATTCCCTGCGCAGGAGTTCCTATTTGTCTACTTGTGACAGGTGCTTTAAGAGAGGCTTGGTATTGTTGGTGTGTAACTCAAGTATCAATGATTTAATATTTCACTTCAAATGGAAAGCGAGAGATGTTGTGGAGAGAAGCTCCTCAGCAAAGCGTCCTATTTTATAATTCACACTGTTTCCTGACAGGCTGAGAAGCTCTTCGTGTAGCTCGAGTCAATGAGTCCCTGAGAATCCCTTGCATGTCTCCCTCTCATTATTCAGGAGATGTGCAAAGTTTGTTTTGGGGCGGAACACAGCGCACCGAGGTCACGGATCGTTACTGAGAAACATAAGGGAATGAGGAAGGGAGATAAACATGGAAGATGGGAGATTAGAGGAGAGCCTGAGTTTGGGGTGAGCACAACATTGAGATTGGAGTCATTTACATTATCCCTGAGAAGCTTTTACCATTCCAGGATTACACCAATGAGACCAATACTATTGCTCTGGATGGCTCTGCTCAGTTTTGTGGGCCACACACACTAATTCGCACACATACTGTACATACACAGAACACAAATCCTGGTCTCTCAGTCTCTCTCTTTCCATTTTTTAAACAAAAACATATTCACTCCAAACAATGTGTATCATGTAACAATAATAACCGTTTTTGATTATAATATTTACAGTCTCAATTTCTGATGCATTCAGAATCCATTTAATTTTCACCCGCTAAGAAAATAAAAGAAAATGTTTTTAGCACTCACGGTCTGAAGGTTGCTTTTAAAATCATCCGTTAAGCTTATTTCAATTAGGTCTATTCATGAATTAACGCACAGTGTTACGAGCATCATATTTCTTACTTAAATAATACACAAATTAAGTACACAGAGGAATATATTCTACTTTCTATATTCTAAGTCTGAAAGCATTTAATGAGAATTTTTCTTGGATTTATGCAGAAGTCAGAAATGATGTGTTGTAAGCAAGACGTTTTCAGTGCAGAATAACTATAAAAGAGGCACAAATAAGTACCAATAATCACAGCCATCACAGATGGGGTGAAATTGAGGATGATTCTAGAGGCCGGCAGATCCATTGGGTAGCTTGTAACAGTTAGAATAGGATTGATGTAGGATCCATTTCAATTAAAACAATGCATTTCACATCACAAAATCATTATTTTATAAGAAAGAAGACTTTATCAAATAAATCAGTAACTGACGAGTAAAGTTGCCGCACATCTTAGGAAAAAAGACAACAAATGTACCACTTCTGCAGATGCTTATAAAAGATTGTTATAAAAGACTACAAATGTGCCACCTCTCTAGATGCTCTATTTTGGTTATTTATTTATATAATTCTTTCCCCATAAAAAAAATATATGGGAGAAGAGAATGTTTGCAATTGAGTTTTCTTTAAAAATAGCTTTTTGCTTTAACAGACAAATTTAAACGTTTACAAAAAAAGGAGCAATTTATTTCACTACTGCATCAGCATATCATCTACAAATTTGTCAAACTGAGGTCAAAATGCAACATTCAGAACCTGTCAAAATTAACAAAGAAATCTTTGCTGAAACCTTTTGATTTATTACGGCCCTGTGAGAACTTTAATTTACATTATTCAGCTAAAATATAGCAGAGATAAATGAGATCAAATGTGAAAATGAAAATTCAGGAACTAAATCAAAGAACAGAAGCCCCCAAAAAATGCATATGTAACATTGAAAATTCAAATAAAGAAGATTTTACAATAAATAAATATCAAAATGTTTGTCGTCAAAATGTAAATCTATACTACAACTCAGCTTTGAAACATGTATATTTATTTTTTCATAATAAAGTATTATTAAATAATTATTTCATAATGTTTCAAGTAATGTCTCCATTCCAGGTGGATGATGCAGTGCACCAGAGAAGGCCTGTAAAGCTCTCAATGCAGTCGTTAATCAGCACCTGCTCTTCCTCACAGCCCAGTGTTACCAGAGCTGAAGAGAACTGTCAAAATGGAGTCTCCATCCACAAATACATACAGTACCATTATTCTCTAAGTACTTTAGCCTCTTATAAGCATTCCAATGTACCAGGTGCAGAAAAGCCCAAATGTCACTTCCATCTATGCTTATCTATCCATTCAGAGGCAAGCTGATAACTTGTGTAATTCGATATAGAGGATATGCAATAACTGAACTGTAATCCCCTTTACTCTGCCACAGCAGTATGCAATAATGTCATGTCATATCTTGTTATAGGACAAGATGTGAGTTTCAGCCTATGAACAAATGGGTAGGTGGTGGGAAAGGCAGTAAGAGGCCAAAGAATAAGATGTCTTTTTCTGACACAAAGCTATGGCTAAATCTATATATATTGCACAAAAATATTAAGGTAACACATAAATCACACGTTGAATCTCAATGACATAACATTTAATATGAAATATTAAAGAAATCTTTATCTATATCCATTTAGAACAAAAATATGTGATAATTACAGGCTGTCCTGTAACTCAAAGACTAGAGTGTGGCACTTCACCAAGGTCATGGGTTTGATTCCCATGAAAAGCAAGAACTGATTAGAATGTCAATGTGTATTTTGAATGCAATGTAAGTCTTTTTGGATAAAAGTGTTTGCCAAATGCAACAATGTAAATGTATGTGTGACAACAGGCGATATTAAACAAATTCATCAACACACTGATGGCTGGATTCACAATCATACCAGTTACAGGCTGAACCAACTTGCATGAAGTTCATAACAGCAACTCTAATGTACTCTAATATACCATTTGTATGGCCCACACACACACACGGTGCTGAGCTGTGAGCACAGGTCCCACCAGAGGAAGTTCCCTCATGCTACCCTCATGAAGCCTGTTTCTGACAGTTTGGTCAGAAACATGCACACCAGTAGGCTTCTGTTCCTCCTTGGACAAACATTTTAATATAAAGAAGGGTATATATGTTTGAAAAAGGTGCATTGTATTTTTACTGGGGTACACACTCAGGTGAATTACAGCTGTGCCCAGTAAAATATTACCTATAAATATTTTTCTGACAACCTGAGAATTATTTTCCTTAGCATTTCAGAAATCAAGTGACACTTTTATATCAGCTGTCAGGACTGGCGATAACATATTAATGACAGAAGTGTATCACTATTGGTCTAATATGGTCAAACAGGTTTTCAAAATGTCTGAAATTGTTTATGAATCGGTTTGACTCATTTGAACAGTGAGAAACTGAATCCCTTTTAGCCGTTTCTCACACTTAAATAGTAAGCTAATAGTGAAATACTAATGAGAAAAATACTTGTGCCTCAGTACTGATTAAAGGCCAGAAACATCTCGGGTTTGTCCAGCAGCCCAACCTTGACCAGCATAGAAATTCAAAATCTTTTCAGTAAGGAATTAGGGAAACCAATACTAATAATTTAATTTACTTCCACTTCCTCAAAATACAGTTTTTTGATGCCTTAGATCACTTTGTAATCCCTATACATCTGTGTATTACAATAGGTTAAGACTAGTTCTGGTTTCTTCGGCAGGTCGTGGCATTGTTTGTCCATGAAACACTATGATATCTGGGCAGAGAAAAAAAACATTCATATATGACTCTATTTCCCAGTGCTTGGAATGGGACATCCCCAGCACTTAAAAAAAAATCCATAAATTATTTACACTTCCCGCCACATGCATTCCACATGTTTCTTATTCTTTGCATTAATATTTCAGCCGACTCCGTGACAAACCCTTGGCTTCCTAGCGGACATTTTGTCCACATAAATCACACAGTGACATTAAAGAAGCCTAAGATGGCCTTCACTGCCACTTACCACAAGTACACATCGGGGCGCATTAATCTCGCCCTCTCTCCAGACAGAGCAGAGAGCCCGGCACTCACGGCGCACTAAAATGTCACTAACAAACAAGTCCGCCCTGGAGAGGACTGTCTGTAAGTGCACAGTTACACAAAGACCATGAGGACTTGAAAGTCAGCTGAAAATGTCACGTCACTTTTCGCAGATAAAAGTCAGCTAATCTGCAAGATAAAAGCGGCCAAGTATGGTACTTAATTTTGGATCAGCCTGGGAAACATCAGGTGGAGCGAGAAGTTCTCCCTCAAGGTTCGTCTCTCACTCTCCGACCCTCAAGGGTTGTGATTGGTGGTCAAGCATCACGTGGCTATCCTGTTGCTGGTATCTGGGGAGAGCAGTGTAGCAGCAGCTGGAACTATGCTCCTCTTGGCCCAGGCATAAGCCTCGCTGACCTCCCATGAGACGGTGCTAAATGGATTTCCGCCTTTAATCCCAGTGTATGATTTTATGGTACACCTTCCCCACAGGAGCTGCAGGGGTTGCGCCGTATGCCATACTTGAGTGCATGCTATGTGTTAGCACGTCAAAAATATTAATCACCACGTCAGAGTTTTTCTCTTTCTCGAGCCCTCTATTTTAGCAGCTAGAATGTGATTTACTGGCTGTGTTTTTCTCCAGGCTTTAGCCTGACATGTTCTCGGTGTCTCTCTCCGTAGCTGCTGCGCTTTCATACCTGACAAAATCCGCTCAACCACGCCGGCTTCCGACTGTGCCGCGGAAGGTGTGCGTGGAATCACAATGATGTGTCAGTGAAGAAGCATCCCCGCCCCCCAAAGGCAGATAGCCAGCTGCATTTAGAGTGCCAGCCGCCCACTGCCTCCTTACACAGGAAGTAATGAGGCTTGGCCCCTGAGCCAAATCAGCCCCAAACATAGATAGGACACAGAGACAAACATAACACATACAGGAAACTCAGGCATGAAGACAAGGAGGGAGAAGGAAAAGGAAATAAGGAGGAGGGGAGTATAAAGGATAATATTAGAGTAGGAAATGCAAAGGCGGAGGACGATGTGCATGAGGCTGAAAGAAATGGAGTCGGAAGGCAGGGGAGAAGATGAACAGCTCAGGTTTCAGAGCTGCGGCTAATGGACGGATGCATGTCATCCTTCAGAAAAATGGGATAATAATACAGATACGAATGAGAGGTGCACTCTCATTGGGCCGGTTTTAAAACGATGTTAGCGTATCGTTTATTCAATTGGGCTCCTATGGAATATACAACATACTCTCTCCCGGTGCATTACCATACAAGTCCCACCAAAACATGAGATCATTTTGCAGTCGTCAAGATGAATGTGTTCGCACATGGCCACTGCCAGTGCATTTCATCATGTTCCTTCTCAGACGATCCTCAGAGAGAAAGTCCAAATCAGGGGCAGAATGGGCTTGTATTATATTATGCAGTGATGCATTACCCGACACAATATTACACATTCAAAATCCAACTTACAGTCCACTACTCTCTTTCTGGTTACCAATTCTACTCATAAAACAGCTTGGCCCAACAATAACACCTCCCCTTACTTGATGCAGATCTATTCCAAGAACCAAATTTGTTCTCCAACCATCTCATATTTCACAATATATAGACATTCCACATGCTTTCAGAAAGCTGTGAACAGTTTAATGTGTCATATAGACCTAAGCTGTCTATCCACTGCTGTCATGTGGGAAAACCAGATACATTGTCCTGAACCTTGTGATTAGTTTTGCTATAATATACTGGGGGGAAAAAAGTAAAAAAATAAATAAATAAAAAATACATATACATATATATATATATATATATATATATATAAATGTAATCGTATTTATTATGGCATAAATACTATAAAATGTATAATATACTGAAAAAAGTTTAAAAGTATTTTTTTTATAGTACATTTTTGCACAACTAATCACAGCATTCAAGACAATATGTCTGGTTTTCTTGCATGACAGCAGTGGACAGACATATATATATAATATATATTTAATATATTTATTCATGTTTTTACTGTTTTTTTTAATCACTTTATGGGTATGTGAAATGGAAAAAGAGCCCACCAATACAAACTTTTTAAAAGGTCCTGTAAATTTTAGCAATGACCCTGACACAGACAATGTCAACAATGATTAATAAAAGAAAATGACAACCATGTGGTCTGCAAGAACCCTGGCCGAAAACATGGTTTCTCGTCCTCCTCTGGCCCCAGAGTCAGGGCCCTCTTTTGCCCCTCACCCCTTCCTTATCAGTATTCGCCCTAGGGCACTTTCAGCTCAAGAGAAAATTCACTGCACTGTGAAAGAGAGAATGTGTGGTATTAAATTATACATAAGCTTCTCTTTATACAAGCAGTTTGACATGATCTCACTGTTGACAAGGGTGTTGATCCAGTTGACAAAAAAATACAGACTATATATACATATATACACACAAACACACACACACACATACACATATATATGAGTAAGCCATGCGAACATCTCCCTGGGCAGTAAAGATGCAGATCTTGATTTGTTTTCCTTATTAAAAACACAGACCGAGGTTCACTGCTTAGATTTGTATATGCTATAAATCTCTCCATGATCTCCAAGATGTGATTATTGAAGAAGAAGCAGGAGCAGTAATATGAAATGTCATTTAAGTTACCTCTGTAATTGTCTTCTCATTGTAAAGAGCTGTTTAAAGTCCAAAGACTGGATGACATTCAAGCTCCACGCTGGCTAATTGGTTGTGACACAAAAATGATGTCCTGTTTTTAACACCTTGTTTTATAAATAAACAACATTGCAGATTTGATGTAGTTACATCAAATCTGTGCATCAAATTAGCATGCAGACTAATGCGAATTCCCCATTCCGTAATAAATCTGAATATTGTTTAGTCAATGAAAACAAGCCTGTATTTTGTATTCTTTCAGCATTTATGAATGAATTGAGCAGTGTGGGAGAGTAACTATCACAAACTCACTAACTCAGTAATGTGACAACAGATCGGCATCTTTCAAATTAGCGTAGCCTTTCCGATAACAAGTTACTTTTACCAATGAGTACCGTGTGGTGTGTCAAAGATCTCCAAGATACGATTATTGAGGAAGAAGTGGAAGCAGTAATATAAAATGCCATTTAAGTTCCTCTGTAATTGTCTTCTCATTGTAAAGAGATGTTTAAAGTCCAAAGACTGGATGACATTCAAGTTCCACGCTGGCTAATTGGTTGTGACACAAAAATTATGTCCTGTTTTCAACACCTTGCTTTATAAATAAACAACATTGCAGATTTGATGCAATGTCACATCAAATCTGTGCATCAAATTAGCATGCAGACTAATGTGAATTCCCCATTCCGTAATAAATCTGAATATTGTTTAGTCAATGAAAACAAGCCTGTATTTTGCATTCTTTCAGCATAAGAAAGTAACTAACTCAAGCTCACTAACTCAGAGGTGTGACAATAGATTGGCATCTTTCAAATTAGCGTAGCCTTTCCAATAACAAGCTATTTTTACCAATGAGTACCATGTAGTGTGACAAAACACGGTAACAATCAAACATGATCCCTTGTGAAAGTCAGATTCATTCTAGTAAAATAGTTTGTTCAGGGTACAAGTGAATGAACAGACTAAAAAAATTCTGCTTAAATCCTAATAATTAGGTATATTTTTTAAGAAATGAATCATTGTATTCAGCAAGGAAGCATTAAACTGATAGAAAAAAAATTTCTTGAGCACGAAATGAGCATATTTAATGATTTCTAAAAGGATCATGTGACACTGAAGACTGGAGTAATGATGCTGAAAATTCAGCTTTCCCATCTTAATAAAATAAATTAATTATTAAGGCAGTATTAGTATATTAAGCCTAATTGACATTGCTCAATCATTAAAAAAAAATGTTCTGGACAAATACGGCTGATTCAATTCTAAAATATAAAAATAACTTGTATAATGAGATAGGCAATCATTCAAAAGAATAAGCAGCCTAAGTATTGCAAACTACAGTACTAGAGTTGGACTGAATTACGAGTAACTTGTAGTTTAACAGTTATAATTTCAAAACAGTATTATCATACATGTACAAGGACATACATGACAATCATACAGACGCAGATCACAATGTGAATACAATTTCCAATTTTAAGTGCTCTCATATCTGTCTTCTTCAGTTCTCTTTAGTGTGTGTGTGTGTGTGTGTGTGTGTGTGTGTGTGTGCGTCTGTGTGCACACTCCCTGTGTGAGTGTCTTAGCATGTATCCAGTGCCTCAAGTCTACCTACGAAACCTACTGCAGTACTCATATCTTTACTTATCTAAATGGAATCTCCACCTTAAGACCTGATCTCCACTGACAGGACGAGAGCAGCCAGCACCCTCTCCAACACTATATTTCCTCTTTTGCCTTCTATCTGTCTCTCCTCCTCTCACCTTGAGCATCTGCTTTAGATCAGGCAAATCTCCATCTAACAATAAACCTGCTTTAAATGGACAAACATGCTTATGCTATTGGGGGAAAAAACAGAGCAAGACCTTAGTCCACCTAATATAGAGAGAATAAAGACCGATGAAAAACAGTCACCGATGTGCTTTCTCATTAACATGCAGAACCAATGAACTCAAGCACGAACACTATTATACTGCTTGACTACCTCTTTTGTAATGCCAAGAAGAGAGCTGGAATAGGTATCTATTTTGATGCTCATGAAGTTTGGAAAGAATTTTATTAGAGGAAAGCAAAATAATGAGATTTGACCTAAGTAATGTGGCTATAAGTCTAAAAATAGGTGTTTCATAAAATCCCGTTATCACAGACAGTGGGGCAAGCTCACACACATATCTGCACATCCATGCACGGACATCTAAATGTTTAAAGACTGCACTTACGCGTCCTGAAGCGATGGTGGGGGCGAGTAGGCTTGGTAGAAGGGCCCTTGGAGGAGCGTCCATGGTTCCAGCGTTGACCCGGCTTGGAGGGCGATGCAAGGGTGGTGGTCGGTTGGGCCACTTGGGTGGTGGTTGTGCTCGTCGTAATAGTAGTGGTTGTCGTGCTTGTGGTGGTTGTACTCGGTGGCCCAGCCCGTGCAGAAGGTGATGCGTTTTTGTTCCCACCCTCCCCGTTGGGCTTTCGGACTGTGGTGCTGCGCGGGGTGCCCTCCTTTGCTCCCGGTGGGACAGGATTGGTGGCCCGGGTTGCAATGGTGGTGTTAGTCACTCGTGTTCCTACTCGGTTATGCAGGTGTGGAGCTCTGTTTCCAGACCCTCCCCCTAACGCCCCGCCGCCACCTCCACTGCTGCTACTGCTACTGGCCGTGTGGTTTGAGGACTGCCCAATTCGAGTCCTTTGAACTGTACCTGTGCCCTCAGCTGCTCGGGTTGCTGAACCCGGAGCTGCTGAAGGTGTGGTAGAAGTAGTAGATGTGGAGCCATCAGAACCCTTTGGCAGGGCACTGGGTTTAGATAGGAAAATGGGGTCCTGTCCGATGCGATTGGCGTCCACCAGGTCAGTTGGGACATAATCCTGCACTGAGCCCACCACAATCCATTTTAGAAGCATCAGGCTAAGGCCCAGGCCCACAAAGCCCATCAGCAGGGGCACAACACAAAGCCAGGTCTGCTGGCGGGGCCACACTGCACAGGGGCCACAGCGGAGGGGCCCTGGGGCCCGGGGAGAGGCTTGTTCACCCCCGGGCTCTTCCAGGGTCATGGTCTCCATGGTGGCCCCAAGTGCTGTTCTCTCACTCATGCTTCTGGGGTTCAGGGCCCAGCCAAGAAGTAGTGCAAGCAGCGGAGGAGGCTAGGGAGGGAGCCAAAACTGGGCATCTCATTAATATTCATTTAACACTCTTCCACAGCTACAGATACATGCAATACTGACTACTCACATGAATAGAACAGTAAACCTTAGCCTACGTACACATATATGAACACACAGATATACAAAATTCTACACAATACAGTAAACAAACCTTAAAGCCCGAAGGCACCAGTATAGTCACGTACACATGCACACGCACACACACACACACTCAATAAAGAACCGAACAGGACTGGGTTTAGGTGAAGAGTGGGTTTTGGGAACAAGCCTCCGTTTAGTTCAGCTTCCGTAGAACCGAAGGTAATTCCCAAGATGCTCCATATATAGCAGCAAAAAATTGAACAAAATTAAGTTTTGAGGATCCGTCTGTTTTCTGCCTGTAGTCAAATTTTCCTGGTAAATCCGTGAGTGTTTGAGCGAGGGCAGCTCCCTGCTGCAGATCTTTTCTCACAGCTGCATTAACGCATCGGTCGTCGCGGCTGGCGCAGCCCTGCCTCTGTATGTGTGTGTGAGTGTCTGTGTGTGTGGAGAAGCTCAGGTAGAGGCAGAAGCACAGCTCCACTCAAGGGACAGCTCTGCGTCTCTCTCACACCCGACACGGCACTTCGTCTCTGGCTATGCAGCTTGGATCTTCCCTCTAGTCTCTACAGTAGTGCATCAGTGGACACAGGCAACCGGTAATCCACCCCACAGGAGAGAACAGCAGAGCACGAGAGAATGATGGACTGTGATCAGGCAGAGACAGCTTTTAGGGTTAAATCCATCAGATCCTTTTTTCCAATCCCTGCCCTTAGTTCTCCCGTTCTGTCAGTGCACATCCAAGCCTCTGCCCTGCATCCGTCACTGCACCAGAATTCAAAGGCAGTCCTGTCTCGGAGCTTGCTACATTCCCACACTGAAAGATTCAGACCTTGGCAGAAACAGGCACACAGAGTGTGAGAGAAGCAAGCAGAGGGAGAGAGAGAGCGGAAACAAGAGAGAGAGAGAGCGCAACCGACAGAATGTGCGACAGAGAGAAAGCAGAAAAGGAGGGAGAGTGAGTGGGTGAGCATGAGACTGGGAGAGAGTGAGATAGCGAAGGGAGGGGGGAAAGGAGAGAACACTGCTCTGAAAACTGATGCGGCTGCTTTTCTTAGAGGCTGCAGTGAGCGTGTCTGCATGTGTTTTCTGGTGTATGTGTGTCTCAGAGAGGGGTGGGGGGGGGGGGGGGGTGTGTGAATGATGCTAGTTATATATTTCTTGAGCAGCCACTCTTTTCCCTTCCTGGCCTATGCATATGTCCAGATTGACAAACACGAACTTCTCAATGCCTACTTGAGCTTGTGACCAGACATGGATGAGCAAGGATTTTTTGAAGACAACAATTGAAAGAACAACAGGAAAGGAAATTAAGGAAAGGAACAAGGAAAGAAGGAAGAAGTGAGGAAAAGAAAGGGGAAAGGAAGGAGGGACTGGGGCAAGGAAAGAAAATAAGGAGGATGAAGGGAATGATCAAGAAAAGGAAAAGAAATAAAGAAAGATTTGCTATGGTATTTAATCCTGCAGTAGTTGGAGAGAAAGAGCAGCACGTGTAAAGTAGTTCAAATCCCTCACCGACACCCGTCAAACAGACACACCCCTGAGGGACTGCAAGAGGAGAGACTTCTGGAAGACAGATGGGGGCATACTGTATTGGTGCCAAAATAGGAATATGAGACTTGACTTTAAAGTCTCAAACCAGGACACTTAGTGGGTAAAGAGTTATGCTTTTGTGGGAGGGGGCTACTCAGCCTGAAACAATGATAGGAATAACATTATTCAACTTTCAGTCAATTAAATTTTCTCTGCAGCAAAGTTTAATAGGACCACATCCCAAAAGGACATATTCTGCTCATCATCCCTCCCTCTAGTTTTATTTAGTTCCTCAATATTATTTCAACGGAATCAAATGCAAATAATACAAATACAATTGGGGCCAAATTTTCTGGGTTTGTTTTTATATTTGCATGTGAATTTGAAGTTAAAGGGTTGCAAAAAATGGAATTTCAATAAAATGTGGATGCCTATGCCAACCCTCTTGCAAAATTGGTAGAAAAACAACCCATGATTTACTAGGCATGCTGCCGTCCAAGACCAGTCTTCCATGGATATTATTGAGTCAAATAGCTCCATGCTTAATAGGAATAACTTCTTAGCAAACTTTTGTTCATAATGGTGTCAACCAGTCATGTCTTTCACATCCGGGTCTCTTCTGTGCATCTCCCATGCCCTTCTCACACCTGTCGTGTTAATCAATTACCCTGTTAGTCTTGTCAGCTGCTTTCCATTTCCTCTTGTATAAAACCCTCTCGTGTTTCCCTTGTCTTGATCAGTCATTAACGTAATGTTGTGTGTGAATGTCTCCGTTGAAGTCTTTTGTTTTCCTGTTTTCAAATAAAGAGAGTTTTGGTTGAAACCTTTTGCTCCTCGTCTTCCTCCGCATGGCACACGTTCTCCTTGTGTAACACCGGGTGCAAGAATTCTAAGGGTAAACATTTACCGGGAATGATTTATTTTCAGTATCCAGTAAAGAATCCAGCGCATTGTAGGCAGTGGCTAAAGGATGCAAAGAATCTTAAATATGGAGAGAACACTGCAATGGATAAAAAAATCTGAAAAACTTCTGTTTGTAGTCTCAAATCAAACGGGATAAATATGAACAGTATTTTAGGTTGAATGCAAACCTTAAATCAGGTTAAAATCAGTTCTGCCCAACCTCCTGAAGTAAAATGCCGTCTCATACATTTTTAGAAAGCTGTTGCCATTGTGTTCCATTTTTACTATAATGCTGTTTGGACATGTATTAAGAGGAATTATTGTTTTGTTAATAAATCTGTTGATCAGACTACCCGTGGACGGGGATATGGATATTTTAATATTTAGATTTTGTGTCTTGCATCTTTAAACACAATAGTAGGCTATTACTTGGATGAAAATATGCAAATGCACCACATGTTCATTGCTAAATACATCACCAAGTCTGTCGTTTTCACTGGAAGATCAAGATTGTTCAGATACATAATCTTTTTTTTTTAAATGCATTTCATAAATTGATTGTCGGCATAAAGCTATCACTCCACATCTAACAAGTGATGTAAATTGAACTGTAACAGTCAAAGTAAAATGCCTTTCTCGAATTTTAAAGCTTCTTCCAGCTTATCATTGAAACAGAGTTTCATTTTGTTTTTTATATCGTCAAAACTGCTTAGGGAAAATGTAGAAAGTGGAAAAAAAAGAAAAAGAAAAAAATATATTTATAGATATAACAACCAGATATATTATTTGTTTAAATGCATTCTACGATGAAGTATCTATAAATTAACATGCAACAGAACCACAAACAGAGACAGTAGATAGATTGACAATGAAATTACTCAGCATTAAGTTAGAGATGCTGATTTCACACCTCGTGAGATCTAGATACACCCAGACAACTTGGCACTCCAAAAAATGTCATAATCACAAATTAAACACACACAACCACACAAAACACAGATCGCTTGCCACCCAATACAAAAGAAGGTTAAAACCTTCTTTCAAGCAGATCCCTCTGCAAACAATCAATAACAACCTTTATTTATTTTTTTTAAACTTTCCTCTGGGGGGCACTTGACTGTGAAAGCACACCTACCGCGAGTGTCACCTGGAGTGGATTTGGACATTTTTACACTCTGACAGCACTTGATTGACAGAGGGGGATGTCTCTGCAGAAGCAATGACAATTTAATGTCTGGTGACCTCACATAAGACCTCTTTCTAATAAGATAGGAGAAGATGAGGGAGAACATAGTGTGGAACATACTGTAGAAAACAGTACATGAATGCCCCTGTTTGATAAACGGAGAACCAAGGGGAAACAAGCGAGTGACTGACAGGAGAAGAATGAGAGAAGAAAAAAAGCAGGTCCATGAGATGAGAATAAGATATCAACAGTGGTGCAATTTCTTACGTGGAGGATGCAAATATTTACACCTTATATAATACATGTCATCATCTTCAACACTGGAAGTCATATCAATAGCACATTCAAGAACACAGAAATTGTTCACTCAGCATCACTTTAGAGATGGAAAATATTGTTCACAGCACAATACTGAATGATTTCGTGCCTCAGAAAAAGGGACATGGACTGTGTAACATCATGAGCACAATATTTCCAATGTATTGGATCTCTTTTCCTCTGCAGAGCAAATGAAACCCATACCACTGGAATAGACACTGTAAATGACAGGACTGTCAGTATACATCTAAACATTTATTTGTGAGTTAACGCATGGATTTAAATAGCAAATGGGTCTTATAAGAGAATTATTGAAACCATTGATAAAATGAAAGCAAAAGTGTCATTAAAGAAAGGCAGTCCTTTGTTGGGTTAATGTCTTATTAGTCTGTGCAATGGAGTAATCACTTTCTTACGGGTCATTTCTTAATCTTTGGGTGCAGTTGACCTTAAATTGAACTTTATTACGTGCCTTGCCAGAATAACATAATTGCATTTAGGAGATTGGAAGAGAATCTGTCTGTTCAAAGGGAAGAGTCTTTGTTGCCATTACACTTGAGACTGGACTGAGATCTACCCACATTCACACCTACCCACACAATTCCATACACACACGAAAAAACAGAATGCATTTTCTGTAACACACTGGTGAGAAATGCTTTGTAAAAGCTTTAGAAATTGTAAATACAACATAATATACAAGGTTTAAAATGTCCAGGCTCTGAAATAATAAATTCATCATAAATGGTATAGCACCTTTCATACATAAAAGTGCATCTCAAAATGCTTAAAAACATAACACATAAGAAAGGAATGATAAAACAAAGTTACAAAAGAAAAATAGGCAAGAGGCAAAAGTTTAAAAGGACATACAGATATAGAAAAAAGCAAGATTTTTAATCATTCTTAACAATAAAGATTGTTCATACTGAATATGAATTGTGTATGAAACAATACAATTTGAAATTACTCATTACAATAACTGCAGTGACTTAACATATGCTAATGAAAAGCTAACCTAAAAACGTTTACCAAAATATTACTGATATTTGGACATTCCAAAGCAGCACATATTCTCAAAACATTACTTTTACATTACAGTTTACGTTAAAATATGCATTAGAAGACCTCAAACTAGGAGTGTGCGATCACAATTTTCAATTTCAATTTCAATTTACAATCACAATTTTAGATCATGCTACAGCGCACATTCTATTAGTTAATTGCACTGGAAGTGCACTCACAGTATTACACTGTGAATAGTATCTAAGTTTTATTGACAAATATATACAATATTTACAGTCCGGGTGCATGTCAGTATATTAGATCAAAGCATTTGGTCTTAAAGTGACAGCAGCTTATAAACCTTCTGCTGTCTGTGTCATTCATTTTAATCAAACAACAAAATACAAAGAGAAAGTCATTGCTCTTGACTGAGTAGCTTTAAGAATCATTATATTCAATTAATTAATACAGTGAAACGACTGTAATGTTTTATTTTCACTTTTATTTAATTTCTTGAATGCTACTATTACAGTAAATATTGTAGCAGAAAATATTAATGCACTGTTTACTCATTTGTATCTTATATTAGATGTGTCCTATTATTTAAAATTTGTATCTTTGTTTTTTTTATCTTTAACAAAGACAACAAAAATTAAATAATAATATTTCTAGTCATACTGTCCACCCCAACTTTGGCCTAAATTGTCTTTTTTATTTTCTTCTTGTGTTGCCTTGTAAGGCAAAAATATGG